>WAAF01012849.1:63586-131099 GCA_013400475.1 Tricholaema leucomelas
CTTGTTATCTACCAGGACCCCCAGGTCCCTCTCCACAGGACTGCTCCCCAGCAGATCACCTCCCAGCCTGCACTGGTGCAGTTTATTATTCCTTCCCAGGTATTGCACAAAAGCACAGAGATACAAATAAGTTTCAGTCTTGTGCAGTCTCTGCATGTGTGGGTTAAGGGGACACAGTCTCAAGTTGTGCTGGGGGAGGTACAGGCTGGATGTTAGGAGGAAGTTCTTCCCAGAGAGAGTGATTGGCATTGGAATGGGCTGCCCAGGGAGGTGGTGGAGTCACCATCCCTGGAAGTGTTCAAGAAAAGCCTGGATGAGGCATTTAGTGCCATGGTTTAGTTGACTGGATAGGGCTGGGTGCTAGTTTGGACTGGATGATCTTGGAGGTCTCTTCCAACTTGGTTGATTCTATTCTATTCTATTCTATTCTATTCTATTCTATTCTATTCCTTTTTATATCTTGACTGTCCCTGATCTTCCTTTGTGACTGTCACATTGCTCCAGTCATTCATCGCAGCTTCATTCTACCTGGGTCTGATCAGGAAGTTCAGCAGTTGAGCAGTTAATAGTGCCTGCAAGGTGCATGTACGGCTTTATATACTGAAACATGTCTTTCTGTTTCAGCATTAGATCCAGATCATTTAACCAGCAGAGAATGTACCAGTCATCAAATGCTATGTTGTGTTAGCAACTAATTATCAAAGAACACAACAGACATATAATTTCTGAGGGTATTGGGAAAGACTTAAGGAGCAGGATAAACAAGGAATGAGATTAAGACCTTATGAATAAGTGCTTTGTTTTCTGGAGAAACATAACAACCTACTTCAAAAGGTAGAACAACAAATGATAACATTGCTGAGGCTGGAAGGCAACCCTGGAGATTGTCTAGTCCAAACCTGCTACTTAGGGCAGGGTCAGCTGCCATAAGCTGCTCAGTTGGGTTTTGATTATCTCAAAAGGTGGAGACTGTGAGGGTAAACTATTCTGATGGTTAATCAGCAGAATTTCCTGTATTTCAGTCTGTGGCCATTACCATTCTGTCAATGGGCACCACTGAGAAGACTTTTGAGCCCATCTTCTTTAATCCTCCCATCATGTATTGGTACACATTGATAAGATCCACCTGAACTTTCCTTTCTTCAGTCTGAATAGGCCCAACTCTCTCAGATTCTCCTTGTATGTCAGATGTTCCAACCCTCAATTACTGTAATGTCTGGGCTTGCTCCAATATATCCATGTCTCACATACTGGGGAGTTCAGAACTGAGCACAACACTACAAACATCTCTCACCAGTCCTGAAGAGAGAGGAGGGACCTTCTTCCTTGATCTGCTGGCAATGTTCTGCCTCATGAAGCATAGGATGACACTAGACTTCACGACATGGGCCATTTGATGGCTCATGGCTAGCTTGGTGTCCACTGGGATACACAGGTTTGTGTCTGCAAAACTGCTTTCCAGCCTTTCAGCTCCCAGTCTGTACTGGTACACAGGGTTATTCCTCTCCAGATGGGAAACTTGGTTTCCACTGAAAAAGCTTGTTTGAAAGGGCCATATCACTTTTATCTTACCTTCAGAGTACCAATCACTCTATTAGAGCGAGTGAGGAGGTGACCCATACACATTTCACTTGATAGTGTTTTGCTTAAACTTCAAGTTAAGATATGGAGATGTGCACTGTTTTTCTTAGTAGAATTATAAAAGGAGGCTACCAGTTGCTTTTCATCCTGCATTTTAAAAAGAACATTAAGAAAGTGAAGGATGCACTTAAGAAACATTTCTTTATCTATGTTTCATCCTTTATTAGGAAAGCAAATTATTTTGAGTTTCTTGCATCCTTTAAACTACAATGGACTTTTGAAGTTTGCACAATGTAGTCTATGTGAAGAGAGCTTAAGAAATAGGGGAAAGAGACAGAAGAAAACCAAGCAGTGCTTACTACAGCCATGACCTGAACAGAGATGGTCAGCATTCACTGTACATAAAAATCAGTCATGCGTTTGTTTTGGTAGCATTCACCAAGACATCACTAGTGTCACAATTCATTATCATGCAGTATTATACTGTGCACAAACAGGAGATTTTTAAGTGTTAGGACACTTAAGTACTAGTTCAGTGAAATACTGCCACATATCCTTGCAAGTTGTCCTGATTATTTACTCACTTGCATTTGACATCGAAGGACCACACTTTCAGCTGAGACTCCTCTTGATGCAGGAAAGAGAAGTCTTTGGTGTGGCGGGAGGACAGCCTCCCCTCCATGGCACCAGTGACCAGCAGGCAGAGCAGCTACAGAAAATTTCTCCAGCACTAAGACCTGTCACCATCTTTGCTTCATACTCCTATACTGAATATCAAAACTTCTTCTTTGCCTAGCAAGGAATACCTTATCTCATTCTCACCCTGCCACTAATTCTTCTGTTGATGAAAGAAATGGCTACAGATCCACAGAACAATACGATTTGTAAAGTATGCCTTGGGACTGGCTATGACTCTCAGAGTGACACTTTTATTCTAAGTCAGATGAGCTCTATCGCGTCAGTTACATCGAGCTCATACTTGTAGGTTTGCCTAAGAACTGTGAAGATAGAAGAGGTTTTGTTCTCTTTTCTTTATGTGGTTGTTTTGTTGGGTTATTTTTTAACATGCATTTGAGTTGTGATGGTTGTCTGATGTCAAAACAGAGAGTGATGGGTGACTGCTCAAATTCAGCAAGGCAATTAATTAGTCTTCCTGTTTTACCTGGTAGAAATATCCTCATTAATGTGCCAAGCCTTTCCATTCTGGACAGCTCTCCTTTTTGGATGTTTACCTTATTCATTGTCAGACCTTGCACTCACACATCTTTTTAAAAGTTAAACGTGCTTAAGCTCCAGGAACTTGTATTGAAATGTGCCCTTTAAGCAAAGTAAAGATAAATTCAGTGAAAAATTCTTGGCAGTTAGCAGCCAATATTTAGCAGCTTTGGTGTCAGATATTGCTAAGAAGTAACCATCTCCAGGGGTTTTCAGCAGGGATTGAAGATAATCTGAATTCCTCCCAGGAGATGCTCAGAAACATCATGAGGCTCCTTCTCAATAATGAGGATTAGCTGGGATGCTGGTTATTCTTCCCCTGTACTCAACACTGGTCAGGCCACACCTTGAGTACTGTGTCCAGTTCTGGTCTCCTCAATTCAAGAGAGATGTTGAGGTGCTGGAACGTGTCCAGAGAACAGCAACAAGGCTGGTGAACACAACAAGGCCTGGAACACAAACCCTATGAGGAGAGGCTGAGGGAGCTGGGGTTGTTTAGCCTGGAGAAGAGAAGGCTCAGGGGGGACCTCATTGCTGTCTACAGCTACCTGAAGGGAGGCTGTAGCCAGGTGGGGGTTGGTTTCTTCTCCCAGACAACCAGCAACAGGACAAGGGGACACAGTCTCAAGTTGTGCTGGGGGAGGTCTAGGCTGGATGTTAGGAGAAAGTTCTTCCCAGAGAGAGTGATTGGCATTGGAATGGGCTGCCCAGGGAGGTGGTGGAGTCACCGTCCCTGTAAGTGTTCAAAAAAAGCCTGGATGAGGCACTTAGTGCCATGGTCTGGTTGACTGGATAGGGCTGGGTGCTAGGTTGGACTGGATGATCTTGGAGGTCTCTTCCAACCTGGTTGATTCTATTCTATTCTATCATAGGTACTGTAACCATAGAAGACACTTGGAGAGAGAGGTGCCATGAATGCACATATCAGCTAATAGCAGACCATTGAAACTGCCATTAATTTTGTGTTGTGAATCACATTTGACTGAGATTATTTCAGATGGATAATTTTGGTTGGCTTGTTTGTTTGTTTTTAAGAACACTGATCTCAAAACATTCTGAAGGGTGTAATTAAAAAGAATTAGTCTTTTCCAGATTTGGAAAGATGTAGGCAAAAAAGGATAATCCTACTGAAAATATGGTATTATACAGTCTGAATCCAGATGTTCTGCCATACCCTAAAGGTGTTGTAGCATCATGCCACAGTCCCTCTGCTTTATAAACACACACTGCCAGTCTAGAGGTTTTCTGTGCTACTGTTGCTGTTACTGTCCAAAACTTGTAGCTGCTAAGTGAAACAGAAGAGCTAAAGAAGATGGCAAAAGCTCTTCTTTTTTTGTAATTTCATTTGTTTATAACCCAAGTCATAGCTCAAGCATAGGTTAAGGCAAAACTCAGCTTTTCATTCTTGCCTCACAACTGTTCCAGCAGTGATATTACATAGCAATTCTGGTTATTTCACAAATGCATAGGAGCTAATTTAAAAGTTGAACCTTCAGGTTTAATGTCCCTGGAGTTCTTTCTGGGTGAGTCATTTATCCTCTATAAGGTTTCTTGTTTATTGCTTGACAAAGAACCTAGTCTTGCTGACACAGGTGATAATTTATAGCAGCTAGAATATCTTGGCAGAAGCTTTTCTCACCTTTATTCCCCACCATGGAGATTGACTCACTGATGGGTTATGGTATAAACAGTGAAGGCAATACAGACATGTTTACTTAACATCTATCCTCTTTGCTGCTACAGTAGTCACTCTCCTCTTCACTAGTACTTAACATATTTACAGTGCTCTACAGTAGTGCACTCTCCTCTTCACTAGTACTTAACATATTTTCAGTGCTCTATGGTAATGCACTCTCCTCTTCACTAGTACTTAACATATTTACAGTGCTCTACAGTAGTGCACTCTCCTCTTCACTAGTACTTAACATATTTACAGTGCTCTACAGTAGTGTAGTCACTCTCCTCTTCACTAGTACTTAACATATTTACAGTCCTCTACAGTAGTGTAGTCACTCCCCTCTTCACTGGTACTTAACATTTTTACAGTGCTCTGTATCTCCATGTAGATGCAGAAATGTTGAATAAATCATACTACAACCCCTGCAAGACAGGAGTGTATTTGACAAATGGCCAGAAATTTTTAGGTGACGTTTTCCAGGGAAATTCAGATCTACTAAAGAGTAAAACTACTGTTAAATTAGTAAGAAAAGTGCATCCTGTGCTAGTTTGAATCTAGCCAGAATGTTTTGGTGAGAAGGATTAGATCACAGGCTGTGAAAGAGAAACATGGTGATGCCTACTTTACTCATAGGCTTGCTGAGAAATACAAGAACAAGAATCCAAACATAGATAAGGCACTTCTGCTTCTTCTGCTGAGGAGCTCACCGCTGCATTTTTTTCCCTCTAGCCTCTCTGCCATTTCTCTGATTAATCCACTTTGCTTCCTAACCCCCTGGCCGAACCTCCATTCTTCTTTGGGACTGGGGTAAGGTTGAGAGGGGTGGGAGAAAGTGGAAGGGCAGTTGGGAGCCCCTCCTGGAGACTCAGGTTTCTGGGAGGGCTGTTGTGTTTCTGTATTACCTTTTACTTTGTGTATTTCTGTATATAACTGTATATACTGTAAGCATCTGCTTGTATATTGTGCTAAGCTGTCACCACTAGTGACAGCTCTCCAGCTGGACCTGGCACCATTGATCACCACCCTCTGAACTCTATCTTGCAACCAGTTTCTAACCCACCTCACTGTCTGCTCTTCCATCCCACACTTCCTCAGCTTGCTCACTAAAATGTCATGGGAGACAGTGTCAAAGGCCTTGCTAAGGTCAAGGTAGACTACATCCACTGGTTTCCCTGAATCTACCCATTCAGTTATGGCACCATAAAATGCTACCAGGTTAGTTAAGCATGACTTCCCCTTGGTAAATTCATGCTGATAGGGAACAGACATAAATGGAAAGATTTTCCAGAGCTACACACAGATTTGGTGGCATATCCTCTGGTAGACCTTCAGGTTAAAGACTCTCTAAGGTTTAAGACTTTAAATCCAGACTGCAGAGTCTGAGCAGTTTGACGGGACTCTAAATTAAAATCACTCTTGAATACAAAGACCACAGCTTTGCTTTTCCAAATAAAGGCTTAAAAGTAGGAGTTAGTTTTGCTTTCAAGCCAGGAAACTGTGCCTTGGACTCTCTATTCGAATGTATTTGAGCAAATATAAAGAGAGAAAAGAAAGAAACCAGAGGTACCCATACAGCCAAGCTGCCGTACTTAAAATGCACACAGCACAAACCCCATTACTACAGAACAGTGAACACAGAGCAGCTTGGGAAATCACACAGAAGACTTCTCCTGAATATCTCCATTCACAATTGCTTTAGAAGGTTAATCAGGTATTATGGGATGTACCAAAATAAGTCAATTTCGCAGTTACACAAAAAACCGGAGACAGTGATAAATGCAGTTTAAATAATGTGGTGTATTAGATCAACTTGTTCAATGAGGAGAATGCACTGAGTAGTTTCAAAGCTGGTGTTTTGCCAGACAGAACTCTCATATCTCCATTTTCACATACACCTGAAATCACTGAGGCTCTTGGACTTTGTAATTCTCTGCCATTTTAAATCAAATACAGTTCACTACAGAATTGAGTTATGCAGGGCATTATAAACATTAAGTCTATAAGATACAGTGCATGTTGTGCTAAATGACCACTCTCTAAACTCTTTTAAGGTGAAAAATACTTTATATCTTTTGGCTTAACTATGCTGTCAATTCTTTCCCTGTATCTACTCACTAGAGTAATATTTCCTATAGACATTCATAAAGTAAAAAGAATGTATACTAGCTCAAATTGATATGGATGAGACTTATGACATTCATACATGATATATTATTTACTGGGGCGGGGGTATTATAAAAGGGATAATGTTTATCTACAATGTTGAAATCTAGAGGGGAGCAAGTGTATTGCCAGGAGGTGATGTTTACCATATCAGGTGTTGGAGGTGGTGACACATAAGGATGCCAACAATGATCACAGGGCAAAACCTGCTCTTCAGTTCTCCTTTAGAACCCACTAATGGCATGAAACATTTCATTGGCACCTGGGTGCTGGTACGTACAAATATTGAATCCACTGATTTAAATATTAAAAGGATAAGGATAAATTAACATACCAAAACTCAATATGGCATGTAACTTTCATTGATTTCAGTACTTTAATAACTCCAGATGATTAAAACCTTCATTAAATCTAGGATCATAAATCTAGGATTTATGCTCTAGTGGGAGGTGTCCCTGCCTATGGCAGGGGGTTGGAGCTGGATGATCCTTGAGGTCCCTTCCAACCTAAACCATACTATGATTCTATGAAAACCTTAGTTAAATCTAGGATCATAAATCTAGGATCATAAATCTAGGATGTTGATTTATGCTCTAGCGGGAAGTGTCCCTGCCTGTGGCAGGGGGTTGGAGCTGGATGATCCTTGAGGTCCCTTCCAACCTAAACCATTCTATGATTCTATGAAAACCTTAGTTAAATCTAGGATCATAAATCTAGGATGTTGATTTATTTCCTTGGTATGAGGACTCAGATCAAATAACACATTGAGGCATTGAGCAACCTGTTCTAGTGGGAGGTGTCCCTGCCTATGGCGGGGGGGTTGGAACTAGGTGAACTTTGAGGTCCTTTCCAACCTAAACCATTCTATGATTCATTCTATGATTCTATGATCACCCAAGAGGAAGAATAGATCCCATTGATCTAATAAAGGGACATACAGATTTGAAGTCTTAAAGCATATACTCAGCATTAATGCACAACAGCCTAATTTCCCCTCAGAAACTGCATTAAATTCATGTCACCTTATGGTTGCCTTGAGAAGGTAAAGGTGTCAGTATACACCAAGCGCTGGGTACTTTAATTAAGCACAGCACTGAAAAAGGCCACGTGGAAATAAAAAAAGTCTGAATTTACAAAGAGGATTAGAAGATCAGTAAATAAGTCATGGTGTTACACATTGAATAATGAGAACAAAAGGAAACACTGACTAGCTGCTCATTTAGTGAGACACATTCATCCAGTGAACTGAATGAGGCAGGAGCCCCGTGGAGAAAGCAGTATGCCATCAGGTAATTAAAGGCTGTATCATAATGCATGCACACAAGGGAGCCAAATTAAACTTGCACAGAGCTATCAATGTAGCATTTTCTAACTTTTCCATGTTTGACTTTGTAACCTTAACACTCTTTTAACACAGCAATTTTTGTTTTGGTTCTTTTTACATAGTCATTGGTATACACTACCCATGAAAAAACTTCTTTTGCTCTTAATGAACTGGCTTCCTAGCTGCAGCTTTTCAAACACTGTGGAAGTGTGGTTAGGTAACACAGACAATCAGCTATAGACTTAGAAAAGAGAAATTAAAGGCTGCATCTTAAAAATATGAAAGCATACATTACAGGATCGACTTGCATAAAAGCAAGCATATGTATACACAAAACAGGTATCAACTTTTCCAACAGGATCTTGCATGGCTTGGTTTCTAAGGGAATATAATTTCTGTGACTGTGGCCTCTGCTCACCTACCTGCCTGTTTGTCCATCAATCCTTCTCCTTCCAAATAATTCTGAATCTATTTGCTAATTATAGACCATGCATGGGGAAAAGAACCACACCTGTCAAAGAAAACTGAGCCAGCAGTGTGCCCAGGTGGCCAAAAAAGCCAATGGCATCCTGGCCTGCATCAGAAATGGTGTGGCCAGCAGGAGCAGGGAGGTCATTCTGCCCCTGTACTCTGCACTGGTTAGACCACACCTTGAGTACTGTGTTCAGTTCTGGGCCCCCCAGTTTAAGAGGGACATTGAGATGCTTGAATGTGTCCAGAGAAGGGCAACGAGGCTGGTGAGAGGCCTCGAGCACAGCCCTACGAGGAGAGGCTGAGGGAGTTGGGATTGTTTAGCCTGGAGAAGAGGAGGCTCAGGGCAGACCTTATTACTGTCTACAACTACCTGAGAGGTGGTTGTGGCCAAGGGGAGGTTGCTTTCTTCTCACAGATGGCCAGTGCCAGAACAAGAGGACACAGCCTCAAGCTGCGCCAGGGGAAGTTTAGGCTCGAGGTGAGGAGAAAGTTCTTCACTGAGAGAGTCATTGGACACTGGAATGGGCTGCCCAGGGAGGTGGTGGAGTCGCCGTCCCTGGAGCTGTTCAAGGCAGGATTGGACGTGGCACTTGGTGCCATGGTCTAGCCTTGAGCTCTGTGGTGAAAGGTTGGACTTGATGATCTGTGAGGTCTCTTCCAACCCTGATGATACTATGATACTATGAAAACTAATTTTAGCAGGTTTCATGAAAAGTGATGGCTGAGTAGAGATAAGATTAATGACTTGAATAAACTTCACCTAAGGCAAAGACAAGCAAACCTTCACCATTATGCACCCTGCTTTTCAGTATAAATTATGAGTATCTCTGTTGTGATATCTTGACAGGAATTCAACAATATATAGAAAGTTCTAGAATTTTTCTTAGCAAGCTTTGTGTGTCACTCACTGGAATATTACTACTTCATGGATTCATTTAAAAGCTGAAAAATGACCAGACACGGACCAGTCAACAGAGGCATCCTCACCAAATGCTATTGGGTGTGCAAAGACATTGAGATCAAAGACAACCTTGCAACTGTGGCTATCCCTTGCTTAAATACTTGGAATAAGGATCCTGCACAGACAAGTTATGATGTTAGGAGGGGTTATGAAGATTATATTAATGACTAGCAAGTCCTAGAATTGTCTTTAGTCTTTGGGCTGAGGCTGTGACTACAGTCTAGAAACTGGAAAACTTGGATGCATAGTCCAGGGAGTAGATTTCATCTTTTCATGACATTTCAAAACATGCAGCATTTGGCATTTATTTTCCTGCTTGTTGACTAAGATATTTCCATCCTTTTTCTTTCAATTCTCTCCTACATTTACTATTTTTTCCCCTTTTTTTTGGTAACCCCTTCCTACTCTTCTCCACAAACAATTTTTCATATTTACTGCCTGGGCTTACCTACAACTTCTGAGCTAGCAGGCAGATTCTCATTCTCAAGCCTCCCCTTGGAAAGTTCTGTTTCTCTCTTAAATTTAAAATAGCTTCCCATTGAAAAGAGCTTTTACATACCTTGCACAAAAGAATTTTGCACTTTTGAAGCTGCCTGGTACTGTGTTGTGCATACAGAAGTAATCTGCATACAGATCTCAAGTAACAGAAAGAGTAGTTGGATGAACTTAAACCCACTGACTCATTTTTAAAGGCATGATTTATTTTTTTAATGACACCTAACACAGTTTCTAACATAAATAAGACCATGTCACGCAGCCAGTTCTGAGGCACTCACAGCTACGTTTGCCAGGGTCTGAAGTCGTAAAGACAAAATATCCTGAAAAGTTTTATGCAAAGTGAACTTGAGAGGACAGGAGAGGTCCAAATTAGCACCTGTGATGGTTTGGGTGTTCCCCGCCCCCCCTCACTTTTAGAAATCACCCAGACTAGACTCAGTCAGCTCTGGAAATATGAATGAAGCTTCTATTTACAGCTGGCACAATTTACAAGCAGATATTTACAGTATATACAGTTATAGACAGAAATATACAAGGTAAAAAAGGTAATACAAACACAATTCCCCTCCCAGAAACCTGAGTCCCCAGGAGGGGCTCTCAACCCCCTTCACCTTCCCCTTCCCCTCTCAACCTTACCCCAGTCCTAAGGAAGAATGGAGGTTCGGCCAAGAGGGTTAAAAAGCAAGGTGAAGCAGCCAAGCAAAAGGAGGGTGAGGTTAGGAAGCAAGATGGAGTCCAGCCAGCAGCCTCAGCTTCTCTCCAGCAGGCAAAGAGAAGAGGACAGCCCAGCACGAAGTGCAGAGCAGAAGTGACCTTATCTTTTGTTTTGCCTTTCTTCTTTAGACATCCCAGCAAGGCTGTGAGGGAAGTAGACCTCACCATTGTTTTCATTTTACAGCCTGTGATCTAGTTCTTCTCACCAAAACATGCTAGCTAGGCTCAAACTAGCACAGCACCCTATCTGAGACAAAGCTACATCATGGGGTTAATGAAGGCAAGCTCTCTGAGACATCTGAAAGTCTCCTTCCAAGACGGGAAGTCCTGGAGATACACAGATCATCCAGAGGACCAGGTCAGAGATTGTCTGTCTCCTTTCCCCCAGCCTATGGAGACTGGGAAGAATCAGTCTCAGCAGCTGACAGCAACAGAATTTGCTGAAAGCATTTGGGTACTGTCTAACAATATTTTGTGAGCAAATGCTTAAAAGCCTATTTCTAATTCACCATTGCCTTCTGCCATGAGCAGAAAGAAGCTCCCTGAGTCCATCTAGTGGGCAAGCTTTATATTGACCGCGAGCAGTGTTTGGCCACAAGAACATTCTCTTCCAGGTCAATTAATGTTGATATATTTTGCTGGTTCTTACTAGATCTAGTTATTATCTCTAAAATGTTTCCATGACTATGTGAGGAACCAATATTATTAAAATTGGTAGTCAGGGGTGGTGAGAGTTTTACTATCTACAATTACCTGAAGGGAGGTTGTAGCCAGGTAGAGTTGGTCTCATCTCCCAGGCAACCAGCAATAGAACAAGGGGGGACAGTCTCAAGTTGTGCCGGGGGAAGTATAGGCTGGATGTTAGGAGGACGTTCTTGACAGAGGGAGTGATTGGCCTTGGAATGGGCTGCCCAGGGAGGGTGGTGGAGTCACCGTCCCTGGAGGTGTCCAAAAATGACTGGATGAGACACTTAGTACCATGGTCTAGTTGATTGGACAGGGCTGGGTGCTAGGTTGGACTGGATGATCTTGGAGGTCTCTTCCAACCTGGTTGATTCTATGATTCTGTACAGGGTTAACCCTCCAGGGGGAGTAACCTTGAACCTGACCCTAGGTGGTCTTGACCCCTCCCTAGGGGTGGGTCTGAACACTACCAGGTGATGGGTAGCTCACTCCCCCTCTTCCTGTCTAAAGGTCTGTAAAAGCAGGGAGACTTCTTGTTTCTCTCTCTCTCTGCGCTCCCTGCCTCCCTGCTTACCAGCGTCACCACCCTGTCCCTGGTTCTCTTTGTTTTACCACGTGGCCATCACCCATGAGATGGACAAAGCCATTACCATCAAAATCGGATTGTATGTCACATTTTGTATTTGTTTTCTCTTCCCTACACCTTTATAACTTCCCTACCTCAGATACCTTTTTAATTTATTGTTAAACTTCTCTTCTTTTAACTTACAAATCGGAGTGAGATTATTTATTTGGGTGTGCTTACTTTTTCCTCTTTCTACATCTAATTCCTTTCTTTTGGGAAAGAAGGGAGAAGAGGGAAGAGCACTCTATAAATTGTTATTTGGTTCTATCAAATATATTTGAGTCTCTGGGAATTTTGAATGAGAACAAAGACAGATTCTATGATCAAAATTGATAACACTATTAATTTTGGAAAATACCATCTTGCATTAATTAATCACCCCCTACATTACAGGTTCTTGAATATATCCAGAGAGGGAGACTCCACAACCAACCTGGGCATCCCATTCCAGTACTCTGTCACCCTCACAGTGAAAAACTACAGGTATAGAATTTGAAGGTAGTTCACAGCACAGAAAAAGAATCATAGAATCAACCGGGTTGGAAGTAGGTGGAAAAGGCGAAACATGTTCTAGTAAGTGTAAAACATGGTCATGGAGCGCTCATAAGAAAAAGCATTCATGAAAAGCTCGTAAGAAAAGCATTCCTACTGAAATGATAAACAAAATTAGAGTCAGGGACAAGTTTTTAGAAATAAATATTCAATCTTAGTATAGCAAACGTTAACAATAAACTGGTCAAGGTTTGCCAACGCCTCTATTACTCTTTCTTATAGATCTTAACAAATTGGACCAAAGAGGGGGAAAAAAGAAGAGACAGCAGCACAATTCATAGACATCTTCTGTTTACCTCCCTTTATACAATGACTTTAGATCAAGATCTGCAGAAGAAAAAGCTTATTTGATTGAGAATTTCTCTTCCTTTATGGAATTTCAAGATTGAGGTTTAGCATTATTTTTTGACAGATAACATAAGGGTGGTGAGTATCTGAAAGGGCAAAGGACATAAAAATACTCACATAGCTCAACAGGGTGAACAGCTTTTGTACATTCCACTTGGTGAAGAAAGACTGTATAGTTTGCTGCTACAAAACACTAAACTAAATCAATGAAATATATTCTTTGGGAAAACAGGATACCAAGTTTAATCTTCAGACACTCTTATTCAGTCTTCTTTTTTTTCCTTAATACAGACTGGCTGGCATCAGAAGAGATGTATCTTTTATCATTAAAAATATATGAGGAAGATATTAGAAACCTTATCCAGAGACCTGCCCCTCAGGTGAGTTCTGCTGCAGTGAAAATTGCAGACCATATGAATCTGTTGACATAGTTCTACTTTACCTATTAAAAGGTAAGTCACCCCTATGGTGTAAGGTAATATATGCTGTGAATCAGAACCATAGGCATAAGGAATCAGAGACAGATTTCTGCCTGGTGAGCTACTCACAGTTTTAAAAAGACAGGAATCAAACTCTTTTTGGTATGTGAGTCTTATATGTAAAATTGTATAAACAGGTAACATTAAGAACTTAATTAAAATGGCTGTATTGAAAAAATGAAATATTTCTTACAAGGAAATTTTGTGCCTGATAACCAGGTCAGAATTTTCATGTTTCAGTGAATTATTAAAGTATCTATGTAGTTGAAACACTAACAGTTTGATAGTTATTAGGACTTCTTAAAAGACAGAATAATCTCTCTGAATGGCTTATGGAACCATGCTCTCTGACAACCAAAGTTAGAGCAGGTGTTTAAGAGTCACATCATCTCCATCTTAAATAGGAGAGTTTTCACAGCCTCACAGCATATTTTTACCCACTTAAATGACTTTGAATGCCATTTCTGTATTTAAAGCTTTATGCAGACATATCTATACTTTTGCATAGAGCTTGTAACTCATCAGATTTGGCCATAAATTCAGCTAAGCTCAGCACCATGCCAAAGTAAGCATGTTCCTAGATACCTCACTGCATCCTGTCCCCATCACACCCTTCCATAACTTCTGGAGCCCCCATTACAAGAAGGATTTGGGCGTGCAGGAGCGTGTCCAGAGAAGGGCCACAGTGATGATCAGAGGGCTGAAGCACCTCTCCTATGAAGGCAGAGTGAAAGAGTTGGGGCTGTTCAGTCTGGAGAGGAGAGGGCTCTGAGGTGACATTACTGTGGCCTTCCAGTATCTGCAGGGGAGCTACAAAAAAGCTGGGGAGGGACTTCTTAAGCTATCAGGGAGTGACAGGACTAGGGGGGCATGGAGCAAAGCTGGAGATGGGTAGGTTCAGACTGGATGTGAAGAGGAAGTTCTTCATCATGGGAGTGGTGAGAGCCTGGAATGGGTTGCCCAGGGTGGTGGTTGAGGTCCCATTCCTGGAGGTGTTTAAGGCCAGGCTGGCTGAGGCTGTGGCCAGCCTGCTCTAGGGTAGAGTGTCCCTGCCCATGGCAGGGGGCTTGGAACTAGATGATCCTTGTGGTCCCTTCCAATGCTGACTGATTCTGTGATTCTATGATTCTAACTTACTTTCCACACTATAACTACTACTCACTTGGGTGGAGCCTGTTCATGCCTTTCTAGGATAAAATACACAGAATGAAGAGAGCATGTAAAAAGGCAAAACCTGCTTTAATCCTTGCAACTCCAACCTCCAACAAAATATCACAATAATTGGAAGACCAAAAAACAAAAAAAATTAAATGAAGTCAGAAACTCTTCAGGAACCTGATAAATAGACATCATCTGCTTTGAAGTAATTTTTCAAGGATGCCTCTGTCACTTGCAGAGTGAAACTCTGCTAATCAATTTTCTGCTACGTCTGTTATAATTTTTCATTGAAAACTCTTTGTAAGTTCTGAAACAAGTTCTGTAGGTACTGCTGAACTCCAGTTCTTTGCTTTGAGGAAAAGTGATTAAAATGCCATTTCTGTGTTCTTTGTAGAATAAGAAGCAGCTTTTATTGGTGTAGCTGACAGGGGATATCACAACAAGATCTTGAAATAATTCCTTCTGCTGCTAGTTTAATTTAAAGTCCCTGAAGTCAGGTAAGACATTAATGAGTTGTGGATCTCGCCTCAGAAGTGCAAAAGCTTTGGTTATAAAATAATACTATGTGCATATATGCTGACAAAAAAGAAATGAACATTTGGACCTGTTCTCTGGAAGGCAGCATGTACTCAATCTAAAATGTTAGTAACAGGAAAGAGCAAGCTTTGATTCAGAGTCTGTTAAGTTTTATATCACTACAAAATATATGTTAACAGAAAAATGAAAACTAACATAAAATAGAAATAAAATTAAAGGATAATTATTACATAAAAATAATTGAGTTTGAATATCAACAAAATGTGAACAGAATCTTCCATTGAGGTTATTGAAATAAATCTCTCAGTCCTCTGAAAAAGAAAATTAGTAACCAAAAAATTATATATCATAACTTGTTCTATTTTTAATTCAGTTTGTATGTCATGAACACATACATTTCAAATAAGAAAGGCTTATCTATTAACGCCCTAATGGGCAGGAAATATAATAATAGCAATAATAATAATAATAAAA
Source organism: Tricholaema leucomelas (assembly GCA_013400475.1). Classification (NCBI taxonomy): domain Eukaryota; kingdom Metazoa; phylum Chordata; class Aves; order Piciformes; family Lybiidae; genus Tricholaema lacrymosa; species Tricholaema leucomelas. The sequence goes on from WAAF01012849.1 coordinate 79,052, forward strand.
CCCACAGCCAAACATAAGTCTACATTTAAACTAGTAAAAGAGAACTAAGTGATGAATAAGAAATGTTATTCTCATCATATACCCAAAAGAACAAATCACAGCAGAGTCTAGTTGAGTTAAGTTACTAAGAACACAAATTCAGACCACAGATACTTTCATTGTCTATGAATAGGTCAAAATGCCTGGAGATGGGATGTTACAACCTGGGGTTGTTTAGCCTGGAGAAGAGGAGGCTCAGGGGTGACCTCATTGCTGTCTGCAACTACCTGAAGGGAGGTTGTAGCCAGGTGGGAGTTGGTCTGCTTCTCCCAGACAACCAGCAATAGAACAAGGGGACACAGTCTCAAGTTGTGCCAGGGGAAGTATAGGCTGGATGTTAGGAGGAAGTTCTTCACAGAGAGAGTGATTGGCATTGGAATGGGCTGCCCAGGGAGGTGGTGGAGTCACCATCCCTGGACGTGTTCAAGCAAAGCCTGGATGAGGCACTTAGTGCCATGGTCTAGATGATTGGCTAGGGCTGGGTGCTAGGTTGGACTGGATGATCTGTGAGGTCTTTTCCAACCTGGTTGATTCTGTGATTCTGTGAAATACACAAACATGTGCCCTTGTGGCAGAGATAAACTAGAGACAAATGCAGCTTTCATAGTAACACAGAACATTTTGTTATCATTAATTCACTGCCAATGCCTTTATTCCATTACTAAGGACATGATTAGAGGAAACAAGACAGAGATGAGGCTTACAGGGAGGCCAAGCCAGAATTATCAGACAGTATTGTAAAAAAAGAAAATAGCTGTCTTTAGCTCATCCAATTTGATCTCATAATTAGGCACTCCACTGTTCTGTATCTGCCAAAGCCGAGAAGTTTTTGTAGATTTCAGGCAATGGATCGTGTGAATAACGCTAAGAGAGGACTGGTACACGTCCTTCCAGAGCTCTTCTATCTCTTTTCAGTGTATGGTCAGGTGTAGGCAGAAGGCTGTCACCATCTCCAGCACATAAGTGAGAGGGGTAAAGACATCTTCTGATAGTTTAACAGTCTTTTCCCTACAACACATGAGTGAGGGAAAGTAACACACACCAAAAAAAAAAACCTCTGGAGTTGAGATAAAGAGATGGAGTAAGTGTTGATGTAAATGAGATATCACAATGCACAATTACCTTAGCCTATTTGCAGAACAAGCAATCAGAAAGCAGCAGTAAGCAGAAGGCCAGGGAGCTAAAACCCCAGTCCTACTCCCCCAACCCTCCCTCCATTGAAAACACTCAAACCCAGCAATCGGAACAGAAAGCCTCTCACGTTGTAATCTGAACTTCAAACCCCATAATACTTGGCTCCAGACAGCAATTTCATCTTTAATCTGGCACCAGTCAGGATGGTATGAAGAGCAGCAGATTTAAACTCAGGCCATGACTCATCCACAGTAAAGGAATCCTCCCTCTGAAGAGTTGAGTGGGCTAATTATGTTTTACATTCCCATTGATAATTCCCACTGTGACACAAAGGTTAGCAAACACTTGAGATAACAAGGACAACAGAGTCATAGAACGGTTTGGGTTGGAAGGGACCTCAAAGATCATCTAGTTCCAACCCCCTGCCATAGGCAGGGACACCTCCCAGTAGAGCAGGTTGCTCAAGGCTTCCTGTTTCACAATAAAATAGCTTGCTGTTAGAACAGAAATCTATAAGAATGAACAGGTAAAAGGCACCAAAAAAATTGTATCAGCTAATGGCAGAGGGGACAAAAAGAGGGAAGATAAAAGGCTGAAGTGTCCAAACCCTATGAAGAAATTGCAGTAATATTTTCTATCCACTAGCTCAAATACACTTTGCAAATCTTTGCCTAATGTAACAGAAATTTTCATTAGGCAATAAATCCTTGTAATACAGTATGAGGCAAAAGCTGAGTCTGTCTCATGCATTCCAGACCACTAGTGAGAAAAGGAGAGAAGGTGTAACTATGTCATATCTTATATTTAGTGCCTAAGTAACTCTTAAAGACCTTCAACAACAAGCATTCCAAAACCTTCCTCCACCGCAGCAGTGGAGTTTTCCCCAGTGCTTAACCAGAATTTCAAGCAGGATTTTGGGTCTCTTGCTTCTTTTGACAGTTTGGGAGTTACCTGCCCCCCCACCCCTCAAAATAATATCACCCAGACTGGACTCAGTTAGCTGGAAGATAAGGAATGAAGCTTTATATTTGCAGCTCAGCACAATATACAAGCAGATATTTACAGCTATGTACAGAAATATACAAGTTAAAAGTAATAGGGAAGAACAGCAGCCCTCCCAGAAATCAGAGTTCCCAGAAGGGGCTCCCAACCACCCTTCCACCTTCTATCCACCCCTCTACCTTATCCCAGAGTTTGCCTTACATGCAAGATGAGGTTGGAGGATCAGCAAGGGGGGTTAGAAAGCAGAATGATTAGTTACACAGAAGCAGCCCAGAGAGAAAGCACAGGCTCCGACAGAGACCTACACACCAACACTGTCATCTATGTTTTGCGTTCTTGTTTTTATACATCTCAGCAAGCCTATGTGTGAAGTAGACATCACCATTGCTTCCTTTTTACAGCCTATAATCTATTTTTTTCTCATTAAAATATTCCAGTTAGGCTCAAACTAGCACACTTCTGCAGATGAGTATTTTCCTTATTTTTTTTCTGTGCCCTTATAAGCCCTTGAAGGTCACCTACTGACATTTCTCATCTTTAAGCTAAGCAGCTACAATTCATATTTATCTTTCTGTGATGTGTTTTTAGGTCATGTTTTCTAACACTTCAGTCATTTTTGTTTCTCATCCCTGGACTAGAGCTAGCCCATATTTTATTTGAAGTGAGGTGCTAAACAGTGAATACAGAAGTTTCAACAAACTCTACTGAAACTTAATTTTGACCTTTACAAGTTATTCTCATGCAGATGTCTACATGGACATATGTATGTGCACGTATTCTTACCTATATAAAGAATATATTCCAAACAAGAATAGAACCTGTAGGACTGATTATAAGGTTCAATATGCACCTTACAGGCTCTACAGTCCAGTTTAGGCTGTGTCCTTTATACATCTGAGAAACATAAACCATTTAAAAGGCCATAATTATCACCTATCTCATCTATATCATTTGTCATGAGCGTTCAGATACTCTAGAGCTGAACGTAATCAGAGTCACCTACAGCACAATACACTTCCATAACGTACATAAATCTCTCTTGTTTTGCCTCTTTTGCAAACCAGTGATGCAGATGCATATTCTCTCTCTGCAACCACATGAAGAAAGCAGTTAGTTATCAGCCTGGAAAGACTAATTTAATTTATTTATGTATTTATTTTGAAGAAGGCTAACTCTCAGTTCAATAGCCCCCTCATTCACATCTGTGTCAGTGACATGGACAGAGGAATTGAGTGCACCCTCAGCAAGTTTGCAGATGACACCAAGCTGTGTGGCACAGTTGACTTGCTGGAGGACAGGGATGCCATCCAGAGGGACCTGGACAGGCTGGAGAGGTGGGCCCAGGCCAACCTCATGACGTTTAACAAGGCCAAGTGTAAGGTCCTGCACCTGGGTCAGCGCAATCCCAGGCACAGATACAGGCTGGGTGACGAATGGCTGAGAGCAGCCCTGAGGAAAAGGACCTGGGGGTCTGGGTCGACGAGAAGCTCAACATGAGCCGGCAGTGTGCACATGCAGGCCAGACAGCAACCCTGTGCTGGGCTGCATCAAGAGCAGTGTGGCCAGCAGGGCAAGGGAGGGGATTCTCCCCCTTTACTCTGCTCTCGTCAGACCCCACCTGGAGTACTGTGTGCAGTTCTGGAGCCCCCAGCACAAGAAGGACATGGAACTGCTGGAGCCAGTCCAGAGGAGAGCCACGAAGATGCTGAGAGGGCTGCAGCAGCTCTGCTCTGAGGACAGGCTGAGAGAGTTGGGGCTCTGCAGCCTGGAGAAGAGAAGGCTTCGAGGAGACCTTAGAGTGGCTTTGCAGTATCTGAAGGGAGCCTACAGGAAGGCTGGGGAGGGACTATTGACAAGGTCTGGGAATGTCAGGACGAGGGGGAATGGGTTTAAGCTGGCAGAGGGGAGATTTAGACTGGATGTTAGGAGGAAGTTCTTTACAGTGAGGGTGGTGAGACACTGGCACAGGTTGCCCAGGGAGGTTGTGGATGCTTCCTGGAGGTGTTTAAAGCCAGGCTGGATGAGGCCTTGAGCAACCTGCTCTAGTGGGAGGTGTCCCTGCCTATGGCAGGGGTTTGGAGCTGGATGATCCTTGAGGTCCCTTCCAACCTAAACCATTCTGTGATTCTATAATTAGCAGGGTATTAACAACACAGGGTTGGGAAGGAGGATTGTAAAAACCTCAGAGAAGCACAAGAGACTTCTGTTTGAAAATTTATGTTAAAACCTGACAGCATCCAAAACCACAGGTCAGAAATTATCCTGATGAGGAGTTGGAGTTCATCTGCCTTACAGTTCACAGAAACATTCAGGTTGGAAAAGCCCCTCAGGATCACCAAGTCCAACTGATAACCCTACTCTACAAAGTTCACCCTAAGCCATATCCCCAAACACCACATCCAAACAACTTTGAAACACATCCAGGGTTGATGACTCACACGAATTAGTCAGGGGAATAGTCACACATGAATTAGCACAATGAAAATGATGCAGCTGTATTTCATAAGTGATGTTTACAGAGTATGCTTCTAAAGTAAACCCCTCAGAGCATCCACTTCTAACTCTGCATGTGTGACATTTTGTCTTCCCAGGGGGATCAGTAATTTAAAGGACCACGTCTGCAACAAAGCCAGCCGATGCTTCATGTATCAAACTATGGTCAGCAAAAGGCTTCCCTTCAGCCATCAGGTGTTAAGATCAACTTCCTGCACTGCTATTCAGCTTGCCTTGTCAAACTGACAAGTAGGAGCCACAGAAGCTGCTGAAGGAGTTTGATAATGGGGCTGAAAAACCTTAGGTGAAAACTGCAAAAGGGGTGTGAAACTCAGAATATCTCTTGTCTTATCTTGCCAGGAATTATACAAATTAGTTGCAATCTACTTTACTTTTCCAAGTGTCTGTGCCACTGGCAGAGTCCAGCTGTTGTTCAACACCCACCTACATGGATAAGAATTTTTTTGAGTAGTTTTTGGACAGGATTTTGAAGGATTTAGGAAGATAAAACAGATATGCAGGCCATTTTTCAGAATGGAGATCAACTCTTAAAAACAAAGGGCACATTATTTCAGCTTAAGTATAAGAACCTAGAACTTCTTGACTATAGTTGGGCTGCCATGTCATACAAAGTTGTCAGTGAGTGAGCTTCCAGCAGACACAAACTATCTAAGGGAGGGAGTGCTCTGTCAGAATGATGCCAAAAATGTGCAGGAGATATATGTGTCTTATTATTTATTGCTCAAAGTGAACCCAGGGATCACAGAAAACTTTAGAAGTTGGAAGGGACCTCCAGAGATCATTGAGTCCAACCTCCCTGTCAAGGCAGGATTACCTAGGGTAGTTCGCACAGGAACACATCCGAGTGGGTTTGGAAAGCCTCCATAGAAGGAGACTCCACAACCTCTCTGGGCAGCCTATCCCAGTTTCTCCTCATGTTAAGATGAAACCTTCTATGTTCCAATTTGTAGCCATTGCTCCTTGTCTTATTGCTGCTGGCCAGCAAAAAGAGATTGGGCCCATCCACTTGAAACCCACCCCTCAGATATTTGTATACATTGATCAGACCTCTTCTCAGTCTTCTCTTCTGACTAAACAGCCCCAAGTTTCTCAGTCTCTCTTTGTAGTGGAGGTGCTCAAGTCCCTCAGTCATTCTCATGGCTCCTGCTGGACTCTTTCCAGCAAGTCCCTGTCTCTCTTGAACTGGGGAGCCCAAAATTGATAATGAAGGGAAGTCCCAGCTCGAGGTCTCTTATCTTCTGGGGATCAAGAAATTTGATGCATTTTGTGTAAAACTGAACTGCAACTATAATTTAAAAATTTATAAATAACAATTGGGTTTGTTTGGTTGTTTTTTTATGTCATGGTTTTAAAGTTGTGTAGCACAGTGACAGTTACAATTAGCACATTTTCCTTTTCTGGGAAAGACCAACATTCTACAAGGCCATTATAGCATGCCCCTCAAGGCAATTTCTGACCAGTTAGTTCCACTAACAAATGTGTCAGCAATGGAAACTATTCACTGTAAACAGACTTGGACAGAATTCAAACCTGCATTTTATCTTTGCCAGGTGTCCATCTGAGTGTAGTAGCACCCAATTAAACCAGAATAAGAAGGTCATACAATGATAAACAAGATCTTCTCCTCAAAAAGGCAGACATTACAGCTTGGGTATAGCTATTCTCTTTCCAGGCAGACAGTTTACAAACTTCTATAGCAACAGATGCAGTTAGTAAAAGCTTTCTGAATAAAGGACGTTGACAGGGCATAATTTCACCAAATAACCATTGCATTATTTTTTCTTATAAACAAAGGGCATAAGCAGCATCAGAGAGACTGAAGGAACTGGCAAAAATACTCTGTGCCATCCTACATGCACACGCCCAAGGTTTACTTTAGTGTTCTCATTCATACTCATGAAGTCAAATAGCATAAATCCCACTGTCCCTGAGGCCATCTGTATCATTGCAAGTCTGACTCCAAATACCCCAGCTTCTTTACACATCTCTCCAGTCCTGTAAAACACTTCTTTCTTAAAATGTGATCAATTCCCCATGCTCCCATGTCTCAAGTTCTTACCTCTGGCCAAGTTGTCTCACACTTCTCTGGCTTACAGTATTTCACTTTGAAAAGGTGAGAAACAATGAGATGGGCATGCTTACAGCTCCAGAAAAGCTGGCCTTGGGACAGCTGGAGGATCTTCAGAAGTGGTTTGATGTCTATATCAGCACTCGTTGTGTACCATGGAGATGTGGCTCTAAGGAATAAGAAGGGAAAGGATCCGTAAGTGGTATGAAGTACTCTGTAGAGATTCAGAGTTGCCTCCAGATTTTATTATAACATTGGTAAACACAACACAAGTGGTCCCTACTGAACAAGAGGCAGCTAGAGCTACTGTGGAGTGCAGATGACCCATGCAGTTGGAACTTCTTCATCATTGTCACACCCTGGATTACAGGTCACATCTTTAATGCACATGGCTCCCAGGGAAGTAGAGGAGAGAGAGAGACAGAGATGAGAAACATTGGGGACAGTGTCTGGTAACACTCCCAAGCTGCTTATCATCAGATTCCTTGGATGAACAGGTTAATAAGCTGCAGATGAGGCTCAGGGAGGGCAGCTGTGGTGCCATGCTGGCAAGAGCAACAAGAGCTTCAGCTGGGAGGCAAGAAATGGCAGCTAATGAGGGGATGAAAGATTCCTTAGTTCTCATGATAAATGAAAGCCTGTCTTTGTCTCTTGCCACTTCTCATTCTACTCGCAATGTTGGCTTCAATATCTCTTCGTGTGTCTCTGTTTCTATGGTTACCTTGTAGTTGTGCATGCAGAGTACTCTTCTCCAAAGAGAAGAGATCTACAATGTTTTTCTTGCTCCAGTTGTGGAAAGGATATTTGGGTTGCATTACTCCTTGCAAAAATTCCTTTTCTACAGATGTGGGGCATCTATCATCTAACAGCATTTACACCAAGCCATGCTAAACTTTCATCCAGACCAGCATCAATTGCTAGTAATGGAAAATGGCTGGTGCCCAAGGAGAAGTGTGGGAACATGGCAAGACTGCTGTGACAAGTCTCCAGCAGATTCTGACTCAGGGATCTGCAGCAAAGGATGCAGCTCATCTAAGTGTCATGTGAAGGACCACCTCTTTCTGCTGGGCTTGAATGCAACAAAAGTCAAAGCTGTTTTCACTGCTTTAATGTCACCAACCATATGCTTACTGAAGTGTGGTGCTCTAGTGCTGATTTGGAATATGGTGGTAACACATCAAACCAGATTGGGGTTCTGTTTGCATGCAGTCTTTTAATGTGTAGATGCCTGAAAACATTTGTTGGCAGATCTCAAGTTTTGTAAAAGACAGTTGAGGGCCAGACTTAATAAAGGATGTAACTTAAAACAGAACCTAACTAATTTTGGAAGTCTAGAAGAAAGTTAGGAAGAGACTTCGAATGCCCAGCTTTCCTCACCTGATTTTAAAGTTAGTAATAGTTTCTCTTGTCAGGCTGGCCACCTGAGAGAGGAGAGCAACTTCCTCCTGGCTACAACCACCCCTCAGGTAGTTGTAGACAGCAATAAGGTCTCCCCTGAGCCTCCTCTTCTCCAGGCTAAACAATCCCAGCTCCCTCAGCCTCTCCTCATAGGGCTTGTGCTCAAGGCCTCTACCAGCCTCGTTGCCCTTCTCTGGACATGTTCAAGCATCTCAATGTCCTTCTTAAATTGAGGGGCCCAGAACTTGTGCTTGAACCACTCACCCCGAGCTCAGAAATAATCTTCAATGCTCAGCTTGCTTTGCCTTGGGGCAGAGCTCCCTAAAAGTCTTGTCTGCTTGTTTTTCCAGCCCTACTCAGCCCTTGCCATTCCAACATAGTCTAACTGCATTACTAATAGCATTATATTTGGAAATAGGTCTAGTAATGACTTTAGTAAATCAAAGTAGAAGACTTTGGCTGAGAAACCCTCCTCTGCACGTTTCAATAGTTTGTATTTCATTCAAGTCTAACAGACATGCCTTGTCTCTTTGCTAGATGTTCTCTAGAAGAATCGGTGCCCTGCTGCATGTAAACCATCACGCTGAGCTGTCATCAGCATGCTATTGTGCAGATTCTTGCATAGTGAGAGACATGCTGGCTGCATTAGGAACACACACTACGAGTTCTATTTGCCAAGATGAATCTGCAACCAGCACGCAGCAATTTTGCCTAAAAATATTCTGGTCTTATGTTGTTGGCTGTGAGATACGGCAAAAAAGAATGGAATAAAGAAAACGAGATACAAATTTGCTCCACGCCAAAATAGAGTCTTCACATTAAAGCTCTGGAGAAACAGAAATCAACAAGGTCTTTTTTTAATGCACACACTTTCAGAGAGAGTGAACTTGGACATTTGGTAGGCACGTGTTGGAATCTCAATTTGTGCTTCATTCCTGCATAAAAATAAGCAAACAAAATCCTCCTCGTCTTAGATGTTAAATGCTTTCTCAAGGAAGCATACGTGTTCTCTTCCATTCAAAAGCTGCCATGCCTAAAGAAGCAATCAAACCTGAGCCAGCCTCCCCAAGAGAACTGTTCTACCTCTGAGTATGTCTTCTTTTGTTACTTTGCAACTGGACTTGGCATTTTTGTTTCACATTTGCTGCTTTGCAGGACTCAACAAAGTGAAGCATCACACCATGGTATTACCTTACATCCCCAACTTGTATGTTTTAGTGGATTTTATTGTGCTTTTGATCACAGTGGGTTTGGAAAAACACAGAAAAAGTCAAAGAAGGTCATTAAAATTGGCCCCTATGAACGTAATGTTGTTGTTCTCTCAGTCTATGGTGTTTCTGATACCATATTTACTGCCCTTCATCCAAATAAGTCTGCCACAGTAGAGCAAGTAACTCTCTAGAATGGGAACCAATTTGAAATAGCACATGAAGAGAAGGATCTTTTTTCTGCTTTTTGATTTCCTAAAGTGTTAGCATTAAGCTGAGAACTTCTAAAAGGAACACATCAGCATGATGCTTAAAGTTTTGTTATTCTTTTCATTATTTTACAGAGAACTTTTTGGCTGCAAGCACTGCCAACATAAAATCACCTAATGCTAAGGTTAGATTTGGTTCTTTCAAACAGCCACGCAATACTGGTTAACAAAAGAAACCAAAGCTATCAGTATTTTTTAAGCACTGTACTATCCTTGCATCAAATATATTCTATTATGCTACCCTCCAACCATTATAAAACAAGCAAGATACTGTGCAACTGCAGATGGCTCAGTATAAAGTCCAAGAATTCATTTTGATGCACTGACAGCTATTAAAACAGTTTCCCAGTTCTATCATGACAACTGGACTAACATGGTCTGTTACAGGCATGACACAGCCCAGTGCAAAAGCACCAATGGACTTTCTTCCACCTGGGGCAAATTCCCTGCTCTGTGGCACTGATTACCACACTGAAAAATAGTTTATTTCTTGTGATACTGAGCGATTAAGTGAGCTTCCACCATGGACAATTTAGTGAATCCAAATTCCCTAAAGTTGAAGTGGATTGAGACCATCCTTTGGGGCTTTTTGATAAAGATGAGCCCGAATGAATTACCATTTTACTGTCACCTACAGCACAGATAACTGCAAGGCTTCAGCAGTTAGCGTGTGAGCAGTTCAGATGCTTCTACTGGAGGGCAAGAGCTTTGGAATATGGGAGAAAGGAGAGCAGCAAAGGCGAAGTAAGAAAATTTAGTGCATAAATAAAAGCTCAGAGATGAGAAGAATGCATCGAAAATGAGCCTCTGCTCACAAACAGCTGCATGCATGTAATTTCCTTTTGCTAGGTGAATTTCTACAACTTTGATCACACCCATTCCAGGATTTCCAAACATTTTAAATTAGCTGAATTTTATTACCATATAAAAGTTTAAAGACATAAATATTAACCCTTTTCATAATATACTATGAGACTATAATATGTATGTAAAATATATATACTATAATATATATATAATATATATACTATGATGTTGAGACATGCATATGCAGAAACACAAGAAGGATATGGAACTGCTGGAGCAGGTCCAGAGGAGAGCCACGAAGATGATCAGAGGGCTGGAGCAGCTCTGCTATGAGGACAGGCTGAGAGAGTTGGGGCTCTTCAGCCTGGAGAAGAGAAGGCTTCGAGGAGACCTTAGAGTGGCTTTCCAGTATCTGNATAACTTGATAGAGGAAATATGCTAAGAATGATATTGGAATATCCAGCAGAGAAATCTGGTGAGAGGCCACTTATTATTATTTAGTGTAACTGGGACAAATAAGAAGCAACAAACTCTATAAAAGTTTGAAGAGAGCTGGCCTCATTTCTCTGCCTGAAAGTTATGGCACAGTCAAATTTGCTAAAGTATGTGGAGGAATAACCAAGTTCCACTGAAGACAGGTTTTGATACATATCACAAGGAAGAGCAAGAGTGAAGGAGATTACCTCTACCTTACTTGCAGATCTTTTGGTCTGGACATAGGCAGAATCTCTGTAAAGCATTGGTAAACAACAGAGCCTCTGGGAAAAAAGTTGACAGTTTAGGGTGTGAACTTAGATGAAATTCATTCAAGAGCCAGGATTTCAAAAATTATATCATCTGTGATTAAAAAAAAGGGTAAAAAGGCAACAATAATGTAAGGATCGAAACGAAGTTATTTATGAATTTTAACTAGGGGAAAGCTTCCACACTTTATTTAAAGGAGAAAACATGAACAGAGAGGAAATTTGTAGAAACTTAGATGTATCTGGCATGGGAAGGAATCTCAACAGCAGGAATAACCTCCAGCAAATCAGGTATCTCTGATAGGAAAGGATTTGTAAAGAGTACAGACCAGGATAAGAAGAGTGATAAACGTACATTTTTGCAACCCTGAGCAAACAAGCCTCAGCCTAACAGAAAGCAGCTGGTGGAAACCTAAATAAGAAATAATCAATGGTGCTGTAAGGATAGGGAAGATTGTGTACCTGTTCAGATAGCTGTTGTTTGCTCTGCAGCAGCGAGTGGTAGCTGGTCGTATTAACAAACTGAAGCTTTAATGCATGTCAAAACAATATAGGATATGAACTCTTTCTGGTATGAATTTTTAAGCTGACTACTCCAATTTTCAGATTGAAATCTGAGATCTGGAGGCTGAACACAAAACAAGATACTGAAGTGGAACTAATTTTAACAGCAGCAGAGGCTGAAGGATACATTCCCCATCACACATGGCAGGAACACATTCAGATTTCTGGAAGATGTTTTTATGATCATGTGAAGAATGATAAGATTCCTGCCCTAATTCATAGGAATGTTACCTGAAAATAAAGATACTGTATGTGTGTTTAAGGTGATTATATATTTCTGGAGCATTCCTTTCAAACATTTGACAGCACTCTCGGCATCAAGTGTCCTGGAATCCTGTATACCCCAAAATTCCTCTCCCTCTGTGGCTTGAATGGGAGAGGAAAAGGTGTGAAAAGATCTGTTTCCCCCCTGCCCTGCAGGCATGAAGAGGGGGAGCAAAGGGCCCTTCCGGCACGAGGGGTGCCTGTGCAGATGCCCGCGCTGGTATCGGGCCGGGGATTGGCTGTGGTCTTCGCGCCTAGGCAGTGGTAACTCGGAGCTTTGTCTAGGAAGGGTATAAATACTGGGGGGACTTCCCACCTTGGGGTTCCCGCCTTAGAGTTCTCCTTCGCCTGGATAGCTTCTGCAGAAGGACCCCATGCGCTCCAAAGGACAAGCTCCTGAGGGACAGAGCCACCTCTGCTTTGGACAGCTTCCACCTTAAGCACCCTTTATGCAGGCTCAATAGGCCTTAACGATCCTCGGATGGCCTCTGACAGAGAGTGAGGGGACAAGCATCTGAACCACCCTTCGAATTCAGCCAGCCTGACTCACCTGTGAGTAACTTTGGCTCAGCCTCATTAATAGTGGGGGATGCTATATTGAACAGCTTAGCCTTTTCCAACTTGACTTCCAAAATAGTCACATCTACCTATGGTATCCTTATAGATCTTCTCAACGTAACTGAATCTGCTAATCAAAACTAAAGTAATTTCTGTATATAGTTTTGGGAGTGGGTTTTTGGGAAAATAAAATAACTCTATTTTTCTATAAAGTCCTGGCTTGGCCGCATTAATTCCCTGCCTCCACAACATCAAGTCAGAGCTTAAAGTGATGGCTCAAAAGCTTCACCTACATCCATTGTTTAACATAACAGAAACCTGGCAACAAGTTTATTTCGTAAGGGGTAACAATTCCCTCTGTGTAGGTCAATTACAATGGACACCAGTAGGGCTGATGCTGCCCAGTGAAAAAATTCACACAATTAACAAAAGAAGTCCCTGTTTATAAGTGTCCTATTACAAATTTTTAGTTCTACCTTTCTTTAATGCTGGGTTTCATCTGGTGGGCAGAGATTTACATCTGTCAATCTATAGGAGAAACACATATGGGTGTGCCATGGGATAATGACCTTTTGAATCTGAGTCTGGAAAATTCTTTTAAACTAAGGCAGAGTGCAAGACAGACCAGGCACAACAGCTTCATTACTGTGCTGAAAAGGTGGTGTATCCAATTAGTTATTAAAATCTAACACACTGGTCACCTTCAAGACTTCACACTGTACCAACACACATGAATATTGCATACCCACACAGACACACCCAGTCTGAAATGCTGCATGTGTGCATGTCAGGGGTGCTCAGAAGCATGTCTGTATACCCTGTACATATGTACCCCATGGGCACAGCCACTGTGTGCTTCTGTGCACCTGCACAATCAACTTCACGTTGAAAAGCAATTCAAGGTGAATCCTTGTGTTTTGGCTCCAATATCATAGCCGTTGGTGTATGGCAGGACTAAATCTGTTGCAGCTTTGAGTCAAACCCAAACTGTTGGGGCCGTGGCTGTACTGTATGATTACAAAAGAAGATAGGTCAGTCAAAGGACAAAGACACTGTGAATGCTACACAGTGCCTGCAGAGGCAGGATGTTTCCAACAAAACAACAGGACACTTGCTGCCAAAACAGAAGGCAGCTGTCCGACAACAGTAGCTACACGTAGAAGAGTGACTATCTCTTCCAACCAATTATTACACTGCTTAAGACGCGTGATCAAGATAGGTTAACCAATCTTTGTATGCATGCTCGGAGCGTGGTCGCATGCACGGGACTCTGAAGAGTATATAAGGTGCATAACTTCTCTATTAAAGTTGGACTTGGATTTGCATCACACTGACGTGTCGTCCTGTCCCGCTCACACAGAATGCCCGCGACACCAAACACAACCAATATACACCAGGCTCTGGCACAAATACTAAAACCAACAACACAGACAAATGCCGAGAGGACATGCTAAGAGCTCTTGTAGGATTACATGGATAATTCTTTGTTTCCTCAGAAGCTCAGTTCATTAGTACGTGAAAGCCTTCAAAAGACAGTTCAGAAGAGAACTGGTGTGTGTACATTTTCTGGTCCCGCATCACCTGGCAGAAACATGTATCAAAACTACCTTTAGCCTATGGAAAGAGCCTGGAGAGAGGAAAGACTGTATAAAGGCCTAAGGTTTCACCAGATTGGTTTTAAGTTAAATAATTGGGCTTTAATTGCACTTAGAGGTAAATAGCTCTGGATTGTATTATGAACACCAAGATCAAATGTAGAATCCGATTCCTTTAAACAATTTTGTGCATCTTAAGAAATAAAACAAAATAAAATCTCCATTTTTCAGTGTGGCAGACATGATAGAGCCAAGCCTGGAGAGGAATCCCTGTCTCAGATTGGCACAATGAACACCAAGACACTACTGACCTACTTGTGCCATTTCCAGTAATTAAGTGGCACATCAGTCCTTCAAATGGTGTAAAGTAATGGACAGGAAAGCAAATGTAGAGGCATGTGTCTGTGAGAGGAGCAAGTCCTCAGAAAGAGTCATTATGTCACTAATTCGTTTATCTTTCAAGGGGAGAGCAATTAAGGGCAATTGCCTGCCTGGGCTCCAGCCCGGCGCTCAGCTTTTCAGTTGCTGCCAAAAGCCTTTGCAGAAGCTGCAGTGGGGATCACAGCAGCTGGACATCCAGCCTCATCCTCCAGAGAGGTGAAATGCACGCTCTGACCCACCAGGAGCAGGGATATTCACAACATTCTAATAGTCTTCTCATCTTGCTTGCATAATTCATTATATCACAAGTTACAGTAGGATGAGTGTGAAATGTCAGCTCTCCATGCTGGTGAAGGACTGAAGGCACAGAAGGGGTGATGATACTTAAAATGCAATACCCTTGACATGTATACATTATAAAATCGAAGCAGATACCACCATTTACTCCTTATTATTTACAACACATTACTCCTTCAGGCACCAACCAAGTGCCTTCTCTCCCTACAGACCTGTCAGTTTAAGCCGGTCATGAGAACCACAAGAAGCTTTCCACAAAATCCATTTACTTGTCTGAAAACTGTGTGAAGCTCACAGAAACTGTTAATGAATTCAAGTCAAATCTGTTGGAGCTTGAATCAGGTAGAAGTCTTAAATGATGTCTCAAAAGACCAGGTCACATTTCTCAAAATTGTTTAAATATATGGCTTGAAAAAAAGGAATATTTCAGATTGAAGTTTAAGTTGAATTGTAGTAATAGGCTTTAAAATTTCCTGACTAGCTGTGCTAGTTTGTAGCTAGCTAGAATGTTTTGGTGAGAAGAACTAGATTACAGGCTGTGAAAGGGAAAGAGTGGTGATGTCTACTTCACTCGTAGGCTTGCTGAGAGGTATAAGAACAAGAATCCAAACATAGATAAGGGAGGTCTTCTTGGGGCATTGCCTGAGCTGCATGTCTCTCTAGCCTCTCTGCCATCTCTCTGATTAATCTACTTTGCTTCCTAACCTCCTGTCCGAACCTCCATTCTTCTTTGGGACTGGGGTAAGGTTGAGAAGGGTGGGAGAAGGTGGAAGGGTGGTTGGGAGCCCCTCCTGGGGACTCAGGTTTCTGGGAGGGCTGTTGTGTTTCTGTATTACCTTTTACCTTGTATATTTCTGTCTATAACTGTATATGCTGTAACTATCTGCTTGTACTTTGAGCTAAGCTGTAAATATAAAACTTCATTCAAATTTCCAGAGCTGGCTGAGTCTAGTCTGGGTGATTTCCAAAGTGTGTGTGGGGGGGGCAGGTAACATCCTAACCACCACACTCACAAACAATAAGATCGGCAAAGTGAAAATTAAATCAGAGATAGATAATAAATGTAAAAGGGAAACAGAGAAACAGTTTGGTGTTTGCATAGAGCAAAGATTTCAGAGAGGAATATATGAATTTTACTCTTCCTCAGAAAAGTTAAAGTACCCCTTGTAGTTTCACCTCTTTTTATGATCCACCCACATATCTAAGTGTTTGCCTGGCTGCTCCTAAAGAAATACTTTCTAAATAGGACACCAGTGATCTGGCTTTTTTTAAAGACTTGATCTATAAAGTCTCTACATTGTTCCAGTATCTGACCACCATAAATACTTCATAAAATGCTCATAAAAATACAGTTATAGGAGAAACCAGGGAGCTGTAAAAGCAGACTATAATGCCACTACTACTCACACAGGGCCAAAACTTATGCTACTAATGAGAATTTAAGACAGGAGATACATGCATAAATAAAAACATATTAAAAGCTTAGGGTTTGATTATTACTTGAATAATGATTGTCTTGAGGAGGAGTTTAGAAATATGAAGAAGAGAAGAGAAGGCTCCAAGGTAACCTTATTGTGGCCTTCCAGTATCTGAAGGGGGCCTGGGGAGGGACTTTTTAGGATATTAGGAAGCGACAGGACTAGGAGGAGTGGAGTGAAGTTGGAGGTGGGTAAGTTCACATTGGATGTGAAGAGGAAGTTCTTTAGCATGAAAGTGGTGAGAGCCTGGAATGGGTTGCCCAGGGAGGTGGTTGAGGCCCCATCCCTGGAGGTGTTTAAGGCCAGGCTGGATGAGGCTGTGGGCAGCCTGCTCTAGGGTAGGGTGTCCCTGCCCATGGCAGGGGGTTGGAACTACATGATCCTTGTGGTCCCTTCCAACGCTGACTGATTCCATGATTCTATTCTATGAACAATTTTGTCCTGCAAAGCACTTTCTCACATAGCTAGCATCTTCAAAGAAAGACACAAGCATAAGGTAAAAACTACATCACTGTATAACAGTGCCCCAACAAAGCTCACTGTTCCTTCAGAGCAACTGTACACACTTAAAAATAAATCAAAAAAGGTTTTTTTCCCCTCTACTTTATTCCTCAGTAGTTACCTTAACACAAACTTTTCCAAACAGATGAGAAATGTAATTTCCATGACACAAGGTAGATCTGCCTGTGACTGGAACTACTATTCCTCTGCCTCCATGTTGACCACTTCAAGGCAGTCTGCATTTCCATCTACTAAATAAGTCAGAATTGGCAAATGCCATCACATACCATACCTGGGAACATGGGGCTGAAGGGAACCATTTCCCTTGTGGAAGGTACAGGGGTGCCCAGCATTATGGCAAATACTACTGAAAAACAGCTCAGCATTTTCACTTCTCATAACCAACATACTCTTAAAAAACAGGTTACCAAACAAGAGATTGAGAAGACTTTCTGGTACACAGTCAGGTGTATTCATCTGCAGATTAACAGCAATACACCTTACTCAACACAATTCTTCAGTCTGGAAATGTCATGGACCGAAAGGAATAGACTATATTTAATATATCTATTATATGGGAAATTAAAGGGAACTTCTTCACGAATTCTGGCAATAAAACATTGTCAGAGGGAGCAGCACAGGGGCCAGTGGCTACTCAACACAGTGAGAAACCCCTTGGAAGAGCTTCCTAATTGAAACAGTTTGCTGCTTCAGAGCACCATTTCTCCCAACCCCTCATAATACAGCTGGGATGTGAGGCTGGAGTAGATCACTCTGGCGTTCAGACTCCCCAGTCCTTTTACGCGACCACATTCATAACTTAGTATCCACCTAAAGTACAATATCCATCTTGCTGTAAATTTGGCTCTGCCGTATGTAATTCCTGTTCTACCACAATACACAGACGCTCATCTTTACCATCAGTAAAAGTGATATAAAACTTACTGTGGTGTTTCAATGAAACCTCCAGAGATCACTCTATAGCAACATCACTGCATGGAAGTGATTGAAAATTGCTTTGCTTAAGCTTTACGAATAGCAGAAAACAATAAGAATTAAAATTGGGAAAAAAAAACCCTTTCATAGTCTTTTCTTAAGTTACACTTGCAATAATAGGATTCTGCTGTTATATTTATGGAGGAGAGATCAGATACCAATGAGTAAAATCACTGTAGTTATGAGGTCAAAAAACCTCTCTGCAGAATGACACCAACTTGTTTAGCCTGGAGAAGAGGAGGCTCAAGGGTGACCTCATTGCTTTCTACAACTACCTGAAGAGAGGCTGTAACCAGGTGGGGGTTGGTCTCTTCTCCCAGGCAACCAGCAATAGAACAAGGGGACAAGGTTTCAAGTTGTGCCGGGGGAGGTCTAGGCTGGATGTTAGGAGGAAGTTCTTGACAGAGTGATTTGCCATTGGAATGGCCTGCCCAGGGAGGTGGTGGAGTCACCGTCCCTGGAGGTGTTCAAGAAAAGCCTGGATAAGGCATTTAGTGCCATGGTCTAGTTGACTGGATAGGGCTGGGTGATAGGTTGGATGGGATGATCTTGGAGGTCTCTTTCAAGATGGTTGATTCCATGATTTTATGATTCTATGATCTGTGTGGAGTTCCTGCTGTAGCTGATATTAGTAATTACACCAGGCATAAATAAAGACTTTGTAAAGTACACTTCGATTTCTAAAGATAGCATGGTATAGCTTCAGAAATGTTCAAATCACCCAGCCCTATCCAGACAACTAGACCATGGCACTAAGGGCCTCAGCCAGGCTTTTCCTGAACACCTCCAGGGATGGCGACTCCACCACCTCCCTGGGCAGACCATTCCAATGCCAATCACTCTCTCTGGCAAGAACTTCCTCCTAACATCCAGCCTAGACTTCCCCTGGCACAACTTGAGACTGTGTCCCCTTGTTCTGTTGCTGGTTGTCTGGGAGGAGAGACCAACCCCCAGCTGGCTACAACCTCCCTTCAGGTAGTTGTATACAGCAATGAGGTCACCCCCGAGCCTCCTCTTCTCCAGGCTAAACAACCCCAGCTCCCTCAGCCTCTCCTCATAAGAGAGGAGATGATAGAGAGAAAGAAACAAAGAGAGGAATATCAGGAATATCTACAGACTGCCTATAGGTGAGATTTAGTAAAAAATGCCCCTCACTAGTTTCAGGAGTGAATTAAAAGATTTTAGTCCTTTGGCTGGTCTACATGGGAAGTTTAGGAGATGCAATACTTTGTTCAAGCTTTGGAGTCTTTGAAAAATGTCTATTCAGTTAGGCAGGGCTAGGGTCAAGTCCCAAGAGGACTGCAGTGTCTTGTTAGCTCATTTATTATCATACATTGGAAGAAGTGAATTGCAGCTTCTTGCAGAGAAAGTCCTAACAAGACAATTTTGGAAGTATAATTTCTGGCATAACATGAAATTTTGAAGGTCATGCTGTACAGATATAGCAGACATGTTCAGACTTCTGAAATAGCCTCCTTTTTTTTTCAGACATCAGCAGAGGAAGACAGAGTTTCTGAGATCCAGCAGACCCTCTGGCTACAAAGTTTTGCTGATATCTCTGAGAAGTTCGGCAGTCAGCAACTGTTTTGTTGCATTTAAAATTCATATATATACTTTGCTTCCTCTACTACTTCTCATAGCTGTCCCAGAAACATAATAAACAAATCTTTTAGTCAGCTACATGTGTGAATTTCAATGGATACCATGGATGAGCAGATGCCAGGAAAAGAATAGAAAGTGCAGCATTCCTCAGACGCAGCTCTAACATGAATGAGATCAGATATATTTTGCTCATCAGGAAAGAAGTATTGGCTATAGAAGAAGAGTGAAACTCATCATGTCCTGCCAAATAAAGTCTTCACTGCAAAAAAGACTAGAGGAGCTTCTTTTATGAGCTTTATGCTGTGGTAATTTTTTACTCTTCAGACTGAAGAGTACCACTGTGGCTGTTCTATTCATGTGATTGGACACTCAGGCCTAAAACCAGTAACAAAAATAGTCTACTTCAATAGGATTGTTTGCACATGCACTAGTTTGAAGCTAGCTAGAATGTTTTGGTGAGAAGGATGAGACCAGAGGCTGTGAAAGGGAAATAGGATGATGTCTACTTCACTCATAGGCTTGTTGAGATGTGTGAGAACAAGAATCCGAACATAGATAAGGGAGGTCTTCTTGGGGCATTGCCTGAGCTGCACTTCTCTCTAGCCTCTCTGCCATCTCTCTGATTAATCTACTTTGCTTCCTAACCTCCTGTCCGAACCTCCATTCTTCTTTGGGACTGGAGTAAGGTTGAGAAGGGTGGGAGAAGGTGGAAGGGTGGTTGGGAGCCCCTCCTGGGGACTCAGGTTTCTGGGAGGGCTGTTGTGTTTCTGTATTACCTTTTACCTTGTATATTTCTGCCTATAACTGTATATACTGTAAATATCTGCTTGTATGTTGAGCTAAGATGTAAAATGTAAGCTTCATTCAAATTTCCAGAGCTGGCTGAGTCTAGTCTGGGTGATCTCCAAAGTGTGTGGGGGGGTGGCAGGTAACACTCAAACCATCACAGGACAAACAAGGATTGGCAGAACAAAAGCTAAGTAGGCCACTTAAGTGAGGTCTCCTGGGAGTCTTCAGTGAACTCTTTGGAGAGAGGCTTTTTGCAACCACATTTAAGAGGATAAATCACACTCTCAGCTCACAGCTGATGCAACTGAAAGTATTATTGTTCATTCTAGCTATTCTCTAAGGTCTTCTCTGTAAAGATCCAGCCTGTAGAATCAGTAGTATATTAACATTGTACTTTTTTTCCTTCTAATCTACCTTTCACAAAAGATAGGTTTAATAAGTGGCCATCTCTTGGCAGAGTGTTCTTACTATGAAACAAAACAGATATACAGCCTGCAATACTCCCAAGGTCAACACATACTGCAAAGAATCAGGAGAGTATTTCACCAGAGAATGGAAAGGATGCTAAATATTTTAAGAATCTGCTGCTTAAATAAAATCTCCTGTGCATAAAAATGTATTTATTGATCCTACTCAAGATTCAACAGAAGATGACTTCCAACAAAAGAAAACTTAAAAGGACTTGTCTGTTGCTGAAATACTGTGTTTGGTAAACATAGCAGAACTCATACAGCATACTTAAGAGAGGTGTCTGGATCTCTCATTTCTATTCAATATTTAGCCTACATTACAATTTGAGCATAGATGGTGCAAGAAGGGAATCTGAAGACACAAAAAGGTGTATCACTTAAGACATCCTAGCTAATTTATGCAGAAAACAAATAAATTGAAAAGACTCCTACTGTCTGAACTTGAGAAAAATGGAAATCTTTACTCTGCCTACTCTTATCTTTCCTCTCCTTAGCGAATATGAGTCAGAAAACACCACTGGCACAACAACCTCTGAAGTTTTCAGTTTCCAAGGAAAAAGAACCTGTGTTTATTTATGTTAATGTGGAGTCTGGAATAAACTCATACCTAAGCCTTGCCTTTACCTCCAAAGAAACCCCATAAAATGGAGCACTGTCCTGTCTCAGCACATCTGCACTATTTTCATGATCTCTTTTTATCTTTGCTTTTCTGGGTTTCAAGTTGTTACTTTCACAAGAGACAAAAAGACAACTCATTTTTGGGAAAGATGAAGAACTCTTCTCTTGGCAGTGTTAAAAAACTGCAATGACTTCCCCCCCGCCCAGTATCAGACTTAGAATCTGTGTGCAATTATGAGTCCTCCACAAATATTTCACCTGTTCCCATCAATACCTGCCCAGCTTGGAAGAGTTCAGAGAACTGCTTTTATCATCAAAATCTCATCAGACTTTGGAGCATATTTCCTCCTAAATTACTGATGATGCATAAAGGAAACTCAGCATGACCTAATTATAAATTGTAGCACTGTGAAAACGCCATTCTGAAAGGTGCCACAGCAATTTCCGCCAGCAAGCAGTGCATTATAATGCAGAATACTCTCTCTGTATCACCCTACAGATTTTGGTGGGCACAATTTTGTGTATGATCAACTCAGACTCTAGACTTTGATTACAAATGGTGTATGGGAGGTTATGAGCTCTAATTTTTGCTTAGTGCATTTCTACCAAAAAGCCCTCTGGTGCCCTTGAATGTCAATGCAGTACATATCCCTGTGTTTATGTTCCCTGTCTTTCTTGTTCCTGTGTATCTGTATATATCCCTCAGGTGGAAAATGGCAAAGCACATAGAATCTCAAATGGTTATTGACTCCAAATGACCCTTTAAAACTGCTTGCTTCTCTTTGTGGAGATCAACAGATGCAAGGCCCTGCAGACACAGGTGATTACACACCAGAGTCAAGACTTGGTAACTGATGTATGGCAGAGAAGAACTGAAAGAATATCTTGACTTATAACAGTGGGAACCAGGCTGGACTCCCACTCTTGTAAATTAATCTGCCAAGGATTCCTACTAAGGCAAATAAGGTCATTTGAAGCCTAATGCTTTGATACACTTGGATCAATAGCCCTAAGCAGGGGATGCTACCGATATACACCCAGAACCATCCAAAAATTGTGCACAAGAAGTTGCTAGCAGCATCTGCCCTCAATTCAGTTTATGTCACAGAGCACTGGAAATATTGGGATGAATGAACTAGAGGGGTAGCATCAGGTGCAGCAATCAGAAATGGTTATTAACCAATTAGTGGCATGACAGAGACTCACAGGTTCCAATTGTTTGTTCCAAGATATTTTCCTCATATGAATACCACAACGCCAAGTGCTACGAAATTCTAAGCCAGGAAATTGCAGCCAAGTTTCCATTCCTTAATATTATATGCCATATAATGGAAAACTACTAGGCCAAATTTGACTTGAAGTTCAAGCAACAACCAATTTCTTCACAGATGGAGCTTGTAGAAGCCACCAGTGCACTAGTGTCTCTTACATGTCTGCACTGAAAACTGAACTCTATTCATTTTGTCTATGAAAAGAGATTACTCACCACAATGTGACAGATCTCAATAATACTTCATTTTAAACTGAATTTGATCTCTTGCAACTTACTATATTGATCCATTCATTAATTCCTTTAATTGGATGTGTGAGCATATAGAATCATAGCATGATCTAGGCTGGAAGGGACCTCCAAAGGTCATCTAGTCCAACCTCCAACCTGCCCCTTTCTGCAGTCAGCAAGGACATCTTCAACTAGACCATGTTGCCCAGAGCCCTGTCAAGCCTCACCTTGAATATCTCCAGGGAAGGGGCCTCAACCACCTCCCTGGGGAACCTGTTCCAGTATTCCACCACCCTCATAGTAAAGAACTTGTTCCTAACATCCAATCTAAATCTGCTCTTCTCAAGTTTGAGAAACAACAACAACAAAAACACCCAAACCTTTAGGGAAGTAAAGATAGATGAAATTATAACATATAAACTCCAAAAAGGACTACCAAGGTATTTCTGACCCTGCTTATCCTGTTTATTACCCAACTTCTCTACTGTATAATGGTGGTGTAGGAATCCCACAAATTATTGCTGAGTTACTCATTAAAAGTCAGAATGAGTACATGGGAAAGAGAAGTATGGCAAATGTTTCTGACATCTAAACACAAGGTAAAGTTATATAAAGGAATAAGCTTGCAGATCAATCCCACAGCTAAAAGAGTTGTATAAATTAGCATTTTTGTCTCATGTATCTGAAACACTTGAACTCATCTTTTAGCAGTCAAAGCTAAAAATATGGAACAGGTACTTTTGCTTTCAGCAGGACAAGTATTCTGCATAAAATGAAATATTCATAAAACAATGTGGCTATAACCCCCAGTAATTTAGCACTCCAATCATAAACACCAGAGGCTCAGATTTTTGTCCATATCATAGGAAGGATAGGGCAATCTAGTACACAGCTGTCCCCCAAGACATAGTGACATGTCCTGCAATGCCCTTCTGATATGCAAGTCCTGTGCTGTCTGTCTGCTGAATGACCCAAGCAAGAAGTTAGAAAAGCATAGTGGAGAAACCAGAAGAAAATCCTTTTGTATTAAATAGAACTCTCTTCAAAAGCTCTTTCCCAATATCTCTTTAAATTCTCAATATCTTTGCTTCAATGCTGTGCAAGTGCATTTAGCATTCAGATAAGCATTCACCTTGAAAGATCATCTAGTCCAACCTTCCTGCTGGCACAGGATCACCTAGAATAGGTGACACAAGAATGTGCATGTCTTCAGAAAAGGAGACTCCACAATTTCTTTGAGCAGTCTGTTCCAGTGTTTTGTCACCCTCAGAGTGAAAAAAAAATTCTTATGTTTAGGCAGAACCTCCTCTGCTCTGGCTTACACTCACTGCCCCTTGTCCTATCATAGGACATCACCGAGAAGAGCCTGTCTCTGTCCTCCTGACATTCGCCCTTCACATCTTTATAAGGTCACCTGTCAGTCTCCTCTTCTCCCAGCTAATGAGACCCAGTTCCCTCAGCTTCTCCTAGTAAGGAAGATGTTCCATTCCCTTAATCATCTTTGTGGCTTGGACTCTTTCAAGCAGTTCCTTGTCCTTCTTGAACTGAGGTGCCCAGAACTGCACACAATATTCCAGATGCAGCTTCAAGGCTTGGCTATTCCTAATTGATTGACAGTGTTATGAAGTGCACAAATGTGGTATCTCAGCCGAAAGCATCACACATTTTACTGGCTATCAAAACTAGGATTTAAGATGGGGCATGGGGTAGGGTGCAGGGTAGTTAGTGCATTAATCCACTGACAGCCAAACCTTGGGACAGAGTTTGAATAAAGTTTTTTCCCCTATTAATCTTACAGAGTTTTTCTACTATGTTTCTTTCATCTTAAACAAAATGCAATGCACTAGAGAATTGTTTGTGAAATAATTTGCATGTGTGCACAGGAAGATGAGCTTCACATATTTAAATTAAACAATATTGTTATTGGTTCACTTGTCTGAAAAAGAATATGAAAAGAAAAGGAATATGATGCTCACCAAGGTAAAATAAACTATTTAACACCTTTCAGATTAAGTCAATTGTCATACTTAAAAAACTGCACCTCAAGTGCAAAATACCTGCAAAATGTATGAAACTAGAAACTATTCTTAATACATTTTTCACCAGGTTTATGAATTTTAGAACATAGCCTGGAAAGGCAAAAAGTGTGTGTGTAGGGGGGTGTCATGGAGGGCCTGTAGGCCTGGAAAAATAGGTTTGTTTCTATGCCTCACTTTGCTTTGCCTTGCCCAAACATGTTTTCCTCCCCGTACCCGAGGCAAAGCCATTAAACGATATTAGGGGCACAACAGGCTTGGTGCCACGGTGTCTGGCCTGCTCAGGGCCCAGGTGGTAAACAAGTTACATAAGCAGGAGGTAAACATGTTGTATAAGCCCACGTGCTTGGCGTGTGGCTCACTCATGCTCTCCCCACATTTGGAGGTACCGGACCTACAGACCCTTCCAAATTCGCTACGTTCTGGCCTGCTGCCAGAAGCCTATTGGACAGTACCACGGCCAAAGAACCCATCAGTCTCAACACATATCTTATAAATGGGGCAATCTAGGTAAGCAAGAGGCCTTTTGCCACCCTCTCCGTTCTCCTCCTGTCTGCCCGCTGCCTGAGGCCATTGCCTTTGTCCCACGACACCCTGCACCGATCCAGCGGATGATCGAACGAGGCGTTCCCGGCAGCCTGCCGCCTTAGCCTGCCGCTTCAGCCCGATCCTGCTCCTGGGACCTCCTCAGACAATGTGCCCCAGACTCAAATTGAACTATTAGCCCCATGGGAATCAACTCCGTGGCTTTCGTTATACATATATTTGGGGACCGCAGATACTAAGACTTCTGACTAGTGAGTACTCAAACTCTCTTAATTCAAGTTGCAAAGGAACTTTATTAACTCCACCAGCGGCACTTTATGCCACAAGACTCTTTCTAAAACCTACACCCAATTGTTTAATTCAACTGTAAATAGATATTCTGTGGAGTGATTTTACTAACAGTGTACACAGAATTTGTGTGGGTTAACTGTATATAAGTTTGGGGGAAATTCTTTTGTATATATTAATAAATTATTTAATAACTTTCAAATCGGCCTCGGATCTCCCCAAACCCAAATTCAAACCCCTCTAAAACAGGGGGCGTGTGGAATTACAGAGTTATCAGATTAGAACATTATAACTAATTGCTAAAAATTGTAATAATTGTAAGTAGTTGTTGTGGAGGCAGGGAATTAATGTGGCCGAGTCAGGAATGCATATAAAAATAGAATTATTTTATTTTCCTGAAACCCACCCCCAAAACTATGCACAGAAATTAATTTAGTTTAATTAGCAGACTCAGTTTGATTGAGAAGATCTTACGAAGGACACTGTGGATAAATGTGACCATTTCAGAAGTCAGGAAATGGAAAAGGCTAAGCTATAAACACAGCTTTCCCCACTATTAATCAGGCTGAGCAGAAAGTTTTACTCACTCTTTACAGTGAGGGTGGTAAGACACTGGCACAGGTTGCCCAGGGAGGTTGTGGATGCTTCCTCCCTGGAGGCGTTTAAAGCCAGGCTGGATGAGGCCTTCAGCAGCCTGCTCTAGTGGGAGGTGTCCCTGCCTATGGCAGGGGGTTGGAGCTGGATGATCCTTGAGGTCCCTTCCAACCTGAACCATTCTAAGTGTGCTAGGCTATCTGAAAGGGCAGCCCCGATGCTTGTCAGCTCTCTCTCTTTCAAAAGGATATCCGAGGCTCATTAAGCTTATTAAGTTTGCACAAAAGGAATGCTTATAGTGGGGAGCAGTCCTAACCAGGGACAGTCCAGTCCCTCAGGAACTTGTCCTTCACAGCACCAGGGGACTCTCTCTGCAGGAGCTATCAAGGCGGGGGAGAGAACCCCAAGGTGGGAATGACCTCAATATTTATACCTTCCTAAAGTGTCGATTTACCATTTTTAGGTGTGAAGCACATAGCCAATCACCAGCCCAATTTCAGTGCAGGTATCTGCAGGGGTCACCCCTCATGCTGGAAGGACCCTTTTGCTCCCCCTCCCCCCCGCTTCAAGCCCGCAGGGCAAGGTGGAGGAAACATGTTTTTTGCACCTTTCCTCTCCCATGCAAACCATGGAGTGAGAGGAATCTTGGGCAACTTGGGCTAGTGGGAGGTGTTGCTGCCCATAGCAAGGGGGTTGGAACTACATGATCTCTAAGGTCTCTTCCAACCCAACTCATTCTGTGATCCTGTGATCTGTGACTCCAGGACAGTAGTCACACTGAATATTGTAAATGTAATATTTAAATATTCTTAATAAACAAACAAACAAAAACCCAACCAAACCCCAAAACTATAATCCTTGTGGAAAATGTGGAGGAATCAAAGAATTTCAGGATGCTGAGCCAATGACACTATAATGTTTCCTTTGTTTCATATGCTGTTTGATTTTATATCCAATGGCTTTTCCAATGTTTCATTAACACACTTCTTTTAACTGATAAATAATGGAAACAAGATTGACTTGTGTTTCAAAGAAGAGCTCCAAACGCTTACAACGATATTCCAGGCCTTCAAACACTCCCCTGACGTGTTGCATTTAAATATGTGCTCATGGCTCATTCCT
This sequence comes from Tricholaema leucomelas, assembly GCA_013400475.1. Taxonomy (NCBI): domain Eukaryota; kingdom Metazoa; phylum Chordata; class Aves; order Piciformes; family Lybiidae; genus Tricholaema lacrymosa; species Tricholaema leucomelas. The sequence continues at coordinate 106,434 of WAAF01012849.1, forward strand.
TAATAAGCTGACACGAAACCTACGGGAAACAAGGAATTATATCCCAAGTCCTCATACTCAAAGACCATTATAGATGCATCTCCTGGCAAAAGTCCTATAACTGAGAAGGATGAGCTGCTTCTGTACTTTTTGAAAGCTGACATCGGCAAGAGTAGTGAGGGAGCAGCATGGGGGGGGGAGGTATTTATTTGCTTGTTTGTTTATGTATGGTGAAGAGTTTACTTATATCATTCTGCCCCTGTACTCTACACTGGTTAGACCACACCTTGAGTACTGTGTTCAGTTGCTCTCTTCTCTCAGGTGGCCAGCACCAGAACGAGAGGGCACAGCCTCAGGCTGCGCCGGGGGAAGTTTAGGCTTGAGGTGAGGAGAAAGTTCTTCACTGAGAGAGTCATTGGCTACTGGAATGGGCTGCCCAGGGAGGTGGTGGAGTCGCCGTCCCTGGGGCTGTTCAAGGCAAGGTTGGATGTGGCACTTGGTGCCATGGTCTAGCCTTGAGCTCTGTGGTAAAGGGTTGGACTTGATGATCTGTGAGGTCTCTTCCAACCTTGGTAATACTGTGTGATATTTTTACTATGCAAAACTTGCAATTTGGAACTGTAGAAAGAGGTAGCTGTGGGTATGCAAAGCGAAGGAGGATAATAACAGGCGTATGTTGACCTTGGTTCCCACCAGCTGTTGGCTACCTTATCTCAGAAGTGATAGATAATGGACACCTCGTTAATGAGGAAAACAAGGCGTGGTTTATGCCGATGGAGTGGGTTGTCCTTGACTAATTATGCTAATGTGTAAGTGTGTGCTTTATGCCCTGAGGGTATTTACTGAGAGCCGAATGATCAATAAAGGTCTCTGGCAAAATTCACATTGAATCGTCTGTAGTCCTTGTGGCATCGCCCTGATCACACTGACCTGTGGGGCCTTGACCACGTTTCCCATGGCAAGCTAAACAGATTTCTGCAACAGGTAGCCAGGCCACCTTTACAGACTTCAGAATCTTTATGATGGACTGTCCCTAAAGGAATTGCTCCCTACGATAGGACAAGGAGCAATGGATATAAGCTGCAGCACAGAGGGTTCCACCTCAACACAAGGGGAAACTTCTTTACTGTAAGGGTCACAGAGTACTAGAACAGGCTCCCCAGAGAGACTGTGGAGTCTCTTTCTATGGAGACTTTCAAGTGACCTAAGATAGATTGTATGGTCCTGCTCTGGCAGGGGGACTGGACTCAATGATCTCTTTGGGTCCCTTCCAACCTCTAACATCCTGTGATCCTGTGACTGACAACATAGATTAACTTTACCAATACCAATAATTTTATTAACTACTGTGTTACCTTAAATGTTCCATGACAAATATTATCAGTTAAAAAAGGACAGAACACAGGAAACAAAAGATTACTAAATGTTAATCTCACAATGCAGATTTCTCATTTTAATGTTATATCATGGTTACTACAGGAAAAAAAACCACCTTGCTCTCCAGTATAGTTGGAAAAAAATACAGCCAGGAGGCAGGATTTTCAGTTGGGAAAAATATATAATGTCATAGGGTACATATGTTGGGTGGTTTTTTATTTTACAATGCTGCCACTTGTGGTTTTCCTGGTGTCCTGCAAGACTACAAATCAATTGTAAGAGTTTGTTATATGGAAAAAGGGAATAAAGATCTGTGTTAAGCAAGTCTCATGGGATCACGTCCAGCCCAGCATAAATTTATGTCTTCGCTGTGTTGCTGTGATGAGTAATTGGCAGATCCTCACTGACCCTGAGGTGCAGTTTCTACGAATCCACAGGGTTATGCTGATTTCCCCTCATTGCAGATCTATCCCAAGCACATCTGACTGATTTACATTTATTGACGTAAGTCTTCCTGGGCTTATAAATATTTCTGAATGTGAGGAATGGCATTTCCAGAACAAGCACATGAGTTATGGTCCTCTAGTAAAAGAAACTTCTCAAAGTACACTCACGGTTACTATTAACTATTCTCTTCCCTTTTCTTTAGATACTTACAACTCCCTTGTATGAAGGAAAACGTTCATTCTCTACAGGTAACGATAAGGCAGAGGGGTTTTATGTTTATTATAAAATGATCTGTGTCATTCTGGTTCTTGGTTTTTATTTTGCTCAGTGACAACTAAAGATACAGCTATCATTCTAATTAAGAATTTCAGACCATTAAAGGTACTTAAATAGGTAGTTAAAACTCATTAGTCAAATAAACACTAAGCTCTTCAGTTTCCAGTCATACACTATTTCTACTGTAATACTTGATATTACTGTTAGGGACTTATTAAGTGCAAATATCTTTCATTAGTGTGAAGTGACATAAACCTCATTGTGTGTAAATATTAATTTAATAAAACATTTTTAATGCTACTGAATTAATGTCTCTGTCTTTTAAAGATTACCTTTGGACAACTGTCAGTTCAAAGGACTTAAAAATGCTATCTCCTGCTCTCTGTTGTGTCCAAACATGCAAAATCCAAAGAGCAAATAAGTGCATCAGAACTAACTTCTCAAATAAAATTCTTAAAGGAGTCTACCATGCTCTCAAAAAATTCCTGTTCAAATAATCTTATGCAGTTTAAAAGTCCCACAATTTGATGATATTCTGTATAATTTGTCACTGGCAGAAGACATAAAATATTATATGAACAGTGCCTCCTGCGGAGGAATGGCGACAAAAGTCACAGAGAAGACAAGAAAAATTAATGCCTTTAAAATTGTATCACACTACTTTATCAAATTAATTTAATGCAACAGATGTATTATCTATGGGGTTTTTTTGTGTTGGCTTCTGTGAGACTCTTGGGAGCCAAATGAAATGATGGTGTTTCCTAGCACCTCTGCAGGAAAGTACATCAGGGAAACCTGTAGATGCTGAAAACAGTGTCAAAACGCTGCTGCACTTTAGAGAGACCAAGGTTTTGGTGTCACTGAAACTCTAAAAATGCATCTAGAGGAAAAGACACCTATCATAAGCCAACATAAGAATTTGCTACTATAAAGCTTGCATTTTGTCATTCACAGAATCACAGAAACGTTCTGGTTGGAAAAGACCCTCAAGATCATCGAGTCCAACCATTATCCCTACTCTGCAAAGCTCACTTTTAAACTATATCCTCAAGCACCACATCCAGCATTGGATCACACAGAGTAGGTCACACAGGCAGGTTTTGAATGTCTCCAATGAAGAAGACTCCACAACCTCACTGCCTCTTCTTTAGAATCATAGAATCAACCAAGTTGGAAGAGACCTCCAAGATCATCCAGTCCAACCTATCACCCAGCCCTATCCAGTCAACTAGACCATAGCACTAAGTGCCTCATCCAGTCTTTTCTTGAACAACTCCAAGGACAGTGACTCCATCACCTCCCTGGGCAGCTCATTCCAATGCCTCACCACTCTTTCTGTGGAAAAAATGCAGGGAGGTAGCAGAACTATTCCTTTTCTATACATATCAGAGTTTGATTAGTGTTCACACCATTAAAATCAACAAGAGCAGTTAACTGGTACCCACCTAGCCCAGCATGCAATGCCCTCCTCCTCCACAGTGTGATCAGCCTCATCCAGTGCTACGATTTATCTAATTATAGTAAATAGCCTCCATCTGCTTCCTCTGCTTATCTGTTTGGAAAAAGAGAGAGAGAGACATCGACTGAATTTAAGTGAATTAAAATTAGCCTAATACAGTCAAAGTGATTTAAGCAGTGGTAGGTGGTCTGGCTACCTCTTTCTATGGTTTCTGACTGGACTTGGGGAAATGTATCAGTAAGTTTGTGTTCTGTGTTTTTAAATCACATTTCTGAGGCTGTATACTGACTCAGGGAAAGGGAAATGAAGATCACTGCTAAGTATCAGTGGTAAAGGAGTTTCAAAAGCATTGAGCACCAAAATGAACTCTGATCCCATTTAGTGTACTGGAGATATCACCACCAATTTAAACAAGACCAATGCAAAACATCTTGGAAAATCAGATGCAAAGATGCTTCTTGTGTTGAAAGCTACTGACTAGTTGTTTGTCTTTTCTGGTTTTGGGGGTGTTTTTATTATACCATGTTCCCCCTTGTAGGTTACAAAGAAAACTTAAACATATCTTGAGGGCACCAGAAGGAAGAAAAAACATTTTCATGTCAGTAATGTTATTTTTATAAGCTTCAACTTAATAGCTACAAAATATCGTAGATGCGTAGCTAGAAGGGACATCCAGGATAGCCTTTGAAGATCTGCTGCTCAAATTAAGAACCTTTTTATTTTGACAGGAGCATGATATGCAACTGGGTATCTAATCTTTATCAGCAGCTTTATCACAAAATGAACATAAAGCAGAAAAAGATTGCATCTGGTAATTGCTTTTCAACAAATGATGCCTTTTATGGGGACATAAAGCTGATAATATCAGCTCTACTATCAGTACTCCTTGGGGTTTGGTACTGGATTCACCTACACTTGGGAAAAGTGACCCATCTCAGGTCCTCCTTGGTCTGTGGAACAGAAACACCTCTGAGAGACTGTATTACCTGTACAGTGCTTCCTAAAAGGGCACTTCTGCTGAAATCAAAAGTAAACTAACCATAAACCATGTTTATTTTTGCCAGTCAGCTTCAGATAAACTAGAAAAGTGGAGCAGGACCCTGCCCTCCAAATCATTCTGTACTGTTTGTAATTTTCACACTGAAGAATGGCTCAATACAAATATTCAAGTTTGAATCTAAATCAAGGGAAATACATACATATAAAATACCCATTTTCATGTTCCCTTTCTCTTTCAGGAACCTATGAAGTAGCAAGGGGAATTTTCACCCTGTATTTACTACTCTGGACAACAGTGGAAGTAATTCATACTTCCTCTGAAGACTACATTGGTTTGTGCTAGGATTGTAGTCTTACTGAATTGAGGGGAGTGGGGTGGGGAGTCTCTGAATCACTGAGATCAATCTAAGGTACAGCAATACATTAGTTTTGCTAACAAAATGCTCAGATCACAGTAGTCCTTGTCCCAGAAAAGTATTACAAGTTCAGCAGAGAAAGATATTTTCCATTTAGTTAACTAGTATACTTTAGCACCTGCCTGTCAGTTTAAATTCATTTTACTTTTGAAATAAATAGCTTTTCATATCTTTCCCCAGTTTTAGAAACAAGCTTCATTCTGAACATTTGTCTTGATATTATTTCTCTTTCTGTCATTATCTTCCTCTGCATAGATTTTTTTTTTCCTTGAAGATTGCAGGAGCTTTTCAGCTAAACAAGACTTAAAAGACCCCAAGCTACTGTTTATGCAAAAAGAAGAAAAGGCAGAAACCTAAAAGGAAGCTCAGAGTTTGACATCTCCTTCACTAAAGGAAACTAGAGGGACAGAGTGCCTGAAGAGCACATTACCCTAAGGGGCCAGTGCAGATAACATGTTATATCTGAGGTATATGCTAAGTACAGAGGCAAGATGCAGCAGTGCTTGTCAATAACAATAAAAAGGAAAAAGCAAATTGGTTTTGTCATTCCAAAATTTACTATAAAATAGTACGATAAAATACAAAGCTTTGACTTGAGTCCTGTTTTCTTCAAGCTGGTATTTGCCTCACCTTTGCAAAAAAGTGAAAATCCTTTCAAAGTCAAATACACTTTTCTTGATTCCTAACAATCTCTGTTTTGTTACCAGTTGTTTCAGTGTCTTGCCATTGAATATACATAGGAAACAGCAGCTCATGTCGCACAGAAGAGGAAGGGGGGAAGTAAAGAAGCATTTGGAGAACACCACAAATAACTATTCAGTATTCAGTTAAAAGACTGCATCACATTATGAAAAGATTGAATCATATTAAGGGTATTTAAAAGCAGCAATAATGTAGGAGGTATGCATGGATTCTGAATTTAAGTTATCTAAACACTTTCTCTCTAATTTACACCTAAACTTGAGATCACACTGGAAATTGCACCTTATATTCTACATATTTTAGAGAAGGTAACTTTTTTTCATTGCCCCTGAGATCTCAGCTCCATTGCCTGTGATCTATCTCTCCATTCTGTCTGTAACTTTCTATCTTTTGCAGGTGCCACCTTTCTCTTTCCTCTTCTTCTTTTGTCCTTAGAAAACTACATTAAAAAAATCAGACAAGGCATAAGAAGATCATAGAACAGCACACTTCAGACAGCTGTTTGCATGCTGTCCCCTTTTCCCTGTGCTTTGTTTCACCTATTTAAGTTACAAACTCTTCAGAGTTTATTTTGTTATATCTCAAACTACATTAACAAGAACTTTCACCTCCTGCCAATGCCAATAGTAGTTACTGAAATTTAGAGAGACAGCAGTTAGTGCTGTGATAGCATTCAGTAACAGGGAATGTTGTACACAAGCACATTAAAAGCATATCCACAGAATCACAGAATGTCAGGGGGCTGGAAGTGACCTCGAAAGATCATCCAGTCCAACCCCTCTGAAGAGAAAGAGGGGGTGTTTTGGAGGTATTTTATTTTGGAGGAAATAAATCTCTATCTGTTCTCTACTTAGCTAAGAATTACTATTCATAATTTTAGGGAGAATTTAGCACTATGAAGTTTAAAGAAGGCAACCTTACCTAGGGAATAGGAAGCATCAGAAGGATAATGCATCTACATCAAAACGTTACTCATTCAGGAGAATCTATTAGGGTTAGGAAGTTATATTCATGACTTCCTTAAAAAATGTTTTTCAGAGACATTACTATTAAAATTCTATGCTTTATGACTGTAGCTAAAACAAATCTCATAGTAAGGCTTGCAGGATAAACAGTTGTAATTAGAAAAATGTAGGGAGAAGTAAATAGAGAATCACCACAGATAAAACTAGGTCAGTATTTGAGTGGGGCTGTATTCATCAGGAACTGTGACCAGCAGATCGACTGAGGCAGTTTTGCCTTTTACTCTGCTCTGGTGAGTCCCAACTTGGAGTACTGCCTCCAGCTCCAGAGCCTTCAACACTGGACTGACGTGGACCTGATGGAGCGGGTCCAGAGAAGGAACGTGAAAGTGATGAGGGAGCTGGAGCATCTCAGCTACAAGGACAGGCTGAGGGTGCTGGGGTCAGCCTGGAGAAGGCTCTGGGGATACCTAATAGTGGCCTTTCAGCACCTGAAGGGAGCCTGCAAGAAGGCTGCTGAGGGATCATTTACAAAGGTCTGTAGTGACAGGATCAGTGACAATGGTTTTAAATTAGAGAAGAGCAGATTTAGATTGGATTTTAGGAACAGGTTCTTTACAATAAGGATAGTGGAACACTGGAAGAGTTTGCCCAGGAATGGAGTCTCAATTCCCTCCCTGGGCAACCTCAAAGTGAGGTGCAACAGGGCTCTGACCAATCTGATTAGGTGGAGGATATCCCAGCTCACTGCAGGATTGGGTTGGACCTGATGACCTTTGGATGTGCCTTCCAACTTAAGCCATTCTATGATTTTATAAGTAAAGATAAATTTGCTATTTCACAAGTTCCAGCAATTTAAGAAATAAAGGCAGACAGCAAGGAACAATCTAGCCAAAGAGCCCAGACAACAGATGATACTGAAAAGCAAAAGAATGCATTTCTAAGCAAAGCAGAAGTTCCGTGATTATTTTCTAAGTGAATAAAATACTTATTAACAGTAGGTAAAGACAAACTAAAGGTATTGTGGGAAAACCTCAAGGTTTTGGCTTGTTTCTTTTTCCTTTTTCATTACAGTATCTGGGACTATGTTTCTGTCTTGGTAGGGCATAAATCCTGCTGGGCACGTTTAACTCTGGCTCTCCTCATCCTGTCGTGCAGGGGTCCGGGAGCGAGTAGATGAGCAAACAATAAGAGTTTCTCCCCAGCAAAGCTTGAGCGCTAGGGGGCTTAGCACCACGTGTCAGGTGTCTTCTGCTGCCCTCAACCTGTCTGTGTAGTTAAAAGAGGCACGAAGCTTTGAATTCATTGGCCAGAACAATGGTGCTAGTGCCTATTGGCCAGTTTGACTGCAAAATTGAGTATATAAAGGGGGATGATTTAGAAAACCACACTTTCCCACATTTGCCTTTAGCCTTTCAACGTTCTGCCTGTCTGCACCATGTCTTTACATGGAGCATCTCCTGGTTTGCTCCTCGTTAACAGGTGGCCACTTGTTTGCAGCTCACACCAGTGGCTTAGCAGCATCTCCTTCTCCTCTGCCTGAAATACTTGTATATCACCCTGGGATCATCATGAGTTTGAGAGCGTCTTTCATGCAGGAGACTTACTCAGGGACCAAAGGTGTCATGGGTATATGCTGGAGTGAATGCCAAGACTCCACAGGCATTAGTTAGAATTTTTCCTGTTCTTGCTTTATTGTTTTCCAAGTTCTTATTGTTTTAACTGTTTAATCCTGTGCAATTGCTTCTTATCGACCAAAAATCTAAAGAACCTCAGGGAATTGCCCCCCATTTTTTGATAATAATGGTAAAAATTAATATTCAAACAGAAATCAATAGTCATGATTCATAACAGATTATTAATTTCTGATACAGTTTCAAAGAAATATTTCCAAAAAATATTGTGTGAATTCATTTATCATTTGTGAGGGGAAAAAAACAATGCAAAACAACAGACACACAAATGCTGAAAGAAGAGACTTTGCAATCCACAAGCTAAGATCTAGTATGTCTTGACTACATACTTAACTTGTGCAAAACATTGGTTCCTAAAATCACTGACCAAACAGAAGAAAAGTTTCTGAAATCTCAGTATGGTATCAGCAGCGAATAAGCAGCTGTATTTAGATTTCATCTTTATTCATTCATGTAAATAAATATTGCTCACTTGGAACTAATTAATCTGATAACACAAGTCCTCGTTGATTTGTGTAGAAAACAAGAAATCTATTAACATTTATGTGAAACGGTTTGCTACACGTGAAGCAAAAAGAAAATTGAAATTAGATGCTTTGGTCACTAAATTCAAAAGAACCTTGATTTCATTAGGATTAGTAATTTTAAACACAATTTGCATTTGTAAGAAGCAAATGGTATTTCAGTACGGGAAAAAAGGAAAGCTGTACACAAAGGCATACAAAGTCAGAAATATATATACTCCTCTTTACATTATTTCTTGGCATACATTTGTTGACTATTCAGACAATGGCGGCCAGTCACTAGTGGTGTCCCTCAGGGATCAGTGCTGGGCCCCATCCTCTTTAACATCTTCATAGATGATCTGGATGAGGGCATGGAGTCAGTCATCAGCAAGTTTGTAGATGACACTAAGCTGGGGGCAGATGTGACTGAGTTGGAGGGCAGAAGGGCTCTGCAGCGGGACCTTGACCGCCTGGACAGATGGGCAGAGTCCAATGGGATGGCATTCAATGGCTCCAAGTGCAGGGTGCTGCACTTTGGCCACAACAACCCCATGCAGAGATACAGGCTGGGGTCGGAGTGGCTGGAGAGCAGCCAGACAGAGAGGGATCTGGGGGTGCTGATTGATACCCGCCTGAACATGAGCCAGCAGTGTGCCCAGGTGGCCAAGAGAGCCAATGGCATCCTGGCCTGCATCAGGAATGGTGTGGCCAGCAGGAGCAGGGAGGTCATTCTGCCCCTGTACTCTGCACTGGTTAGACCACACCTTGAGTACTGTGTTCAGTTCTGGGCCCCCCAGTTTAGAAGGGACATTGAGATGCTTGAGCGTGTCCAGAGAAGGGCGACGAGGCTGGTGAGAGGCCTCGAGCACAGCCCTACGAGGAGAGGCTGAGGGAGCTGGGATTGTTTAGCCTGGAGAAGAGGAGGCTCAGGGGAGACCTTATTGCTGTCTACAACTACCTGAGGGGTGGTTGTAGCCAGGGGGAGGTTGCTCTCTTCTCTCAGGTGGCCAGCACCAGAACGAGAGGACACAGCCTCAGGCTGCGCCGGGGGAAGTTTAGGCTCGAGGTGAGGAGAAAGTTCTTCACTGAGAGAGTCATTGGCTACTGGAATGGGCTGCCCAGGGAGGTGGTGGAGTCACCGTCCCTGGAGCTGTTCAAGGCAGGATTGGACGTGGCACTTGGTGCCATGGTCTAGCCTTGAGCTCTGTGGTGAAGGGTTGGACTTGATGATCTGTGAGGTCTCTTCCAATAGAGTGTGATACAATTCAAATCTGTGTATGCCCAAGCCTTATTAAAACCAGGATTAGACCCAGAACCTTACCCTACTTGAGCAGTTGCAATGACAGATAAGGTTACTGAAAATAGCACAGAAGGCTCCAGGTTCTCCTTGGAAATATAGGCTTTATCTCAAGCTTATCAGCTTATGAGTAGAAGCTGAAATGTTTGTAACAGTCAAATGGCAGCTGACAATATTCCCAATCTGATCTAGTATTATTCTACCCTTAAAATGTATTTGTATTAAATCTGTGCTCAAGTTTAACTTTTACTTACATTGTCTCATGCTGCCTAGTACTCCACATGCATGTTACCTCAGAAGATGAAATAGCTGAGCTGCCATATCTGTTTTGCCTGTGATGCCATTGATAAGGTTTGATAAATAGCCAGTATGACATCCTTTGGGTTTCTATTTGTCATAAGATATAGGTCAATCAATTTAAACACATTTTCACTTTAAGGAATTGTTCTCATCTGGGATAAGCAATGAAAAAGGATGGCATAAAATATTGCCTTATTAACACTGGCACATACCCAGACATTCCTATCATCTTGCTTCCCATTATTATGGACCTTCATCATTAGTTGAAAGGGATGGGGCAGAATTCACTCTACTCTGCAGAAAATTAGACAAATTGACATGCATTTATAAGCTCACACTGTCCCATCACAGTCAGTGTAATACTGACCTCAGATCTCTTGACACGAGATGATTTCTCTCCAGCTCACAGGTATCTAATTCCCTGGCACAGATCTGAAAAGAATGTAGCTGTAATTTCCCCTATGCATTTACACATTTTGCTTGGCAAAGAGCTCTGTAGCACAGCACCAGAAGAGAGGTCAAATTTGGATCTTCCCCTAAATTCTATCACCCTATTTTTGTCACAACAGATAAAGAATAACCAAGCCTTTTGGCCTATTCAGTGCTAGTTTCTCTGCTAACAATCAAATGCTTCTGAGTCTATTTTTGGACCCATGTGCTACAATCCAGTAGGATATACAGGTTCTGAATACAAAAACCTACTCTTGTTTGACAGGGTAAATAAAAGTACTTTCCAGCTGGGGCCAGGTGCCGTATAAACATTCCTTGCTTGAAGTACATAACAGTGCTCAGGTTTATGTACTGAGCTCCAGTGAAAATCCCTCTGCATTTTGGCCTTGAGTAGAAAGTGAAATAAAAGAAAAATAAAAGTCTCAGCAAAGTCCACAAGTTGAGCAGCACTTAGCATAAATTCAGAGTGTTCCAATTTATGGCACGCAGGAGTAGACTGTTGGAAACTGTCCCCTGAAATATCATTGAATTATTTTAAATTGCATTACATGGAGACAGAGGAAAGGTCATAGAAGAAACAGTGTCTACATAAAGTTCTGCTGAAAAAATTCATTAGAGTAGATTTCCATTAATTTTGTTTAAATCTACCTGAAAACTAAAAGCCCAATACAAATCCTACTATAATATGAACCTCTGGATGCAAGAGGTCTTGAAAAATTCAGGAGAAAGCTCAGGTAAAATATTTCTTTCAGAATGTCCTGGAGTCCTGTATACCCCAAAATTCCTCTCCCTCTGTGGTTTGAATGGGAGAGGAAAAGGTGCAAAAAGACCTGTTCCACCCCATCCCCCACCCCACCATGCAGGCATGAAGTGGGGGAGCAAAGGGCCCTTCCGGCACGAGGGGTGCCTGTGCAGTGCCCGCGCTGGTATCAGGCTGGGGATTGGCTGTGGTCTTCGTGCCTAGGCAGTGGTAACTCGGAGCTTTGTCTAGGAAGGGTATAAATATTGGGGGGGACTTCCAGCCTTGGGGCTCCTGCCTTAGAGTTCTCCCCCGCCTGGATAGCTTCTGCAGAAGGACCCCTGGTGCTCTGAAGGACAAGCTCCTGAGGGACAGGGTTGTCTCTGCTTTGGACAGCCTCCACCTTGAGCACCCTTTATGCAGGCTTTATAGTCCTTAACGATCCTCAGAAGCTTCTGAAAGACAGTGAGGGGACAAGCATCTGGACCACCCTTCCATTCAGCCAGCCTGACTTACCTGTGAGTAAACTTAATGGCTCAGCCTGATTAATAGTGGGGGGATGCTATGTTTAATAGCTTAAGCCTTTTCCAATTTCTGACTTCCAGAATAGTCAAATCTACCTATGGTATCCTTGTAGATCTTCTCAATCTAACTGAATCTGCTAATTAAAACTAAATTAATTTCTGCAGATAGTTTTGGGGGTGGGTTTTTGGGAAAATAAAGTAACTCTATTTTTCTAGATATTCCTGACTCGGCCACATTAATTCCCTGCCTCCACAACACAGAACAAGAGAAATCAGTTTACCACTACATTCATAACTAAAACAAAAAGCTGAAGTAGTAATTACCAGTCCAAAATATATTCCATCCATCCATGCTATAGTATAACTTGCGTGGCTTGTGCATATCCACTTGATGCAGCTGGATAAACATTTAATTATTGCTTTAGTTGTCAGGCAGTGCTCAGTATAAAATGCATAATGAACAGTACCAATCACAAAAATAAATCACAATAATTTAAGGCTATTTTGAATAAACAGATCTGATTAAAGTTGGATTCAGTGTAATGCAGTATCTTACCATCTGTGATAAAATCTTCAGAAGTGTTTGAGGACCTGTACTCACTTCTTCAATTAACTGGGTATAGCTACAATTAATTAGGATGCACTTGAAAATAACTCTCTGGAGTAAAATCGTGATATTAACGGAGGCAGACAGGACAGACCGAGTGTAAGAAATTGGCATTTCACCACTTGCTGTAACACCATATGATCACTTTTGATCTCTATTATCAGCAGACTAACACCAGTGATCATCCTCAGTAATATTCCCATGCTTTTGAGTTTAGAAATTGATTTTCTATATAAAAGAACAACATGATTTAAGATAAGATTTTTTTTCCTGTGAAACATAGCCTAGGGCACAGAGTTCATTTGTACTATACCAAGCTGATGAACTGTGACTGGGATAAATATTTCCACCCATGACAGCATGGGTGTGGGAAGTTTGGAAGACACTAGGCCATCAGTAAACAATATTTTCCTTGAAGAAATTGTGGTGTCTTCTTTTGCAGGTGCCCTTCTCCTGCAAGCTGGCTAGGAGTATGGAACAGGTTCCTGTCCTCTGTTCAGCTTTGGTCCCCACAAGAAAGATATTGAGGTGCTGGAGTGTGTCCAAGGAAGGGTGATGAAACTAGAACTAGAGCACAGGTTTTACAAGGAGTGGCTGAGGAAACTCATCTGGAGAAGACGAGGCTCAGGGGAAACCTTACTCTCGACAGCTAACATGGCAGGAGGTTGTACTGAGGTGGGCGTTGGTCTCTTCCTCCAAATAACAAGCAATAGGACAAGAGGAAATGTCCTCCAGTTGTGCCAGAGGAGGTTTAGGTTGGACATAAGGAAAAATTCCTTCACCAAAAAGGGTTTCCAAGCACATGAACAGGCTGCCCAGGGAAGTGGTTTAGCCACCATGCCTTAAAGTATCTAAAATACATGTAGATGCGGCACTTAGGAACATGGCTTGACTCAGTGGTGGATTTGACAGCATTAGGCTTACGTGGGGACTTGATGATCATAAAGGCCTTTTCTAAACCTAAATGATTCCATGATTCCATTCCACAATTCCTCTGCCTCAAGGCAGTAAATAACTTAGAGAGACAGAGAGAGACTGCTCCACAAGTCACACCACCTGGCAAGGCTTCCTGTCAGATGGCTGGGGAGAAGAGTTTGGAGAAATCAACCACAACCACGTCAGCCTTAAACTGGGTTTGCAACCTTGATATAACTTTCATCCAAAATAAAGTAATAATGCTTTCTGACAAGAATTTCAGAAGTTCTGCTAGGCTGCTTTCTGCTTTTCTTTCCTGACTCTTAGTATGGTATTGCAAACACAGAGTCGCTTCCTAAATATACCAAACCCCTGATAATTTTAGGATGCTTTTGAACTTCACCGTTTTCTTCCCAGCTAATGCTTCTTTCAGACCCTCAGATCTCAATCTACTTCTTCTGTAAATTAAAAACAGCTTATTCACTTTATTCTCATCATCAGTTAACATCTTTTCACTTACTGGAAGCTTAATTTAAATGTTTACTTTAGTAATTCTCAGAACCCTTCTCAGGGATATCAAGGAGTCTGATAGCTGATGTCTAAATACAATATTAAATACTACTTTCCCTCATTTTATTCTGCTCCACCTTTCTAAATGCTCTCAAAGTGATAATTCCTCTTGAACTGGGAATAAATCTGACATGTCTGTCTTCATTTCTGTTAACACTGATTCATCTAACCACTTAATATATCCAACCTTTGATATGTTGGACTACAGCTTGCCAGAAAAAAAGCCTACCCATTCTGTGTTGGACAGATGCCTGTTAGTCAAGTGACACACATCAGGTCATGTAACAAGTATGCACATACACACAACCGCATGATAACAGCTCCATCTACCCACCAAGTGCGCCTATCAGATGAGATGGTGTGAGAGTCTAAATCCTCCCTCTTCTTCATCAACAAAGATAAAGATTGCATCATCTCTCCCTAATCAACAAAGACAAAGATTGCCTTCGTTACCTTCTGGGACTCAGACTAGGTCCTTGGCCTAAAGATCAGGGATGTAAATCAACAGACAGTGTCTTGGAAACTCCTGGACCTCAGCCTGGATGGAATGCCCAGGATGCCTACATCTTAGCTATTCCCAAAGAGAAAAGGCTTATGTGTATTCAGGTTATGGACAGGTAGAGCCAGGGAAGGGGTAGAGGCCCTCTCCCCAGTGGTGCCAGACCCCTGCAAATGCATGAGAATAGACAGGAAGATCCCCTGGGGAGCTGCAGCCAGACACAGAGTAGAAAACTGTATAAAAGGCAGGAGGAATGCCTGCCAAAGGGTGGCACGTCCACCCGACCACCGAGAGTGCACTCCTACCAGACTACCAAGGGTGGACCTCCACCAGACTACCAGAATGGCACCATCACCGGAAGAACCCCATACGAACTCCACAGAAGATCATCCCTGGGCCACGCACCCATCTCTCTCGCCCCCGTCTGCGACTGAGGGTAATATGATCCCAGCTCTTTTCCTTCCCTGCTTCTTCTCTTTTTTCCCATATTTCTCTTTATCTCTCTTACTCTCCCTTCTCTCTCTCTCCCTCTGTTTTGTTCCATCCAGCTTTAATAAATAGTTCTGTGGTGATCTATGGTCTCATTTGCACCTTAATTTCACAACACGGAAATCCATAAGAACAGATCTTGCTCCTCTGGACAGAGATGTTGTTAATCTCTGTTCTCTGGACCTTGACAGATGGGATCCCTACCTGTCCGCCCTTCAAAGATACATGATAGGCCTCAGCATAGGATCCCTGAGCTCCTCTGAGGTAGCTGTCAAACTTATTGTGACTGAAAGTTTTAGATATTGTGGTACTGAGGAATTTGTTCATTTTTAGCCACTTCAGAAAAATAAAATTAAGAGACTACCACACAAAGCTAATGAATTACACTGCAAACTCTAGATTTCTACTTCTAAATGTTAAGAACTACAGCAAATAACAGAAATAGTCCTCCATGTTTTCATGTAGCTGTATGGGTACAAACCATAGTGATTGAAACAACTGAAGATCAGTGGATTTCTAATCACAGATACACTAAATTACTGGCTATGGTCATAATGTATTCTTAGTAAACTTCAGCAGGAGCATCCATCTGCAAAAGTATAATGAAAAGATCTTTGGAAATCCATCAGACTAAGTTTTGATGGAAAGTGTCAGCCATTGAAAACATCAAAATCTAGCAAAGACATCAAAGAATACGAGGTAAAAAAATTGCTGTAGCTGTATTCTTTGATGCTGAAAAAGTCTTTGATACACTTCTGACAGAGTGCAGAGCAGACAATTTATCTAAAGGCTTCCTATCCTTTCCCTGTACTCAACACTGGTCAGGCTGTACTCAACACTGGTCCAGCTCTGGGCCCCTCAATTCAAGAGAGATGTTGAGATACTGGAATGTGTCCAGAGAAGGGCAATGAAGCTGGTGAGAGGCCTGGAACACAAATCCTACGAGGAGAGGCTGAGGGAGCTGGGGTTGTTTAGCCTGGAGAAGAGGAGGCTCAGGGGTGACCTCATTGCTGACTACAACTACCTGAAGGGAGGCTGTAGTCAGATGGGGTTGGTCTCTTCTGCCAAGCAACCAGCAATAGAACAAGGGGACACAGTCTCAAGTTGTGCCAGAGGAGGTCTAGGCTGGATGTTAGGAGGAAGTTCTTGACAGAGAGAGTGATAGGCATTGGAATGGGCTGCCCAGGGAGGTGGTGGAGTCGCCGTCCCTGGAGGTGTTCAAAAAAAAGTCTGGATGAGGCACTTAGTGCCATGGTCTAGTTGACTGGACAGGGCTGGGTGATAGGTTGGACTGGATGATCTTGGAGATCTCTTCCAACCTGGTTGATTCTATGATTCTATCTTGAAATAAGAGCTCACTAGTAATTTCTTAACTTCATCTTTGTAATGAATATATCAATATTACAGCCCATAAATATCTTTGGTTTTTTGTTTTTTGTTTTTTTTTTTAATTTGGAATACCTTTATTTGATTAAAAGGGGGAACAAAAGTGTTTGTGCATTAGATTGGCTTTTAAAGAAGTTTTCTGTAACCATGGCAGAAAACCTCCTGATTGTTTACACATAAATATTCACCACTTAGAAAGAACTCTTGCCCTTGGAGATATGCAGATTCACAAAGAACAATAAATGTACCATCCAATATTCTACTAATGATATCTAGAAAGTAATTTCTGTGGAGATTATTTCTACTGTAATGTTGACTGCTGAAGGTGTGTGCTGCACTCCCGAGAGGGCATAACTTTACTATTTATTGAAACTTGCGGACCTCAGCGAGGAAACTTTAATTAAATAAGCTCCTAAATGGATTCTTCTATTTGACCTTATGTAGTTTCATAGACTTAGCTTACACAAGGGAGTTTACCACTAGTCCACCCAACTGGAATCTCATATTGTTCTATTCTGCTATAATGCTTTTTTTAAAGGAAAGCTGTTATTTGCACAATAGCATCTGGTTACTTTCCACTTTACTGTGAATTTATTTGTACAGATATGCAGCTCGCCAAAGAGAAGATAGAAATGGCATTTCATAGAATGGTTTAGGTTGGAAGGGACCTCAAGGATCATCCAGCTCCAACCCTCTGCCATAGGCAGGGACACCTCCCACTAGAGCAGGCTGCTCAAGGCCTCATCCAGCCTGGCCTTAAACGCCTCCAGGGAGGAAGCATCCACAACCTCCCTGGGCAACCTGTTCCAGTGCCTTACCACCCTCACTGTAAAGAACTTCCTCCTAACATCCAGTCTAAATCTCCCCTCCTCCAGCTTAAACCCATTCCCCCTCGTCCTAACATTACTAGACCTTGTAAATAGTCCCTCCCCAGCTTTCCTGTAGGCTCCCTTCAGATACTGGAAAGCCACTCTAAGGTCTCCTCGAAGCCTTCTCTTCTCCAGGCTGCAGAGCCCCAACTCTCTCAGCCTGTCCTCATAGCAGAGCTGCTGCAGCCCTCTGATCATCTTCGTGGCTCTCCTCTGGACCCGCTCCAGCAGTTCCATGTCCTTCTTGTGTTGGGGGCTCCAGAACTGCACACAGTACTCCAGGTGGGGTCTGATGAGAGCAGAGTAAAGGGGGAGAATCAGGCCTCACTATGGCTCTTTTCTGCTTTTTTTCCCAAGAGCAAGTTGGTTTTCAAGACTGAGATTTTTTCCTAAGTTATCCTCACAATGAAAAAATAGATTATTAAATCCAACTATGCAAAATCATTCATCTGTCAAGAACCCTCTGCAGAATGGTTTCAAGAGTATGCTTGCATTACAGAACTAAGCAGAGCAGTAGGAGAACAAGTTGTTTACTAGGCATGCATAGATCCTACAGGGAACTAAGCGTAGATATATGGGCTTAAAATGTTTATCAGGAAGAGAAAAAGTCAGACAGTCATAACCTGTGATAATCACAGTAATATTAAATTACAAACTAAAAAAAAGATAGATATTTACATTAATTTATGATACTGGCTTACATTTTGCACTAATCAAGCTTTCACAATAAAAATACATCAAGTAGCCTGCCTGTCCTGTCACTTTTACCCAGATTTTAAGAGAACTTCATATACCTACTACCTATACCCACTACTCTGATACAAATGAAACTGTAAACCCATCATTATCTTCATGTCCATTGTTTCGGGGGCTTAAAGCAATAAAACAACTTTGCACTCCTACAAAACATGTCTTATTTGATTTGGACAGAATGTGTCTCCATGTAGACAAAGATGTGAAAAAGTAATCATATTAGGCCAAAGTAGAATGAGTCTTGTCCTTACAAACACCACCCTGCAGCGTCATGTTGCTAGCATCCAAAAACAGTATTTCAAGACTTTAAAATGCATTTTGTAATTGAAGAAAAAAAAAATTCCTGTCCTTCAGTAGAAATATTTGAACTGAGCTCATTACAAACATCTCTTGACAGGTTATATTAAGTGCTACAATTATGCCTAATTTTGGTTCAGTACAATGTGTTAATTTGAAGCACTTTAAGAGATCATATCTATTCGGACCATTTTCTCCCTGGTTTCAAAGTGCACTTCACTTCCATCCCAGCTCTAATCATCTTTTAATATTTGAACTAACTGTGGGGTTTTGTTTTGTTCTGGGTTTAGGCGTGGTTTTTTAGGTTCTCTTACTATGTTCTGGGCCCCCCAGTTTAGAAGGGACATTGAAATCCTTGAGCATGTCCAGAGATGGGCAACGAGGCTGGTGAGAGGCCTCTAGCACAAGCCCTACGAGGAGAGGCTGAGGGAGCTGGGGTTGTTTAGCCTGGAGAAGAGGAGGCTCAGGGGAGACCTTATTGCTGTCTACAACTACCTGAGGGGTGGTTGTAGCCAGGAGGAGGTTGCTCTCTTCTCTCAGGTGGCCAGCACCAGAACAAGAGGACACAGCCTCAAGCTGTGCCAGGGGAAATTTAGGCTTGAGGTGAGGAGAAAGTTCTTCACTGAGAGAGTCATTGGCTACTGGAATGGGCTGCCCAGGGAGGTGGTGGAGTCACCGTCCCTGGAGCTGTTCAAGGCAGGATTGGACGTGGCACTTGGTGCCATGGTCTAGCCTTGAGCTCTGTGGCAACAGGTTGGACTTGATGATCTGTGAGGTCTCTTCCAACCCTGGTGATACTATGATACTATGATGTGGAACAATTTAATAGATATACTGGCCTTACACTGGTGAAGCCCAATGTGTTTTTTAAGTAGCATGTTTAATATATGTATTAGAACAGACAAGAGCGACCTGGACTGCTTCAAAACATAATCAGCAAGATCTCTCCTTCCTTGGAAAGCAACAACAAAATCCATACAACACAATTGGCAAAAAGAACTGAGAGCTGGAACCGAAGGTACGTAGTGAACTACAACACCTCTCTAGATGCAAAAGTGTAAGAAAGACTTTTTTTTTTCCATAAAAGAGAATCTGGAATCATAGAAGCAATCTTTGTGCTCTTTGTTCAGGATGTGCTTTCTCTATTTGTAAGGGTCTACAGCAGATCTGAGTAGAGGCCACTGGAAGAGAGATTAGGGAAAATAGCCCCCTTTGAACTGAAGTAAAACCAGCTGATAACATATGTAGAGTCATGTGAACTTCCGGTTAACACAGAGAGCTTCACTCTACATTTTCGAGAGAAGAATAATGATTTTAATTTTCTCTTTTGAAAGGTACGATAAAGCATCAATAATACAAAGCAGTGTCTGTCTGGGTTGAAAATTGAGATGAGTTTCACCTGCAAAATAGCATACAAAGCCCAGCTCTGAGTTCTTTAGAAGAAGTTATTTACCTTTCATGCAGCTAGGCATGAAACCAGGAGTGATAAACATTCCCTACTGTACAAAATACATAGCACAATCTTCAGAGAGCCAAGAGGTGTGAGGCACACAGAGAGCCAAAGTGGACAAGGAAAAGGTGAGAATGGATTACTGAAGTCCATTGGATTCCTAGTCCACTGGAAACATATTTTTTTTCAGTATGGAAAGGGTGAGATCGCAACTGTAGGTAAACCCTAGACCTAGACCCTACACATGAGATGGGTAACTGGCATGGGAGCAGCCCTGAAACTTAACAGGAACAGCTCAAGACCAAAGAGGAAGGCCATCTTATATCACATAGAAGATGGAAAGGTCATCACTTGTCATTTGAAAGATAAATATCAGAGGAAAAACATCTCATCCCTCTCCCACTTTTTAGTCCATCACTTGTCAGGTT
Organism: Tricholaema leucomelas; assembly: GCA_013400475.1. Lineage (NCBI taxonomy): Eukaryota > Metazoa > Chordata > Aves > Piciformes > Lybiidae > Tricholaema lacrymosa > Tricholaema leucomelas. The sequence continues at coordinate 126,824 of WAAF01012849.1, forward strand.
GGGAAGTAGCACAGAATCCTCAGATTATTTGCAGTTATTTACAAGATTATGGAATTAAATCTTCAAAGTCCTGCATTTTAAGAAATTTCTTGTTGATTGAGAAGATGCAACCTGTGGACAGAGATTATCTTTCCTCACTGATCTGGATGTCTGAGTCATCTCACTGCTGGAATCACAGAGGCTTTACCTCCTCAGAGAAGTGGTCAGCAACTGACAGCCAGTTCTGGCTGCTTTTAGGTCAGACCTTTTAGTGAAGAGATTTGTGGATCTTTAAACGTCAGACATACTGAAAACAATCAATAAATAAACAACAACAATAATAATACACCATGAAGTTTCAATAGGCACTCTGTACATCAATAAATAATCACATTATGTATCACATTATGCACTCAGTCTGAACATTTTCAACTTAATCAAAAGCATTAACTTGACAGTCAAGTACTAAAATGCAGAGGCAAGGTTTGCTGGCAGATTTCTTCTCTGTGAATAAATACCCTTGTGGAAGAATTCTGCACAAGTACTGGCAACTAGCTTTCCACATTAAAGAAGGTGAGAGAGCTGGAATAGACGGGTCAAGATTTGCATGTGTAATTTCAAAGTATCACACTATTAAATACAACAATTTCCTCTGCTGACTTGGATTCGTTGCCATTTCCACATCTGTACATCAAAAAGTTTCTACATTTTTCACTTCATGAGAACGTGTGATGTTCTTTATAAGTTGCTTTAAGAGGTCAAAATCAACACCTAAATGCTACAGTAGCTTAAAAGTGGCATTTTCCTTCTCTGTCCTCCTGAGCACACTCACAGTTTCAGAATACCAACCTCTTACAGCACATCACATATTGGAGGTCTCTTTAACTAGTGATTCCTCCAGGCAAGTATCTGGAAGCTCTGGCATGTCCTTTTTGTGCCTGGTATCAGAATATGACCCTCCACACAGGTACAGAGGAGGTACAGGCAGAAGTTCAAAATGAGTGGCTCATGTTAGGCTGAAGTCCTCAGGGATGTGTAAACATCTAAATACCCTTGAAAATGTCAGCCTGAGGCATCGGTCTGCTGAACTGATGTCAGTAGGATTGAAGAGATTTACAGACATTCAAACCCAGGCCAGGAAAAGAATAGTTGGACAAATCCTTTAGATCTCTGACATCAATATATTGGCTACTGATACAACTCAACTATATTTTCAGCATATCACCAGAGAACACTTTATCTGACAAATTAAATAATCATAAAATACTGGCTATGTTCAAAACCCTCCTGGAGACATTCCTGTGTGATGGGGAATAGGTGATCCTGCTCTGACAGGGAGATTGGACTGAGTGATCTTTCAAGGTCCCTTCCAGCCTCTGACATTCTGTGACTCTGTGATGTTTATACCTGACCTGGAGAAAGACTTCTAAGATCCATGCAGTATGTGAGATACAGTCAGATTTGAAAACTGAAGCCATTCAGACCATATTGTCTTGATTATCTGATGATACAAAGGGGGTTGTTGATGAGGTATCTGGCAAATACTCCACGTCACTTCTATTGGCATGCTTATCTAGCAGATGTTTAAAATGAAAGGCTGACAGTCTTTATGTGTTAATTAAATCTTTTTAGTCAACAACTGCAATTTAATTTAATTTTAATCAAGAGTAATAACCAACCATCATTGCTATTATGGTGATGATGTTCCACTTTCACCTAGAGCCTGAAGAAAAAATGAGCAAAGATTTCGCCTGTAGGTTATTATCTGAAATCTTCTGATCTGAGTTACTCTTCTAAATATATTAATTCTGAAGTACTTTCAAACAAGAAAGAGATGAATAAAAATGAAAATATCACAAGTCAGTGGAAATTACACAGAAAAAGAAAGTGGGTGTGTGCTCCCAGGCATGATGAGGAAATACAAATCCAATTTCATTTCTATTGTTAAGAAAAGCAGAGCATTTAAAGTTAAGGTTCTGAGTTACTGAGACCACTGTAGAGCCATTTGATCCTGACTGAACTGTATGTGTCAGCCTCCTACCCAGAGTGTGTCTTGAAGAGCAAGAGCCCCAACAGCCATTGCTTCGTCCAGTGGTTCATAGTCAGCAGCCCCCATTCAATCTGTGTCTCAGGCAAGCTCACAACACCTACACTAACTGTCCAGAGAAGGCAAGCATTAAGTATCTAATATTTTACATAGGTAAAAATCCTGCATTTGTATTTGCTTAATCTCTCTCCTTTTTCCCTTGAAGAGCTATATAAAGACCTTCAGTAGAAAGAGGCAGCACTAAGGAATGAACTACGCAATAATATTTCTTGCCTACCAAGTAACATAAAAGTAGCTTAGAGGAAGCCAAGTGCAGGTAAGCAAAACTGAGGTGTAGTCACTTACTGGACCCAAGAGAGCAATCTCAGGGCCAGAATTGAGCTCTCTGGGAATTAAGCCAGAAAAGGGATGAGACAAGAAGATCTTATGCAGACCGATTCCTTGCAAGATTTATTGCTGTGCTTTGCCCTGCTAATGTGCAGCTGTATGTCCATACTTATTCTAAGAGCTGGTCTAGCTACAGTGATCATTGTTGTTAAAAGCAGACCTAATGCTTCTTGCAACGCAGAAATGGGCAAAGGATCAAAAGCCTTCCTGTCTTCCAGAACAAGCACACTGCCAATCAAATCAGATAACTCCTGCCAAATCATAGACAAATCATAGAATCATAGAATGGTTTAGGTTGGAAGGGACCTCAAGGATCATCCAGCTCCAACCCCCTGCCATAGGCAGGGACACCTCCCACTAGAGCAGGCTGCTCAAGGCCTCATCCAGCCTGGCCTTAAACGCCTCCAGGGAGGAAGTATCCACAACCTCCCTGGGCAACCTGTTCCAGTGTCTCACCACCCTCACTGTAAAGAACTTCCTCCTAACATCCAGTCAGAATCTCCCCTCCTCCAGCTTAAACCCATTCCCCCTCGTCCTGGCATTACTAGACCTTGTAAATAGTCCCTCCCCAGCCTTCCTGTAGGCTCCCTTCAGATACTGCAAAGCCACTCTAAGGTCTCCTCGAAGCCTTCTCTTCTCCAGGCTGAAGAGCCCCAACTCTCTCAGCCTGTCCTCATAGCAGAGGTGCTCCAGCCCTCTGATCATCTTCGTGGCTCTCCTCTGGACCCGCTCCAGCAGTTCCATGTCCTTCTTGTGTTGGGGGCTCCAGAACTGCACACAGTACTCCAGGTGGGGTCTGAGGAGAGCAGAGTAAAGGGGGAGAATCCCCTCCCTTGCCCTGCTGGCCACACTTCTCTTGATGCAGCCCAGCACACGGTTGGCTGTCTGGGCTGCATGTGCACACTGCCGGCTCATGTTGAGCTTCTCGTCGACCCAGACCCCCAGGTCCTTCTCCTCAGGGCTGCTCTCAGCCATTCACCACCCAGCCTGTATCTGTGCCTGGGATTGCACCGACCCAGGTGCAGGACCTTACACTTGGCCTTGTTAAACGTCATGAGGTTGGCCTGGGCCCACCTCTCCAGCCTGTCCAGGTCCCTCTGGATGGCATCTCTGCCCTCCAGCAAGTCAGCTGTGCCACACAGCTTGGTGTCATCTGCCAACTTGCTGAGGGTGCACTCAATTCCTCTGTCCATATCACTGACACAGATGTTAAAGAGCACTGGTCCCAGCACTGACCCCTGAGGAACACCACTTGGCACCGGTCGCCAGGTGGACATTGTGCCATTGATCACCACTCTGCATGTGACCATCCAGCCAATTCCTTATCCAGTGAGTGCTCCACCCATCCAGTCTGTGCTTTTCCAGTTTGGTGACCAGGATGTCATGTGGGACAGAGTCGAATGCCTTACTCAGGTCCAGGTAGACGACATAAGTTGCCCTTCCCCTGTCCAAAGGACTTGGTTTGTTTCATGATCAGTTAATAGAAGCTAAGCTAACACAGACTACATCTAAGTAATTTTTTCCCATGAAGAATCTGCTAGATAGGTGGCAACAGGAAGAAGTCAAGTCTTGCTCCAGCAGCTGCTAGCCAATATTGATGTCAGACAGTCCGCCCTCATCAAGTGACAAACTGACTCTTTCTGGTTTTCCAGTTGGTATAGCTGAGACTATAGCATCTGCCTGACCTCACTATTGTAGGCTAATTGAAACCTTCAAGTTAATCTCAAACTGGCAGATAAGGTGTCTGTAAGAAAATAACTATCATCTGTTTTAAAAATTCTGCCTGGAACAACAGTCAGTAACTTAGATCATTTCCCCATCTTTAAACATCTGTGTTCTGGTGCAAGCTGTATTCAGCTAATT
>WAAF01012850.1:0-14407 GCA_013400475.1 Tricholaema leucomelas
AGTCAGTAACTTAGATCATTTCCCCATCTTTAAACATCTGTGTTCTGGTGCAAGCTGTATTCAGCTAATTTTGAGTTGTTTTCTGCATTTAGTTTATATACTGTGTTATATATCCTCTCAAACCTTGTATACTAAAACTGGAAGTACAATGAATTGATCAGTTCAGATAAAGTCTCAAATGTGACTATGTATCTTCCAAACAGTAAATCGAGTCTTCTTATTTCACATCTTTTGAGAAGACGTCAAACAGTTGTGTCTTTCCAACTGAGCAAAAAAACACAACATCCCACATTATAAAATATAAGTAAATTATATTTTTTAACTGGTTGAAAAGTGGTTAAGAAATTTAAGAACAACAAGCAAATAATAATAAAAAAACAATCCCAACCTGTACAGGGTTAGCCCTACAGGGGAAGTAACCTTGAACCTGACCCTAGGTGGTCTTGACCTCTCCCCAGGGGTGGGTCTGAACACTACCAGGTGATGGTTAGCTCACTCTCCCTTCCTGTCTAAAGATCCATAAAAGCAGGAGGACTTCCTGTTTCTCTCTCTGTGCTCCCTGCCTCCCTGCTTACCAGTGTCACCACCCTGTCCCTGGTTCTCTTTGTTTTACCACGTGGCCATCACCCATGAGATGGACAAAGCCATTACCATCAAAATCTGGTTGTATTTACACAATTTGTATTTGTTTCCCCTTCCCTATACCTTTGTAACTTCCCTACCTCAGATACCTTTTTAATTTATTGTTAAACTTTTCTTCTTTTTAACTTCCAAATCGAGTGAGATTATTTATTTGGGTGTGCTTACCTTTTCCTCTCTCTACATCTAATTCCTTTCTTTTGTGTGCTAGTTTGAAGCTAGCTAGAATGATTTGGNGTAGTACTTTTTACCTTGTATATTTCTGTCTATAACTGTATATACTGTAAATATCTGCTTGTAAATTGTGCCAGCTGTAAATATAAGCTTCATTCATATTTCCAGAGCCAGCTGAGTCTAGTCTGGGTATTTTCTAAAAGTGTGTGTGGGGGGGGGAACACCCAAACCATCACATTTTGGGAAAGAAGGAGGAAGAGGGAAGGGCACTCTATAAAATTGTTACTGGTTCTATCAAACATATTTGAGTCTCTGGGAATTTAAATTAGAACCGAGACACAAGCAACAACAACAAAAAAAAAAAGGATGGGTGTGAAAAGGTTTTCACCCAAAGTTTTCTTGCATCAAAAGTGAAAGATGGATCATAAAATGTGAAGTGTTGTGAAAGAGTCAAATTGAAACAGTCTTCACTACTCCAGCCCCTTGGTCTGAAGCTTTAACTGTGCAACATTTTGTTCTGACAACAATAGAGAGGCTGGAAAAGAATGAGGCAAAATGGCTTCAAAGGAAAAATGAAATGAGGAAAATGAAAAGGGACTATTACTGTTTAGCTACTGCCTTCTACATTATATTCCTTTTGGAAATAGGATTTCCTCTCCCTTTTTTCTCATTTATTTTTTTTGAAAGAGAGGCAGAAAGTATGAAGAAATCTGATGGGTAGGAAACAAAAAATATCATAAAGACAGTCAACTGACTGTGGTGAATGTGTGCAATAAAGAAATGCACTGCTCATAAGGCAAAATGCTCTCACAATTCAGTTCCAAGCAAGGGAATGGCAAAAACTGAGAATCTGAGTAATAGTCTTTTGCTGTTGTCACTTTAATGCCAAACTTTTCCTACTGAATTGGGAAAATGGGCTTAAAATACATTGTAGAAGAAAAATAGCCCTAAGACACAGAAATGATCAGACCTAGAGTTTTCCCTTGATCTCATTCTGATCTTCACACATTTCCACTGCAATATGGCTGTTCTGGCAGGTCACATAATCCAAAGCACTGTGGCCAAAATAGCCCTGGCAGAAAGTTTTCTCTAAAACACGCTGAGTAATTCAGAACCATAGGAGTGCATGCAAGTTTTGACTGGGCTTGTGCTCAGAACACTTTCTTTCTTGGCTCTGTCATGCAATGTCTCATCAAAATTAGAAAGAGAACTTTTTTTATATAGCTGTACATCAAAGCAAGTGTCCAGGTTGTGCAGCACCAAGTCACAACTTGGCCTGAAGGAAGCAGAGCTGAGCTCCAGATGGAAAGCAAACTGTACAAAATCTGTGCATATGAAAGATGCCTCAAAAGGAACCAGAGTTTCTAAATGCTTCAGAAAAGTCACTTTTTTAGCAAGTGGAGGCTGAAGTCTAAAAGTGAGCACTTTGCCTTCTTATATAAAGCCACAAGTGATACCATATTGACACAACTGTTCAACCAGAATAACCATCAGTGATGACTGCACTGTGGTGGTATTATGAGAAACATTTCTTTACTATGAGAATCATAGAATGGTTTAGGTTGGAAGGGACCTCAAGGATCATCCAGCTCCAACCCCCTGCCATAGGCAGGGACACCTCCCACTAGAGCAGGCTGCTCAAGGCCTCATCCAGCCTGGCTTTAAACACCTCCAGGGAGGAAGCATCCACAACCTCCCTGGGCAACCTGTTCCAGTGTCTCACCACCCTCACTGGAAAGAACTTCCTCCTAACATCCAGTCTAAATCTCCCCTCCTCCAGCTTAAACCCATTCCCCCTCGTCCTGACATTACCAGACCTTGTCAATAGTCCCTCCCCAGCCTTCCTGTAGGCTCCCTTCAGATACTGGAAAGCCACTCTAAGGTCTCCTTGAAGCCTTCTCTTCTCCAGGCTAAAGAGCCCCAACTCTCTCAGCCTGTCCTCATAGCAGAGGAGCATAGCAGGGATATCTGATGTTTTCATAGAGCAGGAGAGCAGTTTGAGGACATAAGTTCCAGGCTGTGTGGATCTCATGAAATTCAGGTATGCTGTTGGTTAGTTACTAGTACCTGAGCACGCAAAATGAAAGAGCCATGGCAGCAACAGAAGTGGTCACATCAGGAATCACCTCACAAAACTCAGGTGATGTGAGTCCAGGAGGCAAACTAGGAGGACTTTTAAGGCAAAGCTCAAGATAATTCAGGTTAGTGAAACAAGACATCAAGGAGCAAAAATTATTGAGAAAAAGGTGACTTCAAGGAAAGACAGACTCCAGTTTTCATTGAAAAGGGTCCAGATAGAACATCACTAAGGAGAAATATTTCTGGTACTGTTGAGCCCATGGGAGTAACAGTTATAGGACCATTTTCTTTCAAGAAAAACAGAGTAAGTTGCCAAAGATTTTCCTCATTCTGCTACAAATTTCAGATGTTAATAGTTACATTTTTATTCGTTCTTGATGAGTAATGCTGTATTTGCCTTTTTCTCACTCAAATGGCATCAGTGGGGATGAAGTTAAAAGAATCTTGTACTTCTTCCTTTCTAAATGCAAAGCACATTTTCAAGATCAAGTAGTATTTAGCCCTTAATTGCAGAAGATTTATCTGTTAGAAAAAAAAAAATCTTGAATTTTTGTAATTCATTCCTGCAGCTAGAAAGCAGAATTGCATTTAACAATCACCAAGCAGTGCACCTGTAGTACACGAGGAGTTAAATTTAGCAGTTATCATTTGACAAATGCAGTAGATGTTAGTACCTTTGCCAGAAGATAACTAGAAAAAGCTGTTCAAGTTCTCAGTTTAGAGTTCCTGTTCATTCCATCTGCAAGGCTGTATAGTATCACTGTAATAGATCACCGGGGCTGCTTTTCTCTGATGTATTGTTGCAATATATCATAAGAACTGCGTCTGACAGGAACATGAATTTCAGACATGGGCTTATTTTATATGTTTTATTTGAGGATACTCTTAAAGAAAATCAATGTGGAGTTCAAGAGCTGGCACTGGGGCTTGAGAAATTCCACAGAGCCTTAAAATGCTAGAGGCGTCACAAAAGTTAAGTGTGAACGCAGGATGAGATGGGATACCCACAGATGTTCATTTGATGAATGGAATACTTAGACATTTGTCTGGATAAATTCTTCTAATTTACAGCTCATCTGTGGGATCACTTGGGGAATGAAATATTCTGTTGGACAGTTTTGCTGTTTTCTCCATGAAAATAGTTTTAAATGAAAGACCAAACTACTAGAGGAAAAAATGGGTTAGGTGGAGTTTTTTCACACTTCAGAAAGCCACAGTCCACACAACCCATGGAAGCTTTAAAAACTTGCCTAATTAGCAAATATAAACCATGCTTTACTTCATGTAATTTAACAATAGCTATTGGCCTACTTCAGCTGACACCACAGAAATCCTTATTATGGAAGGATTTGAAAGAGGCTAACAGCAGACTCAGCATCAAGTCCAGGACGACTAGCAAATAGGACAATCAAAGTGACAGTGCATTTTACTTCACATAACTGGTTACCAATTTAGGTTTGTTCAGAAGACAGTGTCCAGTTCTGAGCCCCTCAATTTAAGAAGGACGTTGAGATGCTTGAACGTGTCCAGAGAAGGGCAACGAGGCTGGTGAGAGGCCTCAAGCACAAGCCCTAAGAGGAGAGACTGAGGGAGCTGGGGTTGTTTAGCCTGGAGAAGAGGAGGCTCAGGGGAGACCTTATTGCTGTCTACAACTACCTGAGGGGTGGTTGTAGCCAGGAGGAGGTTGCTCTCTTCTCTCAGGCAGCCAGCACCAGAACAAGAGGACACAGCCTCAAGCTACGCCAGGGGAAATTTAGGCTTGAGGTGAGGAGAAAGTTCTTCACTGAGAGAGTCATTGGACACTGGAATGGGCTGCCCAGGGAGGTGGTGGAGTCACCGTCCCTGGAGCTGTTCAAGGCAGGATTGGACGTGGCACTTGGTGCCATGGTCTAGCCTTGAGCTCTGTGGTAAAGGGTTGGACTTGATGATCTGTGAGGTCTCTTCCAACCTTGGTGATACTGTGATATATAAGCATATTCATCAGCAAATAAGCCTGGGAGGGAACTTCTCTGCCTGTGCTCTTGAAATGGATTTCTATCAATCAAGATGGGTTTCACTGATAAGGATGACCAGAAAGTTGGGATGTGAATGTTTCGTCTTTCCAGTCAGCTTAGCTTGGTATTTGCCACACTATTTGTGCAGAGATCAGAGCTGAGCACATTTTATTAGTAGCAACATTCAGGAGCTAAAGCAAATCCTTCTCTTTCTTGATTCTGTCTGCATGGGATTCAGAAACTTCCTAAAGCATCAGCCTTCATTTGAGGTACCAAGATAGACAATCTACTATTTTCCATGCTGTTTTCTGATAATCTGAAGGTTAATCTTCACAATTAAAACTATTTGCATACATCACTTGAATTTCCCTAGATCAGCTTCCGTGAGTGACTCTAGACAACTTGCCTTAGCAAGATTAAAGGTTTCTTTTGTATCCACTATTTTCTCCACATGAAAACACTTAAAAATTACAATCAAATCATCTATCTTCCTGAGATACTAAGCAGATTTGAATTCTTTACGTCTTTCACAGCAGTATGTTTTTTCTGCTCCTAAAAGCTCTTCCGTGGTTCTTTCTGAAATACTGTAAGTGTTGTGGCAGCACATAAAATATATTGGTGCTAGAAATGCATCAAGTATTGCTTCCTCTGTCTCAGCAATCCAGGACCATCAGGTAAAAATAATTTCTTATACCCATATAGTTCACTGCTTCTTGTAGCCCCAAAGATAAGCAGTTTCTTTTATTTGTGGACATGTATTTATTTGTTTTGCAGGGAGTCATGTAACATAAGGATCTCATGCTGTTGTTTCTTGATTCTAAGCCATAAAATTACTCATTCAAACAAAATCTAATCCTTTCTATTTTCCTTTGGAGTAAATCAAATAAAAGCAACCTTCTACAGAACATTTTTAAATTCATATTTCCACAGTTCAAGGGAAAGGCTTTAACAGAACTGTAGCAAGAGTGAGCCTGCATCTTCACTCTGCAGATATTAGCCTGTACTGTAGAGCACACTGACATAGGGTTGCACATCATAGCCAAATTCAGTACGAAGTTGTTTAAAATTCAGCTCAAACTGGTGCCACCTTCTCTGTTCCACAGATTCTAGGCTTTGCCTCTCAGCACACCGAAGGTGAAGGAGGCAATACTGTCTGACAGCAAAGCACTATCCACCAGGGAGGCTTCTCTAGAGAGCTCCAGGACTCCACTTATTGCTATGATCCCGCTCCTCTCTGAATTCCTAATGTCTTATCACTTTCAGCTGCAGTTCTTTGTTCACTCTTGTGTCTGTGTATGTATACATATATATAAATGCAAAATTCTCAGATCTCTCAATCTCTGAACCTGTGACTTTTGCAAAGCTTTGGTCTCTGAAAAGGAAGAAGAGGATGTGAACTTGGAGCCTTGCAGTGCCCCTGTGATCCTTCTGTCATGAACTCTCTGGAAAAGGCGGCGATGAGAATAATTGGGAGAAAATAGCTGCTTTCTTGTTTGAACAGCCATGGCTGTCCAGGTGCAGCAGTTATCATTAAGTCTTTTCTCAGCCAGAGTCAGTTTATGCTCTGTGCAGTAGTCTCAGACAGTCCCAGGCAGCTGCATTTCACCTGCTGAATAGCTCTATTTTCACATAACACCACAGTTCAAGCACAGCTGCTGATTACCGTGAGACCTGAGAGTCTGTGCAGGGGTCCTATTCTTCACACCATGGGAGGTGTAGATGGAAAAAGAATAGCTCATGCTTCATACCTTACAGGCTTAAAACAAATCTCTTTTTAATTTATAGGGAAAACAATAGCAGGATACTCTCAACCGCTATAATTACATCAGTGTTTACATCCTATATTTAAAAACTTATCTGCCTTTAATTTTCTGTATGCCACCTTCTATTACATGAAAATCAGAACATTGAGAAGGTGTCCACAGTCTTCCCACTGTCCTGGCTTGTTGGAACAAAAGCAGCAACAGAAGTACACTAGTGTAGTTCTCATTTAATAGGAAAGAGATCGCTGGCACTACTCTGCTTCAGCATCAGGGTTCAAAGGGCTGAACCTCTGAAGAGCATTTGTAGCAATTTGGGGGGTTCGTTACTCTTCCTCTCAAACCCTGACAACTGTCATCATGGAAAACTTAAATCTGGATCTAACCCTTGAGGATTTGCAGAGTATGAAAGGCAATCATTAGAACTATGATGTTCTGTAACACTTAAAACATTCTTATTCATGCCAACATTGTCTTAAAAAAAAAATCAATCAAACCCAGCACTGTCTCTTTGTATAAAAATCTGTTTCTCCTTTGCCATTTCCCTGGCCTGCCAAAATCGTATTACAACACTGAATTTGCACAATTCAGCAGCTGGTCCAGGAATTAATAGACTGCCACCAAAGCAACAGTGTCCTGCCATTAAGAGCAACCATTGTATACATGTCCCTGGCTTTACCCTTCTGACTCTTCATGTTCTAAATGCGTCAAATAAAATATACTAATTCATCCTGCCACACTTAATAGAACACATTTCTGTTCTGACCCCTCAGGAAAATCAGTCAGCACTGTTAGATTCTCAGTAATCCCAGCAGGAATAAATGAACTCCCAGCTGTGGAGGCAGATATTGCCTCCAAGAGACAGGTTTCTTCTTGCTGATCTCCAAAGAAGTGTCCTTTTCCCTTATGCAATGCTTTGAAAATAGATTAGAATGTATTACATGCTCCCAAATAAAACATTGTCAGAGATCATGAGAAACCTGAATTTCACACATAAGGACAGCAAAACCAATGTGTGCACTTCAGGGGGTTTTGTGGTACCTGCAGAGCGTGAGAGTGGGAAGATGATGATGGAAAGGTGGGAAAATGGCAGTTTGCCTATGTGGCCATCTAGTTGTCATCAGAAGCCAGGAAGGATGGAAAAACCTGAGATACTCAGCAATCTCAAGAAACCTGCTCATACAATGCTGCTAATGTTTTTTAAAGTGAATTCCATAGTGTTAATATTCATAGGTAATATTTGGGAGCACAACTTCACAATGCCTCTGATTCCTGCACTGTTATCTTGGAATGTTTTCACAGAGTAGGAGAAAAGTTGGGAAAGATCTCTAAGATCACCAAGTCTAACCTTTGACCTCACATCACTATGACCACTAAACTTTGTCCCAAAGTGCCATGTCTAGATGTTTTTCACACACTTCTGGAGACAGTGACTCTACCCCTTCCCTGGGCAGCCTGTTCCAATTCCTGACCACACTTTCAGTAAAGAATCTTTTGATAATATCCAATCTAAACCTTCTACACCCTGAAAATGGGATAAGAAATAGCAGAGGGGGATATAACGTTCTCCCATTCTTTTCACCATTACATTTTGGGGACTATGGTAAAGTTTGGCTGTATTGTTCTGTTCTAAGCTTGGTAGAATAATCCACGATAAGAAAATCAACTTGGGCAATTTAAATCACGTGTGAGAGAGGAATCTGGTTCCTTCAACCAAAAGAAAAACAAGCAGAGAAGGAAAAATAGATATGTGAGCCCATAGTTAGATTCTTTGGCTGATGATTCAACACTTCATGAGAGCTGAGAGCCAAAAGGGTAAAATAAAACCAAATTTGGCATCCAGAAGCTGATCCTGAGTCTGATGATTTGGGATCCTGAATCTATTAACTGAAAACGTTAAGGATCAGGCTGTGTTCAAACCCAGTTTCTGTTTCCTTTCTCAAGGGCTTGCACACCATTCTGCAAGCCAGGACCTCGTGCCAGAGGAAAACTCCCTCTGTGCAGTCTCTGCTTATGATTTCTCTTAAGCAGCTACTGTTGTCAAGTGAAGAAACTGCGCTCAGCTCTAAGGATCTTGGGTGCACCCCTTCTGATCCTTCTTACATGCTTACAAATGAGAGCTATTTCCTGCCTAACTAATACTCTGTGTTTACTTAAAAATGCATAAACCACATAGTTAATTTCATTAATTACCCCCCCATCATCAACAGAATTACTTCAGGCAAGCACTGATACTATTACCACTTCTCTCTCTTTCCTTCACAACAATGGAGAGCATCTCCACAAAACTCTTGCTAGAAAAAAAACCCTAATGTGTTTCCTTGGTAGGTTACAACACAAATTTTGAGTCAGTTCTTTAAAAAGTCTCCTTGTTATTTCCTAAATTTCAGGAAATACTTTATATGAAAGATAATGAAAATACAGAAACCATTCTATCTATTCCTTGTCTTCCAGGTGCACTTAGCCATAGAGGAGGAAAAAGAAAACCATAAAATAAGGGACTGCAGTGATGAAGAGTGGACGTTTTTCTTTCATCTACCAGTAGTTTGTCAATGAATTACAATGAAATATATGTTGAGAATACATGAACAGGAACCTTGTCTGATCTTATGCAGGAAAAGAGAGAACACAAATTACAGGAAATAGCATGCAAACCATTACCAAACAGATGCAAATCCACTAAGTAGCCAAAGAATATAATATAAAGAGATATCATTTTCCCTCTAAATATCATGTAAATGCAACATTATTCAGGCATATCAAATACTTTAAGCTTTTTCCCATCTTTTATGTTGTAAGTCTGCAGGCTGTTTCACCTTGTACAAAGTATAACATTCAGACAAACAAACAAGAAATGAAAGGTTCCTTTCCCCCCCTCCCCTTCTTCCTCTCTGATTATGGGGATGCCTTAACCGCTACATCATTTCACAACAGATCTCCATGAATTCTAATTCAACTTCTCCTGACTAGAACAGATTCAAAGAAGCATTTGAGTTAAGCCTAGTTCTGACAGAACAATGTTTCACCCATTTTTGTGAAAAGCAAGAGACAGGACCTCCATTTGCATCTTTTAGATACATTTCTAGAATCCATAAAACCTGCATGAAAAAGGAAGAGGTAGAACCACTGCCAGGTGTATTTTGTACTATTAACATAACTTTTGTGTATGATCTGGTTCCAAATGACAGGAGGAAGGCATCTCCTCAGCCCGTGCTAGACATTTAACTGTCATCCAGGTAATGCATACTGCATAGCTCATGCTGGTTTCCATATAGGGAGTCTGTTCCCCAGATATTTGAATGGCAGAGGATTTGCCTTGGTGGCAAAGCACACAAATCATTGTCCTTTATCAGGCTGAATGCTCAGGCTTGGGTTATAAAAAATGAAAATGTATGTGTAAATAACTCTTGTTCAATTTTCAAACAAACTGAGTGCTTACAACTCTCAGTGGAAACTTTAGGTGTTAAGCAATTATTTAGAATAAAAATCAGATAAGAACAGTGTTGGCTTTCAAACTCAGAAATACAGATTTAGAGGGATAATTATTCCTAAAGTGGTTTGGGAAAGCAGTTCTATTATTTTATCTATACTATCTTTAGTTTCACAGAAGAATATATTCATTTGATGCAGTCTGTAGAAATTGCCAGTGCTGTAAAAATCAGGTATGGATGCTCGTTTGTGTGAATGGTGATGTTTACTTGATCACACACAAAAGACACAATGAACTTTCTGAATGACATCCATAGCAAAAAGCAAGGTCCTGCCAGCCTTTCAGACAGCAGACATAATGATAAATTTAAATCAAAGATATCCTAAAACAAACCTCTTTACTTTACAACTATATTATCTTTTGGACTCTGTGTTAGTGATGCCTGCAGGGCATTATTTTTGGGAAAAGTAGGGGTCTATATAATATATTCAAACTTAACAATGAAACTTGCTGTCATATTTTTGACAGCTGATTTACACTTCTGTCATTAGTAGAAGCTCTCTGTTGTTTGTTGGTGGCAAGACCTTTGGCTCTTATAATTGAAGTGAGGTATCACTGTGAAGGCTCTCTCTCCATAAATCAGTTTTCATTGCAGTATTATAGCCCAGAAAAACCTGATGAAGAATTTCAACAGCAAAACATGATCCACAGAACTCATCTGAAACTAGGTCTGCTACACCCAAGATTTATTTTCTACTCTGCTTCATACTGTAGTCCATACATGCACACCTGGCAAATACCAGAAAAGCTTTTCTTTCCACTTAAACAAGATATATTACCCTTAAGAACATTTCTCTTTGCATTCTCTTGGTCTATTAATTCACCCAAACACAAAGGCCAGGCAGTTCAGCCACTCTATCTTGTTACTAACATGCAGGAAAGTAAGGGAGAAAAAAAATAAACACAGAAAGAAAGAATTACATTTAATGTATAGCTATTTTATTAACACAAAACCAAATGAGTGTGCCTTTTCAGTGTCACTGAGATAGCAGCACACGCTAAGCAGGTCTCTGCTTCGGGCTCATTGTGCTAGTCTGAAGCTAGCCAGAATGTTTTGGTGAGAAGAACTAGATTACAGGCTGTGAAAGGGAAACACTGGTGATGTCTACTTCACTCATAGGCTTGCTGAGATGTATAAGAACTAGAATGTAAATATAGTTAAGGGTGTTGGGAGTCACTCTCTGTCCAGGCTGTGGGCTACATTTTTCTCTCTCTAACCTAACCTGATTAATCCACCTGCTTCCTAACCCCCCTGGCTGACCCTCCATTCTTCCTTGGGCACACAGCAACATCTGGGGTAAGGTAGAGAGGGGTGGGAGAAGGTGGAAGGGCAGTTGGGAGCCCCTCCTGGGGACTCAGGTTTCTGGGAGGGCTGTTGTGTTTCTGTATTACCTTTCAACTTGTATATTTCTGTCTATAACTGTATATACTGTAAATATCTGCTTGTATATTCTACTAAGCTGTAAATATAAAAGCTTCATCCAATTTCCAGAGCCAGCTGAGTCTAGTCTGGGTGATTTCTAAAGTGTGTGGGGGTGGGTAACACCCAAACCATCACATTTATTTAGTCTAATTTCTCCAGAAAGAGGAGAAACTTGACTCACTGCAGAGATTTTTACAACTGAGTTTATTCCCCTGTACCTCAAGACCAAATACTGCCAGCCTTTTCCTAGCCAGTCCCATGAACAACTTTTTGCTTCTTCAAGATCCTTCTATGAAGAAAAGGGAAATCTCTCTCTGGGCGTGTACACATACGTGTCCACCCTTCTTCACCTTGAGAAAGGTTTCCAAAATGCAGGCAAAAAATGAAGCAGTTCACAACTAGACAGCTTTTCTGCTCCCAGCCTAGGAAGACCTACTACGAGATAAAGCTGGTGTGCTTTGCCTTTTTCCTGCCAGAGCTGCTCCAACCCAAGTGCTTGATGAACTAGGAAGCACCTGAGAGAGGTTATTCAGGAGAGCCCTATGCAAAAAGCATCTGGAAGGAGCAGCTACAGTTAAGGCTATGTAAACCCAGGTATCAGGGTACCACCAAGCCTTACAAGGAAGCACATAGATTCTGTGTTTCACTGGTAAAAGAAATCTCATAATCAGTACACATGAAGATGCCTATTTTCATTGTTGTCTGAGAAAATTAGTACCAGTGAGCTAAAAGCTGATAAATATTTTCATCATCACTGTTCAGATACTGTCCCACTCATCTGTAGCATACAACCAGGGCTTTTCTATCCACAGGACTTCCAGGTCTTACTTTTGCTACTGCTTTATGTAGGTAGGCATTGCTATCCTTGCAGTCCTGTGAAGATTTAATTTAACAAGAACTCTGGTTTTCTTTTTCACTCGTCTTTACTGATGCACAAAACTCATGAGATTCAGTTTCAGTTTATCCTTTGCTTTTTTGGAAGCTTTTCTAAGTCACATGTGAAGTGGAAAAATGGTAAAGGATTAAACACCTCCCAGACAGAAGATTAAACAGGCTCTGACTGTTTGGTGGGAATGTGACAGTAATACATTCCTGACACTAAAAAGAGTTTAATATTATCACTGCACTAGAAGAAAATAGATGGTTGCTAATAATGTTTTAATAACAGACTGTTGTTTTAATATAGTCACATTATTCTGAGTCTCTTACCTTTTCATTCCAAGTCTCCTAATTGCATGCTTTGCTATAACACTCACAGTCCCATCTCTAACATCTCCAAGTCAAGGCTGATCTTCTGCAGAAGTACAAATTGTGTGTGAATGATGCCTGTAGAGCTGTCAGCACTCCAAAACACACCCATGCACAGGGAGAAATGATGATTCCTACACACTGGCAAAGCACGGATATTGTGCCAGGCCATCGCTTCAGCACACAGGTCTACTGCTGCTGCAGAAGCAGGCAGCTGCCTCTGACACCTGAACTACCAAAAGGAAAGCAGAATATCAAACACACTGTGTATATTTTGCTACTAATACTTTTTTTTTTTTGCATATGAAGTGTATTTCTACAAAGAGTAGTGAGGCTGTATGTATCTATGATACATTAATCAATACAATAGTGGATACACATGTATGCTGTGCACACAAACACACAGTCTTTCTGTCTTATAGTGTATTGTGGTAAGCAATACATTTTAAGCACCAAAAAAACCAACTTAACTAAAAATCTCAGATGGAAAAGCATCTCACAGGTGAGAGATGAGGCTACTAGCTGAGGGTTTTCCTCCCTTCTCATGCTGGAAAACTGAAGGTGTTAAAAAGCACTGATGATTGTGAACTGGTCCAAGTTTATTTCATCAACATTTTTTTTCTGCTCAATTTTGATTTTACCATCCAACATAAGACAGAGCACCAAATATCTTCAGATTTCATTTGAGCTTCACACTTCAACTTGTATTTTGATGAGAACATTCACTTCTGGAGTCCCAACTTATGTTTCTTTCTCAGTCATATATTTTCATGTCAAACCCCATTCATTATCTTATCACGACTCTTTGCTGTAGGAATAATCAATCATCCTTGCCTGGAGTTTCATTTCAGATTAGCCAATAACACATGACAGGAATTTCAACTTTCAGACATTGCCTATTTTTCAAATGGAGATTAATTTTTAAAATAAGATGCAGTTTTAGTGTCAAGATAATTACATTTTTCTAAGAGATACTACCTTTCTTTTCGCTACATCAGCTCTACTGAACTCCTGCCTTTAGAAATCTGCCACTGTGCTACCCAAATAAAATCAATAGGTTCTGAAATCCAGCACAGAAGGTTTTTTTTTTCCATTAATAAAATAACTTTATTAACTCTGAGAAGCATAAATTACTGAAGCACTTCTGGTTTTAAAATCAAAATCACAGAATCATAGAATGGTTTAGGTTGGAAAGGACCTCAAGGATCATCCAGCTCCAACCCTCTGCCATAGGCAGGGACACCTCCCACTAGAGCAGGCTGCTCAAGGCCTCATCCAGCCTGGCTTTAAACACCTCCAGGGAGGAAGCATCCACAACCTCCCTGGGCAACCTGTTCCAGTGTCTTACCACCCTCACTGTAAAGAACTTCCTCCTAACATCCAGTCTAAATCTCCCCTCTTCCAGTTTAAACCCATTCCCCCTGGTCCTGACATTACTAGACCTTGCCAATAGTCCCTCCCCCGCTTTCCTGTAGGCTCCCTTCAGATACTGGAAAGCCACTATAAGGTCTTCTTGAAGCCTTCTCTTCTCCAGGCTGAAGAGCCCCAACTCTCTCAGCCTGTCCTCATAGCAGAGGTGCTCCAGCCCTCTGATCATCTT
>WAAF01012850.1:14615-26907 GCA_013400475.1 Tricholaema leucomelas
GTCATGAGGTTGGCCTGGGCCCACCTCTCCAGCCTGTCCAGGTCCCTCTGGATGGCATCTCTGCCCTCCAGCAAGTCAACTGTGCTACACAGCTTGGTGTCATCTGCAAACTTGCTGAGGTTGCACTCAATTCCTCTGTCCATATCACTGACAGAGATTGCCTTATCTGCATGAGAATTGTCAGCACTGTTCGTAACTGTGATTGCCAAAAGACATATTTGATAAATTTCCAGTGTATATTTTTCAGTGTTGAAGGTTTCTTTTTGTTTGTTTTTGTCAGCTTTGTTTTGTGGCACCAAAATTGGTGCAGTCAACTTAAGAGTGTTAAATGATGTATGAGTTCCCCTGCAGAGTATAGGTTTTGTTCTGTGACAGTTTGGGTATTACCCACCCCCCTACTCTTAGAAATCACCCAGACAAGACAACTGGATGGAAGTTAAGGAATGAAGCTTTGTATTTACAGCTGTATATGCCAGCAGATATTTATCATATATAGAGCTATATACAGAAACACAACTCTCCTCCCAGAAATGAGAGTTCCCAGGAGGGGCTCACAACCACCTTTCCACCTTCTTTACACTCCTCTACCTTGTCATAGACTTTGCCTTACATGCAAGGTGAGTTTGGAGGATCAGTCAGGGGGTTTAGAAAGCAGAAGGATTAACTACACAGAAGCAGGCAAGAGAGAAAAGTACAGGCACTAGCTGTGACAGAGACCTACTGTGTTATATATGTTTTGTGTTCTTGTTTTTATACATCTCAGTGAGCCTATGAGTGAAGTAGACATCACCACCGTCTCCTTTTCACATCCTATAATCTAAATTCTCTCACTAAAATATTCCAGTTAACCTCAAACTAGCACAATCCACCCCTGTCTATTTCACCCAGAGTTTTGCTGATAACTGTTTAATCTAAAACAATATTTACAATAATAAATATTACAAGTTCAGTTCACACTTCATTCCAGCTATCTCATATATAGGTGATTCAAAAGATCAGAGGACAGGAAGCAGTTTGTCTCCTCACAAATGAGATGAGAACAGGGACTCCCAGGGACATTGGGTTGACACTCATGTACTGTCAATTCTCTCTTAGATTGTGTCCTATTGGACACCAGGTAATAGCGAGAACAGAAAACTCCTAACAGCTTGTATGATACACTCTGAATTTAAACTCTCTCAGCTAACGTTAGATTTCTCTGTGGAAGACACTGGATTTCACCAGCTGTGCTCATGGGTAGAGTCACCTCGTTGAGGACACAGAAGTCTACTGTGAGATGCCAGTCTCCATTAGCTTGTGCACAGGCCAAGTAAGATTGTTGAAAGGCGAATGAGCTTTCTCGACCCAATGAGTTATCTATGTCTTGTGTTCTTGTTTTTATACATCTCAGCAAGTCTGTGAGTGAGCTAGACACCACCATTTCCTTTTTACAGCTGATAATCTAATTTCTCTCCCTAAAATATTCCACTTAGCCTCAAACTAGCACATGTTGAGCCTTTGTGATACCTTTCAGATACCTGTTGATGTTTAGATTTAAACAAAGAGGACCAAACAGAGGATGGTCATCTTGCCATTTAACTTTTTTTTTTTTCTCCATAACATTTTTCACTGGATATTGTAATTCATCTCCTAATTTTATAGATGAAATACAAAAACTACTCTGCTTCTAACTGCTCCTTGTCTCAAGTACAAAAATACAAGAGAGTCCAGAAATTATAAAGGATTTTGTTTGTTTGTTTTCCTCCCCCTGGCACAGACAAGGAATCAAATTCCCCCACTGGTAAGAAAGCAATTTTACAATGATAAAACTGGGGTATGCTCACTGGGCTATCTTCTAGCACAGTGCTGTTTCTATTTTTAGTGGCTTTCATTCCAAAAGGACCTGAAGCTAGGTACATAATGCAGCTGCTATTTGTCGCTGTTGTGCTGTTCCCTAGCTCTCACTTAGACAGACTACTATTGATTTCAACAAACTTTGGTTCCGACAGTTAGAATTAGGCAATTTTCTTACTTTGGAAAAGAGAAAGAAGAAGAATTGGTCCCTGGTTACTCTCATATGATTGTCTTTACTGCCTTCAGTATCAATCAAGCAACTGCAAGCTTCCAGTGCAAAATCTATTAACATTAGCTGAAAGGTTCCTAGTGACTTCTATGTGCCTTGGGTCAGAGCTTCAGTGGTTCCAGTTCAGCATATTTTATTCCAATGACTTGAAGTTGCACCTGGTTTCAGCTTAGGGAGGGAGCTTTGCCCCTGCATGATTTCTCTTCAACCATACCTCTACCCCACGGTAAGTAGGAGAAATGCTTTCAGGATGATAATGAGCAATCACAGCCTTGGGCTCCAATGCTTAAACATTACTGTTGCTTTTAGAACAAGGGCAGATGATCAATCTTTCTTCCCCTGGAAGTACTGTCTAAAATCTACCTCTCCTCTCAAGCTCATCTGCTAGTCAATTTGGTTCTGAAAAGTCTGACTCAGTTTGGCTTTTTAAATAGGGAGAATAAATCTCCTTAGCATAGCAGACCATGACGTTATAAATAATCCAAAGAAGTCAGATACAACTTTCATCCAAAATTTCAAGTTCTTTTTGAAATAAGGAGCATTTTAAAAATTATTTTTAATTTTCATCATCTTTTTAAATCTTTTTTTTTTCCAGGTTCTGAGGGACTGTTAGGTTGAACAGTAAATATCCTGATCCAACTGTGGTGGAGAGTCCCAAGGATCACAGAATAAGCTTGAGTGTGTTTACCTGCCTTTCTGCATTATGGCCAGAGGCAGAAAAACAGGGCAAAAGAAACCCTGACAACCTAATCTGGTTTGGTCCAGCCGCACGAGAGGGGTTCATAAGACCGTGCCCCTGTCACATGCAAGGCGTATGCGCTCCCCATTTTTGGAAGGGAACAGCCTGTGGGTTCTTCCTCTTTTTGATATATTTAGGTGATTGGGTGATAATATGGCCAATGAGACCATTAGCCTCGGCCATTATCCTATTAATGGGGGTAAACAGGTGAATAAGGGGCTTGGGTGCTTGCCTGCGTGCTCGTTCATTCCTCACCTGCCACCCGCCCGCCACCTCAGCCTGCCGTGCCAGCAGCCAATTCCACATCTCAGCCCACGTGGAATTCACCACAGGACTTCTACTGAATATTTTCCTGCCTATGTTTTGGGCCACAGACATTTGACTGAGGACTAATGAGCATTCTTAATTCTTTATTCAAGTTGCTAAAGGAATTTAACTAACTTCATGTGCTAGTTTGAGCCTAGCTAGAATGTTTTGGTGAGAAGAACTAGATGATAGGCTGAGAAATGAAAACAATGGTGAGGTCTACAGTCTTGCTGAGATGTGTAAAGAAGAAAGGCAAAACAAAGATAAAGTCACTTCGCTCTGCACTTCATTCTGGGCTGTGCTCTCAGCTCTTTGCCTGCTGTGGAGCTGTGGCTGCTGGCTGAACTCCATCTTGCTTTCTAACCTCACCCTCCATTTGTTTTGGCTGATTTCACCTTTGCTTCTTAATCCTCTTGGCCGAACCTCCATTCTTCCTTGGGACTGGGGTAAGGTTGAGAGGGGTAGGGAAAAGGTGAGGGGGTGGTTGAGAGCCCCTCCTGGGGACTCAGGTTTCTGGGAGGGGAGTTGTGTCTGTATTACCTTTTTACCTTGTATATTTCTGTCTATAACTGTATATACTGTAAATATCTGCTTGTAAATTGTGCCAGCTGTAAATATAAGCTTCATTCAAATTTCCAGAGCCAGCTGAGTCTAGTCTGGATGATTTCTAAAGTGTGGGGGGGTGGGGGATACCCAAACCATCACACTTCACAAGCAGTGAATTAAGCCACAAGACTCTCTATCAAAGATATTTCTAAAACCTTTCAAAAATTCCATTGTATAGAGACATTCTGTAAAATAGTTCTGCTAACCACATCCAAGAACTTGTGTGGATAGTTGTAAATAAGTTTGGGGGAATCATCTTTGTACGTATATATTAATAAATTATTTAATAACTTTTGAATTGGCCTCATTGCATTTCACCCCAAACACAGATTTCAACTAACCCATTCATAACACCAACTTAAAAAAAACATTATATATGGAGGAATAACTGAGCTTACACAAGAGGAAACAAAATCCCTGAGTCTAGTAACATCCTGCTGTATTTCCTGCTTTAACAGACAGAAGAAAAAAAAATAAACATTTCTTTTCAAAAGACTGCAAGAGTGTCAATTAGATGTCAATTTGAACCAGAGCTCTAAAACTTGAGAAGAGCATTCAGGATAACACTTGTCAGTGGTATGACATGAGTTTCCAGAGGGTTCTGAACTTGAAGGTATGGTAAAAATAAAACTTTCTGGCTTATAAATACTTTAAAATATCTCCTGTTCTGTTTTTTTCAAGTCAAGCTCTCTGGGCAAAGACAATGGTAGAATGCTGAACTGCTCTGAGATATATACTGTACTAGCAAATGAGGACAATAACTGCAACTACCAAGTATGGAAAGAAGCAAGCTAAAAAGATTGAGACTGAGATGCCCTAGTTTATAAAATAGCCTTTGATGCCAGGAATTCAGAGTTTTAAACTGATTTCAAAACACAAAAACCCCTAAGACCTGCAGTTAGTCACCTAGGCCTCTTGATCTCTGTCTCTCACAAGAGTAATAAGAATGTCAAACAAATTATACACAGTCAGGTACTCAAAGTGGGAAGATTCAGACAGACAAACCTGTCTCTTCAATGGGAAAAGAGGACACAGTGGTCAGAAAGCTGAGAGGCCAATCCACCAAAGTCCAATGTTCCTGTGTGCTTACCTGTTTAAGCCTTGCCCTAGTCAGTGTTTGGTTTAGTGATCCTATATTTATTAGCCTCTATACAGATCAAAATGGTAATATATACTTAATGGGATGTTAGTAGGATCTGGCTTTACATCCTGCTGAATTCCTTCTGTCCACTCCTGTTCTTAACCTTCACTGTCAAGGAGTCTTTAACACCTATGTACCTTGATGGCCACACCCAAAGAGCAGCTGTCAACAGGTCCATGTCCAAGTGGAAGCCAGAGACAAGTGGAGTCCCTCAGGGATCAGTTCTGGGAACAGTCTTCTTCAACATCTTTGCCAGTGACATGGAAAGAGGCATTGAGGGCACCCTCAGCAACTTTGCTGATGACACCAAGCTGTGTGGTGCAGCAGTCATGCTGGAGGGCAGGGATGCCATCCAGAGGGACATGGACAGGCTGGAGAGGTGGGCACAAGCCAACCTCAGGAGGTTCAACAAGACCAAGTGCAAGGTTCTGCATCTGGGTCGAGGCAACTCCAAGCACAAATCCAGGCTGGGCAGTGACTGGCTGGAGAGCAGCCCTGAGCAGAGGGACTTGGGGGTTCTGGTGTACAAGAAGCTCAACATGAGCCAGCAGTGGGCAGTTGCAGCCCAGAAACCCAACCAGAGCCTGGGCTGCATTAGAAGTGTGGCCAGCAAGTCAAGGAAGGTGATTGTCCCCCTCTACTCCACTCTGGTGAGACCCTACCTGGAGTACTGCATCCAGTTCTGGACCCCTATTACAAGAGGGATGTGGACATGCTGGAGTGTGTCCAGAGAAGGGCCACGAGGATGATCAGAGAGCTGGAGAGCCTTTCCTGTGAGGACAGACTGGAAGAGTTGGGGCTGTTCAGTCTGGAGTAGAGGCGGCTCTGAAGCGACCTTATTGTGGCCTTCCAGTATCTGAAGGGGCCTACGAAAAAGCCGGGGAGGGACTTTTTAGGCTGTCAGGGAGTGACAGGACTGGGGGGAATGGAGCAAAGCTGGAGGTGGGGAGATTCAGACTGGACGTGAGGAGGAAGTTTTTCACCATCAGATTGTTGAGAGGCTGGAATGTGTTGCCCAGGGAGGTGGTTGAGGCCTTGTCCCTGGAGGTGTTCAAGGCCAGGCTGGATGAGGCTGTGGGCAGCCTGCTCTAGGGTAGGGTGTCCCTGCCCATGGCAGGGGGGTTGGAACTAGATGATCCTTGTGGTCCCTTCCAACCCTGACTGATTCTATGATTCCAGGAAAAATGAGATCCAGCCTGTACCTCTGAGTATAATATTACATATGCAACACTAATATGAATTATCTTACACAGAGGAGAAGCATCACCTTTGCAAAATTTAACGAGACTGAAATCGAAGTGATGCATGGAACCACCTCTTCCAGCTCTCCAGTTTGCAGGAAAAGATGCTTTATTGAGCACGCTGCAAATGTGCAACGACACACACACAAGGCAACGTACTCCAAAAGTTAATAAAATCGTTAAAAATATGTAACACCACAGCCAAGTCGCATTGCACAGCAATACACTGTTCATGTGTTGTTTGCTTCCCCCCCCCACAGGTATGCAGCCAGAATGTGAGCACAGAATGGGTTAGTACTCCATTAAACAATTGTGCTAGTTTGAAGCTAGCTAGAATGTTTTGGTGAGAAGGACTAGATCATAGGCTGAGAAAGGAAAAGAATGGTGAGGTCTACTTCCCTCACAGCCTTGCTGAGATGCGTAAAGAAGAAAGACAAAATAAAGATTAGGTCACTTGCTTGCTCTCTTCGCTGGGATTTTTGCCTGCTGGGGAGAGCTGAGGCTGCTGGCTGAACTCCATCTTGCTTTCTAACCTCACCCTCCATTTGATTTTGTGGCTGATTTCACCTTTGCTTCTTAATCCTCTTGGCCGAACCTCCATTCTTCCTTGGGACTGGGGTAAGGTTGAGAGGGGTAGGGGAAAGGTGAGGGGGTGGTTGAGAGCCCCTCCTGGGGACTCAGGTTTCTGGGAGGGGAGTTGTGTTTCTGTATTACCTTTTTACCTTGTATATTTCTGTCTATAACTGTATATACTGTAAATATCTGCTTGTAAATTGTGCTAGCTGTAAATATAAGCTTCATTCATATTTCCAGAGCCGGCTGAGTCTAGTCTGGGTGATTTCTAAAGTGTGGGGGGGCAGGGGACACCCAAACCATCACAACAATAATTACAGATAATCATAAAGAAACCATTCCTCATCATTGTCCTGAGACAATGTACAAAATACATGAAAGGTTTTCCCAAAAAACTGATGCAGAAGATTCAGCTGTCAAAAAGATAAATACCCTGGTTTAGAATTTAGTATAATGATAATTTAACCACAGAGTGGAACCTGTTACAGGGTTGAGATTCTCCTTCCTCTCTACCCTGCTCTGGTAAGGCCATATCTGGAATATTGTCTCCACTTCTGGGCCCCTCAGTTCAAGAAAGACAGAGAACAGCTTAAAAGAGTCGAGCACAGAGCCACAAAGATGATTAAGGGAATGGAACATCATGCTTTTGAGGAAAGGCTGAGGGAGCTGGA
This sequence comes from Tricholaema leucomelas, assembly GCA_013400475.1. Classification (NCBI taxonomy): domain Eukaryota; kingdom Metazoa; phylum Chordata; class Aves; order Piciformes; family Lybiidae; genus Tricholaema lacrymosa; species Tricholaema leucomelas. The sequence continues at coordinate 21,955 of WAAF01012850.1, forward strand.
GCTCCTTAGCTTGGAGAAGACTGAGAGGTGACCTCATTAATGTTTATAAATACGTGAAGGGCAAGTGTCAGGAGGACAGAGCCAGGCTCTTCTTAGTGATGTCCAATGATAAGACAAGTGGCAATAGGTGCAAACTGGAGCATAGGAGGTTTCACATGACACAAGGAAAAGCTTTTTCACTGTGAGGGTGACAGAGCACTGGAACAGGTTGCCCAAAGAGGTTGTGGAGTCTCCTCTGGAGACATTCAAAACCCACGTGGATGTGTTTCTGTGTGACCTACTCTAGGTGATCCTGCTCTGGTGGGAAGGTTTGACTAGATGATCTTTAGAGGTCACTTCCAATCTGTAACATTCTGTGGTTCTGTGAAATGAAAATGTGAAATGGCCTAAGCATGTTTTTAGCTTCATGCAATAAGAAAAGTATATGTGCTGTGGACTCACTTCTAATGTATTTTCGGATTCCAGAAGACTACTCTTTCCCAGTCCTGCATTCTGTGTTCATTTCTATTGATAATTCCCATTTTACGTTCTCCTATTATTCAGAAGGTATTCAAACATTAAGTGATCTTTCTATCTTTCAATTTTAAGTTTATAGCCATAATAGAAGAAAATTCTTTGTGTTGAAAAAGGGAAAATGCATCACAATGGCAAGTCTAGGGATGTGTTTCAGACAATCTGTTGTACATGCTCAAGCAGCAAGAGCTGTGATAAATTTTCTCATAAAAATGTTTTATGCAAGTATAACAGGCAGCAATTTTCAGATTAGATGTTTGGACAGGGAATTCATGAAAATACATATTTTCAAATAGCAGGCCATTAAGGCTTCTGAAAGCCCACAAATGTTTCTGCAATCCACACAATAAAGTACTTGATATTAAAAAAAACTTAGTCTCTCCAATAGCTCCCTAATTTATATTGCACAGGTCTCTAATAATACATTAGACTTCAGGCAGCCTAACCATCACAGCTGAAACCAAACCCAGCACCACAACAGTAATTCTGATGGAAAACTAGAGTAAGATAGAACTCACTTCTCCAGTGAATTTCCCAGTCGAATTTATTCACAATGACCCAGACGGTACTCCTGCAGTCTCCACCTGATGCTTTCTGTCCAGCTGTGACCCCAAAATACACCTACAACGCCCTGCATTTGTGGTGAAACACATAAACCACAATCATAAGGGTACTAAAAATCAACATTCTCACCCAGTCAGGGTCTTTAGACTAGGTTACTGCTAGCCAAAGTGAAAGAATGCAAAAGCTGTTTTCTGATTAATCATTACCCTGACCAATGATTTTAACAGTTGCTGGTAGCTGATGTTTGGCTGTGCCTCATAAGAATACCTTCTGTCCACAGATCACTGGTTTCTACAGTTACCCTTCTCTGAGCAATTCCTATTCGCAGTTTCCAGTCTAAAAGAAAGAGTAAACCAAAAACTGAGAAAGAGTAAACCAAAAACTGAGAAAGAGTAAACCAAAAACTGAGAAAGAGTAAACCAAAAACTGAGAAAGAGTAAACCAAAAACTGAGAAAGAGTAAACCAAAAACTGAGAAAGAGTAAACCAAAAACTGAGAAAGAGTAAACCAAAAACTGAGAAAGAGTAAACCAAAAACTGAGAAAGAGTAAACCAAAAACTGTCCAGCTACCAGAGATGCCCAGCCACATTTTTGATGGAGAGTCTCTTCAGCATCCACAGGGGCACAGACAATGATGGTTACACAAGTCAAGGATCAAGCAAATTGATCGTGCACCGGATGCCCATTCAAGCATCTCTCACTTTCCCTTGATTTTCTACCAACCTACCCACCCGAAAAAGAAAAGGTGGATAGACCCTGACTGATTCTATGATTTAACTGATTTTTCCTTTTCCTGTCTGCAACATTGAGGAGACTTTTACAGAGAGATTGCTGATATCAATTTCGTAGTCAAAACGAAGCGAGAAAGCTGTTGTGCTTTTCAGCACAGGCAATATCTGCTATAAAACCTAGAGACCTTTCACTGACACAATTCACCAGGAAAGGAATGCTATGAATAAACCAAGAAATGCTTCTTTTTTAATATTTATTTTTTAAGATAAAAATATGGTTTTAAAGCAATGAGCAGTGCCCTCGCTGTCAAGTTTGTCAGCAGTGCTTGACACCACCAATCATGACTTGCTACTGATTCATCTCAGACCTGACAAAAGGAGAAAGAATTGCATTGATCCTTCATATGGGGAGATCATGACCCAGAGGGTTGCAGACTTTATTTAGGATGTAGAGGATGCAGAGGATTATAGGATTTCTCTTGAGACCTGGCCGTGTTTTTTTCAAGGCACTCCGCAGGTTATGCAGAAAGCTGCTCACACATAACTATGTGAGTAGATTAGCTGGCCCAGAATCAACACCAGAAACAAGTCTGCATATTCTCGAGCACCATCTACTGGTGCCTTTTCCCCTCATAGCTGCACAATTCTCACAGAGCTAGCACTGCTAGGCTGAGGAATTGCTAATTCACCTTTTGCAAGGTACCCACCTCATTATAGATGTTGAAAATAATTCTCATTAGTTGTCTTAACCTTGGGTCAAACACACTGTTCTGGTCAGTGGGGGAAAGGAAATGATCTCTTTCTTTTTAACAGGCTTTGAAAAATTCTTCATATTTCAGAAACTTATGCAGAGTGAGTGCCAAGGGGATGAAGTCAGGCTCTTCTTGGTGATGCCCCACACCAGGACAAGGGGCCGTGGGTGGAAGCTGAGGCATAAGAAGTTCTATGTAAATGTGAGAAGGTTGTTTTTTTCTCTGTGAAGGTGACAGAACACTGGAACAGGCTGCTCAGGGGATGTTGTGGTGTCTCCCTCTCTGGAGATACTCAAGGCCTGCCCGAATGCTATCCAGTGTGATCTGCTCTAGGTGATCCTGCTCTGGCAAGGGGGTTGGGCTGGACGATCTTTTAAGGTCCCTTCTAGCCCCTAACATTCTGTGATTCCCTTTACTAAGATTTTTCAAGGCATTCTCTTTATGTTGCAATAATTCACCTCAAGTTCTTTACATTTCTCTTGGAATTTCTATATATCTGCTATTTATTACATATACCTGGGATTCAAAGGCTCTTTAAAGTTGCAGAGTCTCTCCGCCTGTTTCTGAAGTCTGGACTCCAGCACCTCATTGCATCCAATCTTAAGGGAAAATGTGAACCAGTAAACCAAAAAATGCATCACAAGGCATGCATTTCAAAGATCCCAGCAAAAATTCTGAACCTCTTCCTGTGTCAGTCAGTGGAGAATGAGCATAGAAGAGTAGCCCATTTTTGGTCATAGTAGGTAAAAGTTGGGCCTACTACAGTCCCAAATTCTCTTCGATAAGATCTTTTCTTGAGCTATGTTGTGTCTTGGCTGCACCAGAGAGTTAAACAAAAAACAAAACAGCAAACACCAAAGGTTTTGCTGGAATTGTTATACCCTTTTGTTTCGATTCCAGGGTTACTGTGTTTAAGACACAGGTAATTAGCAGCAGCAATATACCCATTTGGGAGCACCCAAGGTCAAGAGCCTGCTAATAGGAACTGACATTTTGCTGTCCATAGAGAATGCAACAGTAGGCAACTCAAACTACAGTTTTTCTAAATAACCTGTTGTAATATTTGTGCTAGTTTGAAGCTAGCTAGAATGTTTTGGTGAGAAGACTTAGATTACAGGCTGTGAGAAGAAAACAATGGTGATGTCTACTTATAGGCTTGCTGAGATGCGTAAGAACAAGAACACAAACATAGATAACAGAGTCGCTGCATGGGCTTTGTGCTGAACTTCTCTCTCTAACCTAACCTGCTGTCTGTCACTTTGTCTAACCTGCTTCCTACACCCCTGTCTGACCTTTCGATCTTCCTTGGGCATAAGGCAAGATCTTGGGTAAGGGAGAGGGTTGGGAGGAAGGTAGAAGGGGGATTGAGAGCCCCTCCTGAGGACTCAGGTTTCTGTGAGGGGTGTTGCGTTTCTGTATCCCTTTTTAACTTGTATATTTCTGTCTATAGCTGTATATATTGTAAATATCTGCCTGTATATTGTGCTAAGCTGTAAATATAAAACTTCATTCAATTTCCAGAGCCGCTGAGTCTAGTCTGGGTGATTTTCCCAAGTGTGGGTGATGGGTAACACCCAAACCATCACAAATATTGCACAAAGCATCCCCTGCAGCAACTATCAACAGAAATTCTTTGTTTAGGCTTAGAGATTCAGACAGACCTATCCAAATGCTGGCTGGTATTTTCCAAGAAGATGGGGTACAAAGTAGTAAAGCATTTTTTTAATCCCTACATGATTCACTTACAGTGCTATTAATTTTGAGTTGCTACTGCGAGGGAATATCAGCATGTGACTACTCCAGTCTTTAAATATCAATTAAAAAACAATAATCCCTCAGCAGTCTTTGAGTAGCTAGAAATGATTAGCTTTCCGACAATATATACACATCTTGCAATGTTAGGAAATGAAATGAAAATTATTCTTTATGAAACCCAGAGCCACTCTTATAAATTACCATCAAATAGTTAAAATGTGTGTGTCTTGGTTCTAATTTAAATTCCCAGAGACTCTAATAAATTCTTGATAGAACCAATGGCAATCTGTAAAGTGCCCTTCCCTCTCCCCCCTCTCCTTCTCCAAAGAAAGGAATTAGAAGTAGAGAGGAAAGGTAAGCACACCCAAATAAATCAATTGCACTCGATTTGGAAGTTAAAAAATAAAGTTCAACAATAACTTAAAAGGGTATCAGAGGTAGGGAGGTTACAGAGGTGTAGGGAAGGGGAAAATAACAAATACCTAAAGGTATAAATACAACCCGAGTTTGTGATGGTGATGTGTGTAGAGAGATGCCGGGGTGCAGAGAGAGAGCGAGCTGCAGCGTGGTCCAGAGAGAGAGAGAGCTGCAGCGTGGTCCAGAGAGAGAGAGAGCTGCAGCGTGGTCCAGAGAGAGAG
>WAAF01012850.1:27481-108864 GCA_013400475.1 Tricholaema leucomelas
GGGGAGGGGGGAGGGGGAAAACAAAAAACCAAAAAACAAACAGCGTTTTAAAAGATGTTTTGGTTTTCTGAGGTTCCTCTGAAGCAAACTTGGAAATATTTATATATGTAGTCTCTATGCATATAAAATGGGTATTTACAGAACAAACTTGTTTGCAGTAGCAAGGAAGCCTCACACAGGAGAATACAGGAGAATACAAAGCTGTTCAAGAACAGTAAGTGCAGTCTATGTAAAAATGTAAGTGTTTTGGTTTTTTACTTCTGCTAGGTGATTTTGTTGGCTAATCCAGATGCATCACAGCATTTTGTCTCCAAGGCTTGAGCCAACAGATGCACTTTCCCAGATGCAGAAAGATATACCAATATGCAGCAGTTATTCATCTTTTTTTTGGCAAGGAAGACTAACTTAGAGGGGAAGGGATCACAAAACCAGCAGCTATGAGGACAGATGGAGTGGACGATTTAGGCAATCTGAAGTGTTTGAAAGAAACAAGAACATCTTTAAAGCAACCATACCAATTTTTGCCCTTGTGAGGGACAAAGCCATATGCCTGAAAACCCATGCCACCATCTCTAGGCTAATAACACTTTCCTTTCTTTCTGCTCCCCTTGAGAAAATCTTACAGACCTTGAGCCTCACATTAATTTTCCCGAGGCTAATTAACATGATTTTCCAAGTCATCAGCAGGGCCCTGAGCAACTCTCCGCTGTGGAGAGCCACAGTTAGCTCAGGTGTTCTGACTTCTGTGTCTGTGATTCTCTTCATCTGAGAAAAAAAGGTAATGATGACTAATGACCAAACAGACTTAAAAAACCCAACAGAGGTTAATTCAATACCAAAGCACTTAAAAGAAAACATAATTCACTATCTTGGATGTACACAGCTTTCCAAGATGCCCAGCTGGTAGATCTAACCTCTAACTTTTCCAGGAGAGCTGTGTTCCTGGGTAGCTGCTGGCAGCTGGCCACCAGCTATTTGGCAGTTTGTTACCTCTTCAGTCAGGGGAGTTCAATGATTCTGTTTTCCTGAGTGACAGATAGAGACTTGTGCAGGTGAAAGATTTCCCTGGTGTTGTTCGTGAACTTGCCAATGCACTCTAATTTGAAGTTTCCTGCAAAGGCCTCATCAAGGGAAATCTTTGCATGTGAACAACCCTCGGGTTGTTATTCCTCTTCGATCTACCCACAAAGAGTGAGTGGTCTATTGAGAAAATGACATCTGCTGGTTTCACAACAGCTCTACACCTGTTCTAAGAAGCTTCCCATGGGATAACAACTCTAATTTTTCTAGTCACCTCTGCATTTGATTAAAAGTCTAGTATAATGTTTTACATTCCAAAATGTGTCTGCAGGAGTGTTCTCAGACATCAACAATTTCAGAGTTCCTTCCAAATATTCTTGCTCTCTTGTCTAACCCAAATTCCCTGCCTGTTACTCTCTGTAATAAAACTCAAGCTATGGTTGCACATTTGAGACAAATAAAACAATCAAGGCAAAAGCAAACTGAAACAATTCAAAAGGCTGAAAAAACAGCTGCAATAACAGAAGTATTTGGTAGCAGTATAAAGAGATTAATTTTCAATTAAAATTCACAAGATTAATGGCAAAAGCAGCAGTGATTTTAGACACCTTGTTTTTCTGGGAAAAGCTCAACTCCCAGTTTGGGAACAAATCTACTTTAACAGTGCTGAGGTTTCTGCCTCTGCTTCCCTAATTCCATGTCAAATCATCATTTTTGCAACTCAAACATATTTTTGCAGAAGCAACAGCAAATCAGTAATATACTCAACTTTCTGAAGTTTTATGACATTACCACAATGACACGTTGCAACTCAATGTCTCAAGACAAAGCCTCTAAAAGAAGTCTAAAGTGATGATTCAGGGGGCATTAGAATACAAAGGACTTCAGCTCTGCTAGATTTCATCTTTTCCTATTTCGTGCAACCAGTGACCTAGTGCTGCCAATGTGTCATCTCTACACCTCTAGATGTTAAATCCTGACTCTACATGAAGTGGGAGAAAGCAGTTTGATACTTAGATGAAATGCTGTGCTAGTTTGAGCCTAGCTAGCATGTTTTGGTGAGAAGAACTAGATGATAGGCTGTAAAATGAAAACAATGGTGAGGTCTACTTCCCTCACAGTCTTGCTGGGATGTGTAAAGAAGAAAGGCAAAACAAAGATTACTTCACTTGCTTCTTCTCTTNGTAAATATAAGCTTCATTCAAATTTCCAGAGCCGACTGAGTCTAGTCTGGGTAATTTCTAAAAGTGGGGGGGGGCAGGGGACACCCAAACCATCACAAATGCCTAGCAAATATCTGCACAAGGTACTACAAAGAAGCAACAGTTTAAAGATACTTCATGAATAGGTACAGAATGGCCTTTATTCCTTATCCACCACAGAAGGAAGCTAAAGATGCTATAAGGATGTTATCAAATCCTTACTTCATCAAATGCAGGCAAAAGAAAAGCAGCTAGGTCCTCACTTAGGCCAAAGAGTGCTATTTCAGACACACTGAAGTTAAGTTTTCTCTTCCAAGAAGAGTCGCTTTGTTATCAAAGCCCTCAAAGCCCTGTGAGAAATCCCTTCTTGAGAGGTTACACTTGAACTTTCCCTGCATCATTTGGTTGACTCAAAGGCCCTGTTTAAGCCTAATTGATAGCATCAGCAAGGCTTTCGTCACAAAGGAGAGAGAGTCACTCCTCCAGATCCTCACTGGACATTACACATTGTTAATTACTCACCTTCTGTGATGTGCTTTTAATGACCAAAATACATATTCCATGTCATTTTGTCACTACTATCAAGAATCGCATCGGGTAACGACAATTTCTACCACACCTTTTTAGGATGGCTGTAAATGACATGGAACTGAGGACAGCCAGCCCAAAGACTACCACTGATTTATTGGAAAACTGCTTAAGGAGAGCAAATCCTCCTTTTGCAAGTATGTTTATTTAATGCCATCTTCCAAAAAACAGTCCATAGAAAGTCTACCTAACAAATCACAGGCTATGACAGGATGTCACATCATTACTCTCATATTTGTTATTTTCTGTATGACTTCTAGAGAAGAAGAATTTTTATTGCTTTACCAGAGGGATGAGTAAATAGATCACAGAAAGACCTAAATGACAAGAGTCTGCCCTTAAACTACCCACAATTTCTAGACTGAAACTATTACAGATGTCCATGATAACCTGTAGCAGCTACTTAGTTTCTGGGAAAAGGACATATTAGCTATTGCATTTTCATCTATGACCTTTCTATTATTAGTTGTCAAAATCTACCTTTGGCAGTCATCAATTACATACTGTGTCTTTTTATGAGGTGAGCTCCATTCCTGCTTTTTTTCTGTCAGAAGAAAGGGAGTGACAGCACCAGAATTCATCTTGTGGCATTTCTGAGCAAACTTATATAGGAGGCTGATGAACATAAAGTTTCTACCATGTTACTGCCTTCGTTTGGTCCTTATCCCATTGCGGGAAGTTGTCTAATGCTGTATGAAGATTAGAAAATTTGTGAGAGAGTTTAAAATCATCACTTGTTAGAGAGCCAAAATGTATCTCAGGACCCTCTGTAGCTCTGCCATAAACCAGAACAGAGGAGGAAAACGAGACATCCTTTGGAAAATGCTGAACTACTAGTTTCTGGAACTAGAATAGAATAAAATCAATCAGGTTGGAAGAGACCTCCAAGATCATCCAGGCCAACCTAGCACCCAGCCCTATCCAGTCAACTAGACCATGGCACTAAGGGCCTCATCCAGGCTTTATTTTGAACACATCCAGTGACAGTGACTCCACCACCTCCCTGGGCAGCCCATTCCAATGCCAATCACTCTCTCTGGGAAGAACTTCCTCCTAACATCCAGCCTATACTTCCCTCAGCACAACTTGAAGCTGTGTCCCCTTGTTCTGTTGCTGGTTGCCTGGGAGAAGAGACCAACCCCCACCCGGCTACAACCTCCCTTCAGGTAGTTGTAGACAGCAATGAGGTCTGCCCTGAGCCTCCTCCTCTCCAAGCTAAACAAGCAGGCTAACGAACCTACATTAAAGGTGCTGAGGTATCAGAATATTTTATCTGTTGCTTATTTGATCCTGATCACCACTGTTTGTGCCATCTATGCCTTATCCTCATGCTTCTTTTGTAAATTATGGGTTACTTGAAATAGCTGCTGCTACTTTGTGATATTTTAGAGCAGCCTAAAATAAGGTGAAGATGCATTTTGAGCTATTTTCATAAATCCTACACATGCACCTAACTGTAAGTGGAAAGAAAAAAGCATTTTATGAGATCAATACCTTACAGTCATCTTATAATGCAGTGGGTTTTCTTACTACTGTTGTTTATGCTCCACAGACAGGCACTGTGTGGCAGAGAAACTAAATGGCCCAAATAGAGAATTTGGGACACCGGAAGGAATTGATGCAGCTTTTCAGGAGATCCACACCAGTGTTTTTTGTTGCTGACTAAAGTAGCATACCTCACAATTAAGCTTCCTAAAAGACAAGTTTTTACACTTGGGCAAACCATCAGGACAAATGTTTTCAACAGAGGTCAGAAAGAGGAATTAAATCTTGAGAAAATCTTTCTCTCAATATTAAATAAATTAACTATCCGTGCAGCCACAAAAATCTGTCATGGTACCATAGTATCAGAGAGGCTACATAAATGTGGAAGACATCATAAAAATAAGAATTATTTTCTCTTTTGCCTCACTCTGAGTGGAGAAAAAAAACACCTACTTTTCTTTAGATAATTTTAGTGGAAGTGTTTTGAAAGTGCTCAGAACAGCTAGAATGAGTATTACCAAACTTCTTTCCCTGTCATGCCTGGTCATCAAGCTGTTTTTAAACCTGTATTCATCTATTACCCTTAGAGGCTTATAATATTATTGAACCTTTGTCTCTTCCTCCCATCCAGTAACTCCACAGTTAACTGCCCAGCAAAGGAAGGAATACATTCACTGTTCTCCACTCATTTCTCTTTCTTTCTGTCCGTAAAGTCTGACATTTCAAAAGCTTTAATCTTTTATTAAGTTTGAGCTTACCAAAAGCTGTAGGTCAACTCAATATTGGGTATATATTGCTTCAGTATAAGAGGTGTCCTGGTAAAGTGTGTATATAATCTGCAGCAATATCATGCCTCTGACACTCGTGGGAAGCTCTGGCTGACATGGATTTTGAATTTGTCTCCTCAGCCATTCAATCCATATGTGCTGAGCCTCTGGTGCCTTACTCACATGTGTCAGATTCAGATCAAAGATAAAAGTGTATTGCGCCCTGCACAGAAAGATCACTTGCTGCTGGCCCTGGATTGCAAGCACTAAAATATACAAGAAATAATGTCTTGAGCAGGTGTTTTTTTGGAGTTCTATTTTGACTCTGTTGAGTTAAAATTTTGTAGTCATTTGAATTTAACTGTTTAATTGCTGAATCCAGTTCAGGATTTGACTCGTTGCATGCATGGAGTGCTTGGTCTGATTTTGTCAGCATTTGTACCAGCTGTTGGCCTCTCCTGAATTATATTGTACTTCATGTATGAGAATGTCTATCTAAACAAATTATAGATTTCTCTGTGAGAATTAAGTATCTTAAAGCTTTCATGTTTTATATAGCTATATTTAAGTATAAATATTTTAAGCACTATACATCTAGGATGAAACTAGTGAACTTATGCCATGGACTTTCTGCTGTTGTTCAATTTGACAGTATCCTCTGAAGCTGTAATTTACTTATTACTATTGCTAGCCACAGGACATAAGCTGTGCATTGAATTTGCAAGGCCTCAGGACAGAGGATCATCAGGCTTGCCCTGCATGACTGTTTCTTGTCCTGACTGCAGCTTTGTGTTACTTGGTTTAACTGTAACAGCAGTTTTCCTAACTGACCAGACACCTGTGGCAAATTTGTTTATCTTTGTAAGCTACTGTGCTAGTTTGAAGCTAGCTAGAATTAGTGAGGAGGACTAGATCACAGGCTGAGAAATGAAAACAATGGTGATGTCTACTTCACTCATTTTTACACATCTCAGTAAGCCTATGAGTCAAAACATAAAATCACTTTGCTCTCATCACTTTGCCTGCTGGCTGAACTCCATCTAACTCTTTAACCTCACCATCTATTTTCTTTTTGGCTGATCCACCTTGCTTTCTAACCCCCCTGGCCAAACCTCCATTCTTGCTTGGGACTGGGGTAAGGTTGAGAGGGGCAGGGGGAAGGTGAAGGGGTGGTTGAGAGCCCCTCCTGGGGACTTAGGTTTCTGGGAGGGGAGTTGTGTCTGTATTACCTTTTACCTTGTATATTTCTGTCTATACCTGTACATACTGTAAATATCTGCTTGTCTGTTGTGCTAGCTGTAAATATAAGCTTCATGCGTATTTCCAGAGCTGGCTGAGTCTAGTCTGGGTGATTTCTAAAGTGTAGGGGTGGGGAACACCTAAACCACCACAACTACAACCCTAGTTCAGTACAGAAAGAACTAACCGGCAGTCATTTTATGGAGAATTAGATATTTGGAGCTGTGGATGTTTGAGCTAGATTTTTAGCTCAGACAAAAAAAAATGGTATCAGAGAAAGTGAGAAATGGAAGAGTATTGGAGTCTCTGAGTGGAGAGGTGAACATTCCAGGGATAAGCCATAAAATGGCAACAATGGAAAAGTTAATGTCATTTCATTGGAGCATCAAAAACTTTGTCTGGAAGCACAGCTTGTCTCTCTGTATTCCCCTTTGCTGCCTCTGCTGCACCTACTATCTTGGCTTGCTGCTTTGCCACTGCTTGACCTCATCCCCATCCCCATCTTCTTTTAAGGTTATTTTATTCTGTAGTAGTTTATTCTCCTTATTTAGTTATAAGAATACAAAATAATTTTCTCTTTTTGTGACTTTCCAAAATTCTGAGTAGTACTGAATTAACTCTACTGGGGGAGGGATCCACTGTAACCAATCACAAGAGCTAATATCATAACACAGCATGAAGAAGTGTGAGCTGGTACCAGAGATAGGACCCAGTGAAGGGGAGACACACGATGCAGTTCAGGGAAGAGAGCATGAGCTGACACAGAGTGTGACACAGCTTGGCACTGGACACTCCATAAGTACAAACAACTTATCCATGGCTAAAGGGGTGCAGATGAAACAGGTTTTAGAGATAACAGAAAAGAGGAGAAAAAATATCTAACACATACAAGAAATGACATTCATTTGGAAACTGCAGTGAAGACAGCAAAACATGTAAAAGCATGATAGCAAATATTAAAATGACCCCAACTGGATCCTAGTGTGAGGAAGAATAGAGCATGAGTCCCAGTCAAAATGTTAATTTTTCAGTTGTCCTTATGATAAACCTCTGTCTGTGTATGTAAGATGCATCTCCTCTTTGCCTGTAAACAGTGTTTTGAGCACAATGGTTCCTTTACAGTGATGAGACTTACAACAAAATCCCCAACACATGGGTTTTGTGCAGTTCCACTCACTTGTATTTATTTATGTTGGTCTCATGTTCAAGTAAACTGAATTATTAAACAGCACTGCTGACTACCTAAAGGGAGCTGAAGAGCAGAAACTTGCTTTCAGAAACAAAGAGGGTTGGATTAAAGAGATAAAACCAAAACACAACGATTTCCGTAACTCCAAAGCTACAGCCTGAATTCTGAATACCAAGTTGCCCATTAATAATGCAAGAATTAAGTGCATGCATCTCTTTTTCATACTGCTATCCCAGGTATTTTTTGCCAATATTTTTTAGTCAGTATGTAGCACTCAAAAAGTCAAAACAGGTACTACCTTGAGGTTAAGAAGGAGAGGGTAATCAGACAAACTCATAGGAAGAGAATAAACACATTTCTCTCTAGAACAGAAATCTTTTGCTATGGCTTTCAATTCACATTGGCTTCTCTTTTAATTTGCTCCTTGTTGCAAAAAGATTTGTAGAAATACCAGAAAAAAAAAAACATTTCCAAGACCAGGAGTAAAACCTAATATCAGAAGCAGCCCAGAGGCTGGCGCTCGTAACAAAATGGTCATCCGTGGTTCCCGAAATTAATGGCACTTTTTCCCCCCAGTCTGAATCTTATGTACAAGCAAGGTAAATCATGTAAACATCCCCAGAAACACATTTTGGTACTGCAATTTTGAAGAAAGGATTCCTCCCACTACGTCCCATGCCTAAAAACCAGAACAGAAAAAGATGTCACAAATTAAAGTGAGCTTTTTTTTATTATTATTATTATTACTGGGCAAATTTTCTGTGTCTTGAAGTTGGCCAATTGTTTAAGCACTTATCCTGACTTTAAAGCTAGCAGCATCCCAATGATTTCTCAGACTGACTTAAATAGTCCTTCAATTATCCATGTGCCGGTTCCTTTCTCTAAACCAGTACAGAGACAAAAACTCTAATACTTGCCCTCCTTTGCCCTGAAGGTTATTGATCTGCTAGATAAAGATGCTGCCACTGTGTGCAGGAGAAACTAAAATCAAGATAGTAACATTTTTGATGTAGCTATTTTGAAGGATAACAGACTAAATAGGAAGATAAATTCTGAGACACATGAATTGCCTCTTGATCACAGTAGCAGTCCAAGGCCTTACCGATAAACTCCATCTCTTTTCATCTGTCTGTCTGCAGCAGGAATAGGAATCAGCCTGCCCTAGTGTCCCAGTAATAAGGTCACATGAATTACACTCATATTTTTTCATGCATTTATATCAGTACTTTAAAACATTAAAATGAAAGGGCAATTGCAAGATGTGAATAAATTATCACAAGATGTAAATGAGAGTAAATGAGGCGAGGACAGAAAATGCCTTTGCTATTCTCACAGAAGACTAAATATACAGGTGACTCGCACACTAATGTAGTGAAAGAAGCTAGGCAGCCCTGCTCTATGCAAGCTGGGCTACCTACAAGATACATTGGAAGAGTACACAAAGAGTAGGACTGACTGCAAACTGCCCTGTGTGTAACTATGTCCCACTGGCCTTTTTCTACCTCATTTCCTCAGAGTGATGCATAAAAGGCTGGACGTAATGTGAGCTTGCAGTCCAAAAGAGAGGCAAGTAGGTCAAGGCAGATGACTCTACTAGTCCTGGTGAGATCTCATCTGGAATAACTATGTACAGATCTAGAGCCCTCAGCATAGGAAAAACATGAACTTATAGGAACAGATCCAGACATGATCAGAGGCCTTGAACATCTTTCCTTTGAAGAAAAGGAGCAGGTCGAGGGAGGTGATTGTCCCACTCTGCTCTGGTGCAACCCTACCTGGAGTACTGCATCCAGTTCTGGAGCCCCCATTACAAGAGGGATGCAGACTTGCTGAAGCATGTCCAGAAAAGGGCCATGAGGATGATCAGAGAGCTGGAGAGCCTTTCCTGTGAGGACAGACTGGAAGAGTTGGGGCTGTTCAGTCTGGAGAAGAGGAGGCTCTGAAGTGACCTTATTGTGGCCTTCCAGTATCTGAAGGGGGGTTATGAAAAAGCTGGGGAGGGACTTTTTAGGCTATCAGGGAGTGGCAGGATTGCAGGGAATGGAGCAAAGATGGAGATGGGGAGATTCAGACTGTACATGAGGAGGAAGTTCTTCAGCATGAGATTGTTGAGAGGCTGGAATGTGTTGCCCAGGGAGGAGGTTGAGGCCCCATCCTTGGAGGTGTTTAAGGCCAGGCTGGATGAGGTTGTGGCCAGGCTGATCTCAGGTAGGGTGTCCCTGCCCATGGCAGGGAGGTTAGAACTAGATGATCCTTGTGGTCCCTTCCAACCCTGACTGATTCTATGATAAAAGCTGAAAGAGTTGAGGTTGTTGAGGAGAGAAACTTCCAAGGAGACCTCATTGGTGCCTTTCAGTACCTACAAGGGGCCTGTAAGAAAGATGGGGACAGTATTTTAGTGGGGTTGTTATGACAGCACAAGGGGTAATGATTTTAAACTGAAAGAGGATAGACTTGAGATAAGGAAGACTATTTTCATTATGTGAGTGTTCAAACATTGACACAGGTTGTCCAGAGAAGTGACAGAAGCCACATTCCAGGAAACAATTACGACCCAGATAGAGATGTCTCTGAGCAGCCAAATCTAGTTAACAATGTACTTCTCTAAGAGAGGGAGGAGAGACTAAATGATGTTTAGGTTGAAAGGCACCTTTAAAGCATTCTATGAGGCTACGAAGTGGCATTATATCCCACAAGCTTGAATGGGGACAAAGTGGAAAATCCTCCTTGACCAAAACAATGCAACACATTTTTTCCCCCTCCTCTTTGAACTCCTTCCAAACAGCAACAGAACAAGCACCAGTACAGTATAAGATGAAGCAACTGGAGAGGAGAATGGTGCAGTGGAACTCTAGAACCACGGATTCTCCTCTGCTCTTCCAGCAGATAGAGAGTAGCCACAGCCCAACGCAAGAAACAGAAGTAGCACAGCATACTTTTGTACAGTGCTTTGAACTGCGCAGCTCTGCACATCTATGGAAGAGCACTATGTCTTATATCCAAGAATATTGCTTCTCTGCATATTTAAGTCAAAATTAGATTTTATATCAGTGAAACACTAGAATTCAGCTCAATAAAGCAATCACTTCTTTATTATCAGCTTAGCAGAGTAGCAAGGGAGTGAGTTTGTTCGGGTTTTTTAAAACATTGATTTATAAAAGCACTTTTTAATCAACTCTGGCAGCTAATTCAGTTATTTATAATTATGTAACAGCACTGTTTATTGTAGAACCTAAAACAACTTGAGAGAAACTGCTTATTCCAGAAAACTTGTCCATTTTCCCAAGGTCCAACTCCAAGGTTTGAGTCTCATTTCATAGAATTTACTTTTTCTTTTACAGTCCACCTCAAAATGAAAACATCGTCATCCAAAATGAGTGAGTTATTTCTGGCAACATTTTATGTTGCCTGAAAACTGTCCTTCAGTCTGCTTTTTCAACAGACAGACATGCAGAATGTTTTTAAAAGTCAGAAATTTGACTTTGCTATCATTAATCTAAAAGCCTCTTTCTGTCTACATGACTTTCTAAGATTGACTTAATCGGTAAGAGAAATGTTAGACCAGCATCTGGATCCTCCAGGTCTGGTGCAGATAAGCTAAGCAGTCTGAATGCCTGAGCGGTGAAGGGTTTGGCCTGCCCCAGGAGGGTCAGATGGCCTGAAACCATCTGTATATGGCAACATAGCACCAGTGGCAATGTCCATTTCAGAACCTTAACAGAAATATGAAGATTGATACAAATGGGGAAGAAATGGGAGCAATAGCAGAAGAGCAGCTCTAAGGAGGGATAGGTGCTGATGACTCCTGGATTGACAGGTCAGTCAAAGCCCACCATTTGAGAGGATGTGCAGCTTCCCGGGACATGTGAACCAGAAAGCAAAGGAAACCTTATGATATCTGCAGTGTACCTACAGGAAACCTGGGAAAGACTGTTTAGAGGGGCTTGTAGCGATAGGACAAGGGACAATGGTTTTAAACTGGAGCAGGGCAGGTTTAGGTTGGACGTAAGGAAGAAGTTCTTTACAATGAGAGTGGCTGAATATGGAACAGGCTGCCCAGAGACACGGTTGAGGCTCCGTTCCTGGAGACATTCAAGATCAGACTCGCTGTGGCTCTGGGCAGCCTTGATCTAATTGGAGGTGTTCCTGCTCACTGTATATAGGAGGAATATAAGGAAGCAGAAACTGTTCTGAACTTCTGCTGTAAACCTTTCTGGAATCTGAAAGTGAAGGAGAAATGGAGAAGGAAATTTGCTCTTGAATTTTTATAGAATGTACACAGCAACCAGCAACAAGACAAGGGGACACAGTCTCAAGTTGTGCCGGGGGAAGTATAGGCTGGATGTTAGGAGGAAGTTCTTCACAGAGAGAGTGATTTGCCTTTGGAATGGGCTGCCCAGGGAGGTAGTGGAGTCACCGTCCCTGGGGGCGTTCAGGAAAAGACTGGCTGAGGCACTTAGTGCCATGGTCTAGTTGACTGGATAGGGCTGGATGACAGGTTGGACTGAATGATCTTGGAGGTCTTTTCCAACCTGGTTGATTCTATTCTATTCTACATATGACTCCCTGCATTTGTCTAAAACTGGAATTCATTCACTTTGAGGTGAACATCAGTAAGAACACAGACAACAGATCCTTGGAAGAGCCAACCAAAAAAGTGCTCATTAGTTGCAGAAACAGTAACACCTGTCTTCAGTTCTTCCTCTGTATTTTGGAAAAGAGAAGAAAGACCACTCCTAAATAATATCCCTCCAGGTGTGTTTCACAAATCTTATCTGTAGAGCTTCCAAGAGCTTTCTGTACAAATACACTGCAGAAACAGATGCAGCCATGGGCTGTGTATAATTCAAAGCACTGCGTATTAGGGATCTGTTACCAAAAGGCACTATAAATAAAATTAGAGTTTACTTGCACCAATATAAAACTTAATTTAGCATAGCAATATAATCATTGTAGCTGATTAGATTCAAATAATTATGACTATGCACTTTTTGGGAGGATGTACTTTGATTACACTGATCATTATGTTCATAAATAACTATGCAAAGTTGGGATTTTTTTTGTGTTTACTAACTGTGGGTCTCCAAGACTCACTCCAAGGGTTGCGAGGTTGTTTACTTCTTTTTTACTGAAGGCAGGCACAGAGCAGCTCTGGGTTATTACATACGCAAAAAAAATGAAACCCAAACAACCCCCCCAAATGGATACTTCATCTCCTATCCTTCCCCTCTAAACACTGACTATTGCAGAGCTCGCAGTTGAGACTTCTGTGCACTGAAAGACAGAACAAAGTTTAGAAAAGTAAACTAGCAAGAGACTCATAAAGACTCAGACTTGTATTTGATGGGATCTTGAATACTATCAGCTTCACTCAGGGAGAGAAAGAGCTTAATTTCCAATTTCCATCTTTGCCACTGTGCTCCTCCCCTGAAATCTGTAGCTGTTCAGTTAGCTAAGAGTTAATCAGAGTAAGGTTGCAGTACTGAAAATGTTCACAGTTATCAAGCAGAAAAATAACTTTTAAAGACCTTAGTTAACTCCTGGCACAGGAGATTTAACAATTATTTCAGTTTACACATACCCTGATTTTATGTGTGTTTGCCATCTCTGTCAAAGCTACTTTTTGTAGAACACTTTTGTTCATACACAGGTTGCTCTGCCAGAAATACTTAGAGAAACTGGATCCCTTTGAAGCATCGAGGGTAAAACAGGTTCATTTCAGCAAGGTCAGTTTGCTTCTCTGGCTTCAGAGCATTCTGGATCAGACAGCAAAAATGTGCTGCTACTATCATGGCAATCCGCTTCTAAATAAATTCACACTGCACACCTGAAAACAAATTGTAAACTGAACAGTGTGGTTTTTTCATCAGTGAGAGAAGGGTTTTTTTTAAACCAAGAGGAGTGCAGTAGCTACCTATGTGGGAAACATTTAATTAAATATCTGCTGTGGATATTGAGTGTGCTTCTCTGTCCCGGTAGGGCATAAATCCTGCCAGGCAGGTTTAACCCTGTCTCTCCTCCTCCTGTTGAGCTGCAGTCCGGGAGTGATTCAGATGAGCAAAGCCTTGAGGGCTAGGGGGCTTAGCACCACGTGTCAGGTGTCTTGTGCTGCCCTCACCTTGCCTGCGTGGTCAAAGGAGGCACGAAGCTTTGAATTCATTGGCCAGTGCAATGGTGCTAGTGCCTATTGGGCAGTTTGGTTTTCAAAATCAAGTATACAAGGGGATGATTTAGAAACCAAGCCTCTTCTACATTCTGCCTTCCTGCACTCTGCCTTTCTGCATTCAGCACAGAGCCATCCTGCCTCTCCTCATTTGTGACTCGTTAAAGGCCACCAGGTGTATGCAGCACCTCTTCTGTCTGCCTGAAATATTTGATATGTTACCCTGGGATCACATTGTGAGTTTTATGCTAGTTTCAGCCTAGAGTGTTTTGGTGAGAAGAACTAGATTACAGGCTGTGAAAGGAAAACAAGGCTGATGTCTACCTCGCTCATAGGCTTGCTGAGATGTATGAGAACAAGAATCAAAACATAGATAAGGCACTACTCCTGCTGGGGAGCTCTGAGCTGCCTCTCTCTCTAAACTCTGCCATTTCTCTGATTAATCCACTTTGCTTCCTAACCCCTGGCTGAACCTCCACTCTTACTTGGGACTGGGGCAAGGTTGAGGGGCAAGGGGGAGGTGGAAGGGTGGTTGAGAGCCTCCTCCTGGGGACTCAGGTTTCTGGGAGGGCTGTTGTGTTTCTGTATTACCTTTTACTTTGTACGTGTCTGTCTATAACTGTACATGTAAATATCTGCTTGCATATTGTAAGCTTTGTTCAAAATTTCCAGAGCCAGCTGAGTCTAGTCTGGGTGATTTCCAAAGTGTGGGGTGGTGGGTAACACCCAAACCATCACAGAGCTTGAAAGTGTCTTTCATACAGGAGACTTACTCAGGGACCAAAAGAGCCATGAGTACATACGCTGGAGTGAATGCCAAGACCCCATAGGTATAGTTAAAATTCTTCCTGTTCTCCTGTTCCTATTTTTCAAGTTCTGATTGTTTAAACTGTTTAATTCTGTGCAATTGCTTCTTGTCGACAGAAAATCCAAAGAACCTCAGGGAATTTTCCCGATTTTTAATATTAATAATAAAAGGTAATATTCATACAGAAATTAATAGTCATAATTCATAAAGATTATTAATTTCTGATACACTCTCCTGTGCTGAGTAAAAACAGACAAATTGCCTGCTCAACTAGCAGTTCAGAACTTAATTTTAATGTATTAACTATGTGCTTAACATAAGCCTAAATCTGCAGGTTTCTGGTATACATGGTATGGAATTGAGGTCAAGAAGACTGAGGTTTTCAAACATATGTCCTCCTTCTGGGGAAAAGCCAGTTCTAAGAGAATGTCTACTAAAATTTGACAAGTGTCAGTGTTTGTCCTGGAGTCCTGTGTACCCCAAAATTCCTCTCCCTCTGTGGTTTGAACGGGAGAGGAAAAAGCACGAAAAGACCTGTTCCCCCCCACCACTGTCCTGCAGGCGTGAAGAGGGGGAGCAAGGGACCCTTCCAGCATGAGGAGTGCCCCGTGCAGGGCCCACGCTGGAATTGGCTGGGGATTGGCTGTGGTCTTTGCACCTAGGCAGTGGTAACTCAGCTCTTTGTCTAGGAAAGGTATAAATATTGGGGGGGACTTCCTGCCTTGGAGTTCGTTCCCGCCTTAAAGTTCATTCCTGCCTTGGAGTTCTCCCCCGCCTGCATATCATCATAGCAGCGTGTTTCTATGCATTCAAACATCAGCAACATTCATAGCAGTGAATGAAGTTTCTTTACATTTGTGGTCAGCTCTAAAAGGAAAATGATTACCCAACTCAATTTCTCTTTTTATGTTTGCCATTACAAGGCAGTTATTTCTTAGTTACTTCTTTCTATAGGCTATAAATTTTGTCACTTGTCATGTAAACCATCCAGAGGAAATAAAGTTGTGCTGGAGTTCTCAGTTTCACAAAATTAGCTAGTTTGCTTCTCCCCAGATTTTTGATGCAAGCAAAGCATTTTTTTCCTCAAGTATTCCGATTAGGCAGCATTTGATTTCATGTTTATGTAAACTGCAGAATGAGTATGGCTGTTTTCTAGACATTTTCAGTGGATATACAGACCAAATCACCACACTGTTACTGACTTAGAAATGGTACCTTAAATTTATTTCATCTGCAGCCTTAATCTGTTCAAGAGAATAATCCAGTAACTGCTACTGCAGACTCAGTTTTGTCAATGGGATTAAAGGATGAATCTAATCTCTTGGAAGTCAGTGGGAAAGTTTTACAGCTAAGATTTTCACTTCACTTTCTTTGTTATCCCACAGACAAAATATTTACCCATAGCAGATCTAAGAATAACTAATATGAGTTTATTAGTTACACTGAAATGTCAAAATACCTCTGAGCAAGTCCACGAGAGACATTCAAATAAATCTATTAAAGGTGAATGTTGTCTTCATATTAACCTTAAGTAATTCTTCCAAAGATTTCCAGGAAATAGAAATAGAAAATTTTCTGTCTTCTGGTGGGGCACTGACTCTGCCTTGTGCACTGAACTGACCTGACACCACACAGTCCCTTGGGACTGGGACCAGCAAGGATCTCTGTAGGAGGCTCACTGAGGCTGAGCAGCAGAAAGGAAGTTCTGGTTTGGAAGTTTGTTTTCCTGGCAAAAGCCAAAAAAGGCTTTCTTTGGACAAGAATCTTCACAAATGATCCCTCCTGCAATTTCCTCAGCCTTGCACTATTACTGCAGTTCTGGCTTCTCAATGGAATAAATATTTTCATTTTCCTGTCTAGGAACCTTTAGATAGAAGAAGTTAAACTTTATTTTCAGTTTAAAGTCATTTAAACTGCTACTTTTTTCAGCTGTACTCTAAAGTCTTTTGTGAGATGCATCTTTGAAGGCTTTAACAAACAGGTACAACACAAATATTTACAGTATTAAAATCTGTAAATGTGTCTTAATTATTAGATTTTCTTGCCCAGTCTAAGCTGCTAATTATCCTTGTCATTCTACTCTTACTAAAATTCTCTTTCTGAAAATCTGCATATTGTCCTGAAGCACTGATTGTGTTTCTTAGCTCTTTGAAACAGCATTTGAACTAGCACTTCTCTAAATTGCCATTGTTTTCAGAATCACCATTAATGAAGAATGTATCTTAGACAACAGCACATGGACATCTGGTTTAACTTTCACTGCCACCTGAGTCTTTATAAAAGAAAATCTAGAAACTACTGATTGCTGCTGAATAATTTACTGTACATGAAAAAAGTCCCTTGTAATAAATTATAATACCCAGTAGAGGTAGAGATGCATTCCCTCCTTTAAAATACCCATTTCACTACACTCTCAAGACTTCAGTTACTTTAAAGAGGATGTTACTCATGGCATTAACCAATCAAAAAAAATCTCTAGTTCACAGGATCACAGGATATTAAGAGTTGGAAGGGACCCAAGGAGATCATCAAGTCCAACACCCCTGCCAGAGCAGGAGCATACAATCTAGCACAGATCACAGAGGTACTTGTGAAGCTTTCAGGCAATTACTCAGCAAACATTCCTGCATCTAAAGCTGGCTCTCATTGTCATATTTTCAGATCTGCCACTACTATGGAATGAATTCAAGGTCTTGAGCATTGATTTCAAATAAAAACATTGTGAGAAGATAATTGTAAGTGATAAGTGTAATTTCAGCTTGCAACTATGCAGTCAGTGAAAGAGACCCAGAAAAAGCAGTCAAATTTTGCCTTCTCGATTCACTTGAAGACTTTAATGTACACAGCTCCATGGAAGGGTGAAGTCAGAAGTTTCCACATTTAGAATCACATGAACTTGTTTATTAAAAAAATATAAAACCTGTACCCTCTTGCAGCAGTTTTTGGAAGCCTGACCTATGAGTAGACACACTGCTTAGGACCTCCCAATTGCCAGGAAAGGCTCTGCAAATTCCCTCTGCAACTGGGTCTCCCCAGCAACTACAGATTTGGATGATGGTAAAGTATTAAGTCAGGTGGTGATGTATCTTTCTTAATCGCTATTGCTAAACTTATGTAGTAATCATAGAATCAACCAGGTTGGAAGAGACCTCCAAGATCATTCAGTTCCACCTAGCACCCAGCCCTGTCCAATCAACTCGACCATGGCACTAAGTGCCTCAGCCAGGCTTTTCTTGAACACCTCCAGGGACGGCGACTCCACCACAAACCTGGGCAGCCCATTCCAATAGCACATGACTCTCTCTGGGAAGAACTTAGGTGCATGACCTTGATATCTTATATATATAAAACAGCAGAACAGGTAAAATAATAATATAGTAAGGATAAAATACAAGTTTTCAGGAGTTTGTTTTGGTTGGTTGGTTTTTGGTTTTGTTTTTTATAACTTGGTGTCTCTGTCCCTTGTGCTGACCCCATCGATTGGCAATGCAAAGAGTCATAGGATGTAATTAACAACAGAGAAATGCAGAAAAATTATTCCCCAATACACACCTCCTGAAAACTGCATAATAGAAGACATAGTCAGTAGTGATAAACTCAGCAGCAGGAATGACCCTGTTATTCAATGTTTTCTATCCTACAGGATTAAAATACAGGCAACTCTGCAATCTACATCTACACTCATCCGCTTTCTTTTCACAAGTTTAGACTACAGACGCTTAGAGTGCATAGTTCATTTCACCATGATAAAAGTAATCCAGAGTGCCTTGCTCTTTTTTCCTCCACCCTCTCTCAAAATTCACATAAGTTCAAAGTCTGGATTGTGGATAACTAAAATTAAATTATATGAATTTTACTCATATTGCTGATACAATAAATAAGTCAGTGAGATATTTACTTCCATGTGGCACCTCCAGTTGAGCTGGTTGTTGCTGAGGATTCAGAAAATTCTGCCATATAAGCAAGTGAAATTCACTCCTCATATCTTTGTCAATCAAGAATTACTTGGATTGTGCCATTGCTGTGATGGTTTGAGTGTTACCCCCACACACACACTTTGACTAGACTCAGCGGCTCTGGAAATTGAATGAAGCTTTATACTTACAGCTTAGCACAACATACAAGCAGATATTTACAATATATACAGCTATAGACAAGTTTTAAAAGGTAATACAGAAACACAACAGCGCTCCCAGAAACCAGAGTTCCCAGGAGGGGTTCTCAACCACCCTTCCACCTTCCCCCCACCCCTCAACCTTACCCAAGATCTTGCCTTATGTTTAAGGTAGTATGGAGAGTTAGCCAAGAGGGGTGAGTAGGAAGTAGGTGGATTAGTCAGACAGCAGGTTAGGTTAGAGAGAGAGAGATGCAGCCCAAAGCCCAGACAGTGACTGACTTATCTGTTTGGGTTCTTGTTCTTCTACATCTCAGCAAGGCTATAAATGAAGCAGGCATCATGATTGGTTCCTTTTCCCAGCCTGTCATCTAGTTCTTCTCACCAAAACATTCTAGCTAGCTTCAAACTAGCACAATTGCAAAACACATGAAGGCTTTTTGTACAGTGTTTTACAGTAGTGACTCTGTACTTGTTGCTAATTGTGGATGATCTCACCTGATTTAACATACATGGATGAACCCTTCCATGAGACTTCATCTAATGCTTCTTTTCAGGTTCATAGAATGGTTTAGGTTGGAGGGGATCTCAAAGATCATCTAGTTCTAACCCCCCACCATAGGCAGGGACACCTCCCACTAGAACAGGTTGCTCAAAGCCTCATCTAACCTAGCTTCTAACACCTCCAGGGAGGGAGCATCGGCAACCTGTTCTGGTGTTTCACCACCCTCTCTGTAAAGAGCTTCTTTCTAACATATAGGTTAAATCTTCCCTCTGCCAGTTTAAACCCATCACCTCTCATCCTATCATTACAACACATAATGACTACAAGGCTTAATCTCCTCAGACATATCTCTAGACAAGCATTTCAGGTACTGAACTTCTCACTAGATGGGCATGACAGCTGCTCTGAGATTTACATCTGTCTTTATTTGAGCTCTAAGTTACTGAGCAATTTAGTGCTACAGTAATTGGCACAACATTCTTGTTGCCTTTCCCTCCACATAGAAGTTGTTCAGTCAATTCTGTCTTAGACCTAGTTCTGAAATAAGTAAAATTGTAGGTAATCCATATTTTATACACAGATACCACAGACATTTCTTCAGCATAGCAAAGCTACTGATCCATTGTAACCCTGGCTTAATCATATCTCAGTTCTCCATGGATTACAGCATAAAGCCAGCAAGCAAGGATACTCAGGTGACGAGAAAAGCTGCGTACCCTGGGGTACTGCTGAAAAGCACCAAACCACCTTTCTTTTTAAATTATTCAGCCCTTTTGTGTGTCCTAAAAGCATACAGAAACCAATGACATATTTGTTCCAAAGAATATGGTGAGGAGAGGATGTAGTGACAGCATACATCTAGTAAAAGCAAGCACCACTGTTTGACTACATCTACTAAAATACATGCCCCGAAGCCTGGAAGTCTGTGGCCCTCATTTAGCAGGGACAAGCTTTGCTAGACCATCAGAGAAAAGAAATAGTTTTGAGTAGCACCATCAAAATGTGCACACTGCTTCCAAATTGCTTGGAAGTGAGTGCTCCTGTCACTGTGCTGATGCTACTGTCAGAGTCCTTCTTGTTCAGATCCTGAAAGGAGACTTAAAGGTGGTGAGTTGTTACCCCAGGAAGTCTTCCAACAGAGGAGGGAAAGTCTAAGAAGCCCTGTATGCTCCTTCTGCCTGGAGTGCTCACTCTCTTAGCAGATCTTGCAGAATCATTAAATACTTTAAAAACTCAAAGCAACTCACACAACAGAGGAAGCAAAAGAAACAGAGAGCAAAACATCCTGCCCAGGAATTGGAGTATCCTCACTTCCCAACTGCGAACAAAGACAGTCCAGAAAAGGGCTTCTACAGTGCATATCTCAGCAGGGTATGAATTCCCTTCAATATTCAAGACAGTCTAAACAAAAAAAAAAAACTACAAAAAAAAAAAATCAACTCTTAGTTTCTCACAAGGAAGAGTTAATAGAAAATAAATCAGTAAAATAACTGCACATTTATGAAAGGTGAAAAAGTAACTTTTCAACACACTCCTAATTTGTACCAAGAAACAGGTACAATTACTGTTCACTGAAGACACCACACAATATTGGTAGTCCTGCTTAACTGACAAGTATAAGGTTCATTCAGTCAGAACTGAAATTTAAGGCTATTAATTTATTGTGTGATTAACTGCACTGCGAATTTACTTACACTAAGCATCTAAACATCTCCGTGAACCTGGCCTCAAGTTTTAGGGCTGTCAAAAGTTCATCTTTGTGAACCTGGCCTCAAGTTTCAGGGCTGTCAGAAGTTACATAGAAAAGGTCTCACGATTTTCACGACATCAACCCAAGGAAATAAACAAAAGATCACTAGTGAATTTTCAAAAGCAGCCATGTGTAAGTCTGCCAATCCAAGTCACTGACCCAAGTGCAAGAGTTTCTATACCAATGACAAGCAACTGGAGCCAGTTAGCCTCCCTCCATCACCTTCTCATTGCTGTTGAGTTTTACATTGCAGTGGCTGAGATACATTGTTTGTCACGTCCTGAGCCTCTTTCATCGATTACAGTTTTGTTTTCAGATGTTTTCTGAGCTTTCTTCATTAATTTCAACCCTTTCCACTTAGAATCAGCTACGGTTGGTCTCTTTTCCCAGGCAACCAGCAATAAAACAAGGGGACAGAGTCTCAAGTTATGCTGGGGAAAGTATAGGCTGGATGTTAGGAAGTTCTTGACAGAGTGATTGGCATTGGAATGGGCTGCCCAGGGAGGTGGTGGAGTCACTGTCCCTGGAGGTGTTCAAGAGAAGACCTGATGAGGCATTTAGTGCCATGGTCTAGTTGACTGGATAGGGCTGGGTGACAGGTTGGACTGGATGATCCTGGAGGTCTCTTCCAACCTGTTTGGCTGATTCTATGATTCTATTCCAAAAGGTACCTATCATAGGATCTACCTCCTCCATATTAAAGCAACAAGTCTGTTCTCCAAAAAATTATAGACTCGTTAATGGTTTAAAATAACAAAGTGTTCTATAGATAAAGGAACTTAAAGTTTGTGGAATTGCACTATGAAACCACAGAACTGGCATACTGGCTTTGCAGTCTCTGGAATGTAATTAAGGTTAGGCACGACGGGCACTGCTCTTGGATAACAGGGAGGGCAACACCTCTCCAAAGAGGGAGGAAGTATATTCAGAAAAGTCAGTTTCCACAGAACTACATAAAGAAGGTGGCTAAAATTCAGACAGATGAGCACTGTTCAAAACTCAGAAGGTAAACAGCATTAAAAAAACGAAGCAGCATTAGATAAGGTATTTTAAATGCATGAAACCTTGATATAAGCCATAGATCATGGACCAGATGTAGGAAACACAAATCTACAGCATGCCCAATGGAAAATGTATGCAGGGTGACACCTGAAAGATTTGGGTTTCAGCTTTGCATCAGATTTTCAGCAGTGTCAGGTGGCAAGCTTGGTGTGCAGTTCATGCTGTGTTCTTCACTCGTGTCTCAATGATGAGGATGTTGGCAAAGGTCTGCTCCCATCTCTGTGTGAGTTTTAACAGATCAGCAGTGCTTGGCATCATTCACACAGTATACTGCTCTTCTCCATCCCCTCCTGACATAAGCCTCTTTAAGGCACTGTTGCCCATATCTCTCCTCCTCAGAAGCACATCAGCATAATACAGAATTTCAGTACTATAAATCAGCATGTCAACTAAAACTAGCAAGCTGTGCTTGTTAATCTTGGTGATGGCCATGGGAGTTTCTTGGTTTCCCACTCATTCTCACAAGATACCAACAACGCTGCCTAACGTTCAAGTTTGACATAGAAGGACCTGGACTACTATAATAAAAAGGTGAATAACAAACCTCTGTGTTTCCTAATGAGTATAGCTCTGCCTAGCTTTATGGTGATTTTGGGCTTACCAGCCAGCTGGTGTCATTATGAAAACTGGAGATGGCATCAACTGCTCAGGCATCTAACATTAGCTCAAAGATACAGGCACTTCATTTCAGGAAACAGCAAAGAGCTGAATTGGAAATTTTGGCTTACAGTTTTGGAACCTAGTATCTAAATTTTGCATAAATCACATAGGTGTTCTCCTGGTCTAGTCTTAAGAATTCACAAAAAGTAGCCTGGAATCACAAATGCTATATGTTACAGACATATATGTCATACATATACACACTTATTCTACTCCATCCCCATGCCTGATAGAAATATTACAAGGTAGAGCAATAAAAGGTAATGATTTAGAGCAATAAGAGATCAGAATCTGATCCAGGTGATACATAGAACTGTCAGTGAGGGTCATGCAAATAGTTTTCATAAAAGCCTTGGGTGTGGGATATACCCAGTAAATCAGAGGCAAGTGGAAGTCTGAAGTCAGTCCTTCTAAAATATATATATGTGACCTTCTATTAGAGATAGCTCTAAACGTCACTTTTATCTCTGAAAGTCCCTGACCTCTGGCAAGTTTCAGATTCCAAATTTAGAACAGCATCTGAATTTTGCAGCTGGTCTCTCCATTCATAATGAGCCAAGTCAAAACTGAATACATCCAAATTAGAGGGGAGTATCAAACTCTGGCCTCACATCTGAGTTGCCTAGCAGAGACCTCTTTTTCTAATGCTCACCATGTATGCACAGCCATAATATAGTTATCTATAAAATCAGTAAACTCAGGTAATCCTGCACCAAACAGTTATTAGTGATATTCAGCATATGACATCATATATATTAGCAGTGCTAATACAAATTAATCAGCCTAAACATCTGCTGTACCAGACACTTCTGATTCATTGGAAGGCAGAGATCAGGGTTGCACACAAACAAGATCTAATGGAAGTGAATAAAAGACTAATCATCTTTCTTCTATGAGTTTGTCATCTGCTTTGCCAGTTCTGCCTAACAAAAAACCTACATAAAATCCTTCCCTAGAGAGAAAACTGAAGTTCAGTTGCTCCTCCACTTTCTATTTGCAGCTTTCTTCTCCTAATGTCAAGTCCATCTGTCTTCCACAGGAACTTAATGTCTTTTGAATTGTCTATTTAATCACTTGCAGGTTTGTCCCCTTGTTTGGCTGTACTCTGCCCTTCATTTGTCAGCTTCAGTGTTCATCAGAGCACCCTCCCCCCACCACTCCCAGAGCTTTTCCTTTTCAGCATACTGCATTTTATCAGCTCACTCTTCTGTTGTCCTGACGTTGCTTTGTCTCTACCCAACGTGACCCCATTTCAGCTTGGGAGGCAGTATCTGTGCAAGCATATGCATCCCATCTGCTACCTCTCCTTTTCTATCTCCACTCATTCCCAATCCTACTGGCACCTTTGTGCTTATAATGAGACTGGTTGTTTGTTTTCCTGAAATGTTACTTGGAGAGAAGGAGAAAAGATTAGAATAAGTTTCTCTGCCAGTAGCAGTGTTGTTGCTACACAGTAATTTACTTGACTATTTAAAAATCATCCTGCACTATTCATTCCTGTATCCAAAAAGACCAAAATTACCAAGAAGTGCAAACTCCATTGACTGTCATATGCACTCACGTTGTAAGTGAAAGCTAACACAATGCAGCACTCTTCTCTTTTATGCCTATACAGAGATTCTAAACAGATACTCACATTCATTCTCTGATTACGTATAAATAGTTGCAGGATAGCACACAGATATTCAACTCAAACATAAACCTTTGTGGTTGTAACGCAGTTGACATTTCTCTCTGGCTGCTACAACAGCCTACTCATGATATCATGCTTTCCAGGTACTATAGAGAAAAATCAACCAAACATTACTCAAGATAAGTGAAAATCTAAAGAAGATTGTGATCTGCTTTATCATTCTCAGGCCTCACACTTAGGTTCTGTGTATTTCTGCTTCAGGAGAAATCAGCATGTCTATCAATAACCAATTAGATGTGCTTGTCATAGTCTGAAACAAGTACTCCAATACTGTGAAGATAATTCCTTCAGATCTCTGATTAGATAGGTTTTTTTGCATATATGGGACTGTGCCCCTGGAAAACGTAACCCAGCTTTCACTATAACTTCATCTGAGCATGATGAGGCTCTCTACAACTACCTGAAAGGAGGTTGTAGCCAAGTGGAGGTTGGTTTCTTCTCCCAGGTGATCAGCAACAGAACAAGAGGACACAGCCTCAAGCTGCACCAGAGCATGTCTAGGCTGGATGTTAGGAAGAAGTTCTTCACAAAAAGAGTGATTGGCATTGGAATGGATTGCCCAAGGAGGTGCTGGAGTCACCATCTCTGGATGACACACTTAGTGCCAGGGTTTAGTTAATTAGAAGGTGTTGGGTAATAGGTTGGACTCAACCTCGAGGGTCATTTTCAACCTGGTTAATTCTGTGATTTGAGATTTTTATTCATACATACTCAGTAAAGCCCAGACATGTTTTGCAATATTCTGCCTCTGTTTAACAGATCTGTGATGTCTTCCGGTGGCCAACCATAAGGAAACTAACCAAACTATCAAAAATACCAGCTACAACTGCAACAGCCCCAGGTGACATTTGAGGCTTTCACAAATGGGGAGCATTGGAACCACCCTCCAGAAATATTTACAGATTGCCCAGTTTCTATATTGTGTGCTTCCAGAAGCAAATTTCACATGAAGCTTAGACTCAATGCTCTTTCATTTGCTTGAGTTTCATTAGAATAATTGTGTCACAGATGGAGAAGAAAAAAAAATGTGTTATTTTTTAAACACATCTATTGTGCTAGTTTGAGCCTAGATGGGATATTTTGGTGAGAAGAATTAGAGGCTGTGAAAAGGAAACTATGGTGATGTCTACTTCACTCATAGGCTTGCTGAGATGTATAAGAACAAGAACATAAACATAGAAAACAGAGTCTCTGGCTTTTTGGGCTGTACTTCTCTCTCTAACCTGCCACCTGTGTAACTAATCTTTCTGCTTCCTAACCCCCCTGGCTGACCCTCTAAACTCACCTTGAACGTAAGGCAAACTCTGAAGTAAGGTAGAGGGGTGGGAAGAAGGTGGAAACCAACAAGAACAAGACCAAAAGAGTTTTCTATCCTTGATCAGTTGTTCTGCCTTAGTGTTTGTCAAGATGCGTATGCATCCATATACACACACACACACATGTATTTTCTTTCTGCACTTAATGAAAAGAAACGAAGATTGTAACATGACTCATTCCCAGGATTTGCTCACAAATGACAGCCTTAACTCTAAGGAAAATAAAAATATATACAGAAGTGCTTAGTACAGTTTTATCTTGCAGTACATGGAAGTCACGATGTACTCAGCTGTAGGTCAGCACCTCTCACTTACCAGCACGCCAATGAATTCTAGCTCCACCATGGCCTGAGAACATTGAAGACTCAAACTGTTTAGCAAAAGTCTGATAACTGCAATCTCATGCCAGCTTGTTTTACAGATCAGCTATTCAAAAAATGAGTTCCCATTTCAAGTCTTGCAGCTAGACTTCAAAAGATATTGAAAATCCAACACACTGAGCTCTTTGTCAGACACCCTTATTAATTCATATTTGAAAATTGTTACCTGGTGCAGAAATCTTCACAGCTTCCCATTTACTGTCAGAGACCTGCCTCATTCTAACAACTTCACATGTCTTCAGTTGACCACAGGACTCATAAGCATAAGCTTGTTGGCTGTTTTCTGACGCTGATCAGAGCTGTGCTCCGTGTACAGCAGTAACATTCCCGAGAAGGGTTATTGTAAACCAAAATAATTGCTCAGCCTGACTGTCTGATGAGCTTGTTTTTCAAAACTGTCTGCTCTTGAATAATTACAGTGTACCTAATGTGGCAGTCTTTTCCTACCAAAGGTTTGCTTTTTGATATGCATTATCTCTGGTAACACCCAATTATTACAGAATCAATTGCAGATTAATGATAGTTAGAAGAGGTAATTAGTCAAAGGACTACAGCAATTAGAGGGTCTCTGCCTTCACTTTCTAGAAGTCAGATGAAGAATTCTGTTTATGTTTTGCTCTTTTAAAAGATAAACAGAGATGTTCATTCTAATTCAGAGAAAATTAACAACATTTTAATGGGCTTTATTCAGCAACCATCAATCAAAAAAAATCAAACAGAAATGTATAAAAAATATTTTTAAAGTGAAATAATATTTAGTTATCTCCTACCCATTGATGAGTTTTCAGCAGTTATGAAAATACATCAAGGGGACAGTGCTAGCTTGTTACTAGGAGAAAATGCCAAGCGCAGCAAAGCAAGAGAGACAGGGACCTGCTGGAGAGAGTCCAGCAGAGAGATCAGGGGACTTGAGCATCTTCCCTGTGAAGACAGGCTAAAAGACCTGGGGCTGGTTAGTCTGGAGGAAAGAAGGCTGAGAGGGAATCACATAATTGTCTACAAATATCTGAGGGGTAGGTGTCAAGAAGATGGGGCCAATCTCTCTTTGGTGGTCTGCAGCAATAAGACAAGTAGCAATGGCTACTGGAACACAGAAGATTTCACCCCAACACTCTCACTTCTTTACAGTGATGGTGATGGAGCACTGGAACAGGCTGCAGAGTGAAGTTGTGGAGTCTCCCTCTGTGGTGACATCCAAATGCCTGGATGCATTTCTGTGCAGACTATGCTAGGTGATGCTACTTTGGCAGTGTGATGGTTTGGGAGTTACCTGCCCCTAATGAAGTCACCCAGGCTAGACTCAGCCAGCTGGAAGTTAAGGAATGAAGCTTTATATTTACAGCTCAGCACAATATACAAGCAGATATTTAAAATATTTACAGCTATATACAGAAATCTACAAGTTAAAGGTAAAACAGAAAGACAACCCCTCTCTCAGAAACCCCAGTCCCCAGGAGGGGCTCACAACCACCCCTCCACTTTCTTTCCACACCTCTATCCTATCCCAGACTTTGCCTTACATACAAAATGAGGTTGGAGGATTGGTAAAGGGCATTAGAAAGCAGAATTAGTTGGGTTACACAGGGAGAAAAAGCACAGGTACTGACTGTGATGAGACTCACATGCATACCAACACTCCTGCTCTCTCTCATCTGTGTTTTGTGTTCTTGTTTTTATACATCTCAGCAAGCCTGCGAGTGAAGTAGACATCACCACTGTTTCCTTTTCACACCCTATAATCTATTTTTTTTTTCATTAAAATATTCCAGTTAGCCTCAAACCAGCATAGGAGGTCCCTTCCAACCTCTAATGTTCTGTGGTTGTCAGTATAACTGCCCACATCAGCAGCAGAAGCCAAAAAGCCTTTCTTTTCACTGAAACACATTAATCACCGGAGAGCGATTTCAGATAACGTCACAATCTGTCTAACATAAAGTCTGTGTGTAGTATAACCCAGAGTATAAACTGCAAGGATGCATCTCAGCCACATCTCTTTGACAGGTGTCCTTTTACACATCATAATTTCAGACCCTAGAAAACCAAGTCAAAGCAGTCTACAACCCAAGTTAAGTGATCACATACAAGCTCAAGTAGATAAAGAGAAGAAAAACTTCCCCTTTCTGCCCTCTCTGCAGCAGCTTCTATTCTTCTAATAGGTCATAAGCTTTCAGCCAGGTGATACCTGAGTATAAGAAACTCTTTCTATGCTACATCACCATTTTGTCATCCTTACAAAATTCATCTTGAAAACACCCAATAGTTCTCTTTGATCCACTAATGCTGGGATGACTTTGTTCATTAAATAGGAGGTCACACATTGTAACTTCGTTAAACACCCAAAGTGAAAATGCCTTGACAAGCATTCTTGGTAGCAGCCTAATAATTCTTCTGAATAAAAAGAGCCATGAAAAAGCTTAGTTTTATTAATAAAGGTGATAAAAGTGAGCAAATTAAAATATTTTGTTTCAGAGAGGCTGAGGGAGCTGGAGATGTTTAGCCTGGAGAAGAGGAGGCTGAGGGGTGACCTCGTTGCTGTCTACAACTACCTGAAGGGAGGCTGTAGCTAGAGGGGGAGTTGGGCTCTTCTCCTGGGCAACCAGCAAGAGAAAAAGGGGACACAGTCTCAAGCTGTGCCAGGGTGGGTATAGGCTGGATGTTAGGAGAAAGCTCTTGACAGAGAGAGTGATTTACCATTGGAATGGGCTGCCTGCCTAGGGAGGTGGAGGTGGAGTTGCTGTTGCTGTCCCTGGAGGTGTTCAGAAAAAGACTGGATGAGGCACTTCGTGCCATGGTCTAGTTGACTGGATAGGGCTGGGTGATAGGTTGGACTGGATGATCTTGGATGTCTCTTCCAATCTGGTTAATTCTATGATTCTATGATTTTGAGATCACATCATTTGGGGTTGGATAACATCACTAGCACAACTTGGGGCTGAATCTCATTTCATTAAATGTAAGGTGATTGGTGCAGAATAGTTACTGTACAGAAACAACCTGTTTTCCTGATCTCACTGGGGGTTGCAAGTGACTACATAAATCATGCCAGAAGTGAGTATGTTTGACTTGTAAGTCTCATTTTCTCACAAAGCTTTACTTTGGTGAAAACAAATTCTTCCCTTCAATCACAAAGTTCAAGTTAACTCAGAAGGTTTTGTTCAGTCTTTGATTGTGCATGTCCTCTGAGTTTTCCTTACTGCATAGCTAGTTTTGACATAACAATTCACCAGAAATGGAAAATGACATATGCATGACAAAGCACCAGGCAGGCATGCATGTAACTTACGTCTCACAAATTGTATTTGGTTTAAAAACAACCAATCTGTAGATTTCAGCATTTAAGATATAATTTTAGCTGCTACCACAGATGCATAGAAACTATTTTCTTTGTAGCTTAATGATTTAATATAGTTGTTATCTCTACTTTGCTAGAATAGTGTATTTTCAAGATCATTTATTCCATTTGGTACTCTTCAGAGAGGGGGAAAAAAAAAAACCACAACAAAAAACCCACAACACATCAAAATGGTTTTCATATCCACATGCAAAGATTTTGTCTTACCAGCAATAAGTGGCATCCCTCAGGGGTCAGTGCTGGCACCAGTGCTGTCTTAACATCTTTGTCAGTGACATGGACAGAGGAATTGAGTGCACCCTCAGCAAGTTTGCAGATGACACCAAGCTGTGTGGCACAGTTCACTTGCTAGAGGGCAGGAATGTCATCCAGAGGGACCTGGACAGGCTGGAGAGGTGGGCCCAGGCCAACCTCATGACATTCAACAAGGCCACATCTAAGGTCTTGCATCTGGGCCAGCGCAATCCCAAGCACAAATCCAGGCTGGGTGGCAAATGGCTGGAGAGCAGCCCTGAGGAAAAGGAACTGAGGGTCTGGGTTGATGTAAAGCTCAACATGAGCCAACAGTGTGTGTGCACACAGTCCAGACAGCAATCCTGTGCTGGGCTGCATCAAGAGAAGGGTGGCCAGCAGGGCAAGGGAGGGGATTCTCCCTCTTTGCTCTGCTCTCCTGAGACCCCACCTGGAGTACTGTGTGCAGTTCTGGAGCTTCCAACACAAGGACATCAAACTGTTGGAGCAAGTCCAGAGGAAAGCGACAAAGATGATCAGAGGGCTGGAGCAGCTCTGCTATGAGGTCAGGCTACAAGAATTGGGGCTTTTCATCCCAGAGAAGAAAAGGCTTCGAGGAAACCTTGGAGTGGCTTTCCAGTATCTGAAGGCAGCCTACAGGAAAGCTGGGGAGGGACTATTTACAAGGTCTTGTAATGTCAGGACGAGGGGGAATGGGTTTAGACTGGAAGAGGGGAGATTCAATCTAGATGTTAGGAAAGGGTTCTTTACAGTGAGGGTGGTGAGACACTGGAACAGGTTGCCCAGGAAGGCTGTGGCTGCTCCCTCCCTGGAGGTGTTCAAGGCCAGGTTGGGTGAGTCCTTGAGCAATCTGTTCTAGTGGGAGGTGTCCTGCCTATGGCAGGGGATTGGAACTAGATGATCTTTGAGGTCCCTTCCAATCTAAACCATTCCATGATTCTATAATTTGTCAAAAAGCATTCAATACAAAGCATCAACAATTAATTAGGTCTGTCTGATCCATCAAAATACAGATCACTAACTTGATCAAAGTACACATTTACAGATATAAAACTGTAAACCCTGAAAGTCTTGTAGAGCATACACCTCATGGCTGACATTTGCCTTTACAAAGAGGGAGCAAGTGTAATTTTGGATATATTTAATCACTACTGTGAGAATATGAGACTGAAATCCTACATGGGCTTGGCAATCATGCAACTAAACTTTATGAGATGTTCAAGGAATAATGATGGATGTTAAATCACCTGCACTCAGCAATTTTTTCTCTCTTATTCCTAACAGTTAAAAACAAGCTTCACCTTAGGTGATGCTATCTGTTGATGAGGTAGTGCTGTGTTACACACCTGGAGTAAGTGACTGTATTGCCCAGTGCAGACAAACAACAAAGTTAATCAAATAAGAACTGAAACAGATCCCAAAACAGGTATCAGAAGAGCTGCTTTTTCGAAAGATCTGGGACAAGACAGTGTGTCACAAGCTGAAAATGAATCAGCAGTACCATATTACTGGGGAGGAGTTAAAAAAAAAAAATCAGATTTTACTGAAATGTAGATTTTTCTACTGGAAATATAGCCTGTGAAAGAATCTTTCATTCATCTCAGCTTTGGTAAAATCTCAGCTAAAGTCTTGTGGTCTCTGTGGGACGCTGTAACACGTAAGACAAGCACAAATTAGAGGGAATTCAGAGGTGAACAACAAAAATTATGCTGTAGTTTGTATATGCTACCTGTGAGGGTAGACTGAATGAACTGGTACTGGTTAGTCTAATGTCAAGGCAGCTGAGTGTGGGCTGTAGAGCATTCAGTAAATAAATAAACATTGAAAATGCTATAAAGAGAAAAAAGTCTGTGTTATATATAAAAAAAAAAAAAATGAGCTGAGCACTGAAACAGCTAAAGCAGAACACAATCTTTATCTTTGGTGTTCCTAGGGAAAAAAACAGACTAATATCCATGGAAAGATCACTGATGGCTGAAGATGCAAGGGCAAACACTTGAAGATCCCTTTAATTAAGTATGGAAAACAATGATGAAGGATTGACCTTGCTCTCCATGAGATTACTCTCTGTGGAATTTCCATCTGGTACCACTAAATTGAACTAAATTTTTGCAGATGAAAACTAAATCAGCTAAATATGTTCTGCTTTGGCTAAAATATGGTCCAGCTATATCTGTCAAAGATTGTCATGGCACGATGACAAGACTGAATGTTAGAAGGTTGTGTGCTTTACTGTGACAAACAAAAAACCTATCTCTAAAAGGAGCAGAATTATTCTGCCTCCAGAAGAGGGCCACAAAGATGATCAGAGAACTGAAGCAGCTCTGCTATGAGGACAGACTACAAGAATTGGGGCTTTTCAGCCTGGAGGCTTTGAGGAGACCTTAGAGTAGCCTTTCAGTATCTGAAGGCAGCCTACAGAAAGGCTGTGGAGGGACTATTTATGAGGTCTTGTAATGACAGGACAAGGGCTAATGGGTTTAAACCAGCAGAGGGGAGATTCAAAGTAGATGTTAGGAAAGGGTTCTTTACAGTGAGGGTGATGAGACACTGGCACAGGTTGCCCAGGAAGGTTGTTGCTGCTCCCTCCCTGGAGGTGTTCAAGGCCAGGTTGGATGAGGCCTTGAGCAACCTGTTCTAGTGGGAGGTGTCCCTGCCTATGGTGCAGAGTTGGAACTGGATGATCCTTGAGGTCCTTTCTGATCTAAACCATTCTATGACTAGACAAGTGAGGGGTTTCCCTCAATAGAGGATACTATAGTGCAAATCAGTTATATGCTTATCCAAACCTTGTAGGCTGCATATCACCCACTTATTGTGAGGGCTGACAGATCATTGATAGTATGTCTCAGACATCCCAAATGATCCCAGACAATTCAGGAAGATTAGAGTTCCTCCAAAGAATTAGCACAAAGGCAAGTGGACAAGCTATGTTTTAGAACATTTCTGTGTTATGGAGGGCTTTACTGCATCACAGCAAGATGCTGCAGCTTTGGGTCCTCAAACCCTATCAGTCCAGTTGCGCATACTGGAGCTTGTAGAAAGCAAGATGAGACATGTTCAAACGTGGTTGTAGGAAAGACAGAGATCTTTGTCACAATACTGATCCTTGAGAGCATATGATAGACTCACTTCATTCATGAAAAATGACCCAAGGCTCTCTACAAGTCATTAACATCCCTGGAGTGTAGTCAGAGAGAACATATTGGCATACCCCTTTCTTATTGGTTACCTGTTACTCATTCACTACTGAAGGGAAATATCCTGGTGTGATTGGCAAAAGTGGCAGCATTTTCAGCCACAAGCAAGCCCACCTTCCTTTCTGATGAGAAGGTTAGTTGACGTGACACTAAAGCGTCGCAAAGCAGCAATTACTGCTGCATTTTGTACTCACGTGGAGTACAAAACAGGGAAAAATACACAGGCCCCAAGGTTCACCCAACTGAGAAGGTAAATCTGAAATTTTCCCTAGACTTGGAGGCATCAACCAACTCCAAAGCAGCAAGCAGATATTTCTTCTGAAGCTGTTTTCACATAAGCATGAGGAACTGGTCTCAACAGACTTCATGGCATAAGCAATTACTCATCGAAAAAAAAGAAAACAAAGCATGAACTTTTCCCTTCCTGCCTGCTGACTCAATAACATTGAATCAGAGGGAGCTAATCACGAGCAAAGAAGCTGTCAAGACCTTTGAAGCCACTGCATCCGACACAGCTGTAAGCCCATGGCATCTTCCCAAATGCTAGATCTGCGGAGACGCAGCAGACCAGCACGATTCTGTAGCAACGTGCATGACTCTAGCTAAATGCCCTAAATGTAACAAAAGGCAAGTCCATCATCACTCTGAATCTCTGCTGAGCAGCTGGGCAGGAAAACAGCTTGCTGACACTCCTCATGAGTAAGCACTGGGATGACACATCTCTCCTCAAGGACACAACTGAAAAGTTATCAGAGATATCTTTCCAAGCTACACCACTGTAGCAAGTGATTAAAGCTGCAAAGTGCAGCTTTCTTATGGAAAACAAGGTAGCAATTTTTCAAACACCTGTGTTCACATTCAATTTTAAGCCATCCTTCTTTTGGTCAATATCCATTTTACTCACAATGACTAATTCCAAAAGAAACTTATCCAAATTCAATATTTGCCTTTCCCCCCCTACAATGTTTCTACCAGAGAATCTGCAATGTTGAATCTGTCACTACATTCATTTCCATGGCAACAAATGGGATGCCATAAAAAGTGTTTTAGTCTAATGACAGACTAGTAGAATAAAAGTTAGATTCTGAAGGAAAGAATTCTTGCTCAGAGAAAAACATTGCAGCTAACTGCAAAGAGACCATAGAAAAATCACTTGCTGTTAATTTTCTTTTATAGACATTGAAGTTTGCTCCTCTTCACAAAGGACATTCTCACCTTGAAATGATGAACACTCACAATAATGTTTATGGGTAGAGGTGATTTAATATGCTAATATTTATCTCATTTTGCTTGATTACATGACATGCATTTTGTTTCTTATCAGCTGATAAGCTAGTTTATATTAAAATATGAGAAGTTATGCTTGATTATTCTCAGTGGCATATGCATATTTCAGGAGGCCATGGGGTAACACAATTTAAGAGAGCAGAAAATAGACACATTTTTTAATGACTTCCAGTTTGATTGATTCCACAAGCCCTTATAAACCAGGCTGGATGCAAAACTCAGTCATATTCTGGCATATTATCTGCTTACAGATTAATTCCTTCTTCCATTCTTGAAGTGCCAGAGAGATGATCCCAAAAAGATCATGTGGGACATGGTCAAAAGAAATGTAATCATTTATCTCTTGTGTAGTGTAGCACCTTTTTTTTTTTTCCTTAATGACTGTCATTTACTTAGGAGGCAAACTCTAATCACAACCTAAAACCTTCTGTCAAGGAAAGAACAAATAGAATCAAGATGGTATGGATTAGAATTCACCTGAAAGATCATCTAATTGCAACAGTCCTACAACAGGCAGAGACATCACCTGCAATACCAGGTTGCTCAAGGCCCCATCCAGCCTGGCCTTGAATACTCGCAAGATCATGGCATCCAGATCCCCTCTGGTCAACCTATTCAGCACAATACCACTCTCAAAGCAAAGACTTTCCTTTTACACCTAATCTAAACCTATTTTAGTTTAGCTGTAAGCCATTCAACCTCAACCTATTACTACATGTCCTTGTAAACTGTCCTCCTCCAGCTTTCCTATATGTCCACTTTACATACTGAAAGGCTGTTCTAGAATATCCCTCTTGTGTTCAATCCAGTCCTCTTACCTGCTTGTGATGGTTTGGGTGTTCCCCGCCCCCCCACACTTTAGAAATCACCCAGACTAGACTCAGTCGGCTCTGGAAATTTGAATGAAGCTTATATTTACAGCTGGCACAATTTACAAGCAGATAGTTACAGTATATGCAGATATATACAGAAATATACAAGGTAAAAAGGTAATACAGACACAACTCCCCTCCCAGAAACCTGAGTCCCCAGGAGGGGCTCTCAACCACCCCCTCACCTTCCCCCTACCCCTCTCAACCTTACCCCAGTCCCAAGGAAGAATGGAGGTTTGGCCAAGGGGATTAAGAAGCAAGGTGAATCAGCAAAGCAAATGGAGGGTGAGGTTAGAAAGCAAGATGGAGTTCAGCCAGCAGCCTCAGCTCCCCAGCAGGCAAAGAGCTGAGGGCACAGACCAGAGCAAAGTGACTTTATTTAATGTTTTGCTTTTCTTCTTTACACATCTCAGCAAGGCTGTGAGCCAAGTAGACCTCACCATTGTTTTCATTTCTCAGCCTATGATCTAATTCTTCTCACCAAAACATTCCAGCTAGGCTCAAACTAGCACACCTGCTTCAACTCAGTTCACGTCCTTGTTAGATTGAGGGCCCCAGAAATTAAAACAGTACTTCACATGAGTTCTCACAAGAGCAGAAGGGCAGAATTACCACTCTTAACCTCCTTCCCATCTTTTAAAATAGCCTAGAATACCGTTCCTGTGAGGTTCTTGTCAACCAACAGTAATAAGTCCTTCTCCTCAAGGCTATTCTCAATGTATTCTCCATTCAGCCTACATTTGTGCTTGGGATTGTCCCAGCTCATGTGCAGCACCTTGCACTTTAGTGTGTTGAAGCTGTTTGCACAAGCCCACCTCCCAAGTCTGTCAACATCCATTTGAGTGGCAACCTTTGGTGTGATGGCTGCACCACACAACTTGGCGTTGTAAGCAAATTTGATGCGCTCAATTCAACTGTCAACAGTAAAGAGGTTAAACAGCACTGGTCTCAACATCAACCCCCTGAGCACTGCCA
Organism: Tricholaema leucomelas; assembly: GCA_013400475.1. Taxonomy (NCBI): domain Eukaryota; kingdom Metazoa; phylum Chordata; class Aves; order Piciformes; family Lybiidae; genus Tricholaema lacrymosa; species Tricholaema leucomelas. The sequence continues at coordinate 63,361 of WAAF01012850.1, forward strand.
CTCATCACTGGTCTCCACTTGATTACCAAGCTGTTGACCACAAATCTCTGCTCTAGTGGGAGGTGTCCCTGCCTATGGCAGGGGTTGGAGCTGGATGATCCTTGAGGTCCCTTCCAACCTAAACCATTCTATGATAAATATTTGACATCCTTTTTGGTTTTAATATAAAATCTGACTCATGCTCAAAAATAGCATTAAGAAAGCATTATCACTATGACACAGACTGAGAAAAGCAATAAGAGAAATACATAAAAGCATACATTATACGTTATCTTTTTCTAGGGTTCAGGCACAACAGGATACATTCTTTCTTACTGTGCCCTGCTAAAGGATCAGAGGGCATATGGGAGAGTTCTGTCCCACTATGTGTCAACTTTGATGGCTCTTCGTAGGTCAGCCCATGTGTCCTTCTAACTACAGGTTTTTTGTGTCCAAATCATCATTTCTGTAAACTTCATGGAGCAAAGAAGAATTTGTGAGTATTCAAAGTAAGATTCAAACTTGTCTTTGAAGTCTTGACAAAATGAAAAGCACAGGTGGAAGCTTCTCATGGAAGATCATCGGCAATTTTATTTAACTGGAAAATAAGCAGCATTTTACACAACACTAAGTATGACATAAGAAATCTTCCAGTAAGATAAAACCTGTCTGGTCACACAATGTCTCACCACTCACTGAGCAATAGAAGTAAAAATGACAACCATATGAAAATATATCATGTGGAGTACTTTGAATTCTGTTTAGAAGCTAATTTTTAGGAGATGAAACAGTTAGGAAAAACATAAATACTACACTAATTTGTGCACATGCAGCCCAGACAGCCAACCGTGTGCTGGGCTGCATCAAGAGAAGTGTGGCCAGCAGGGCAAGGGAGGTGATTCTCCCCCTTTACTCTGCTCTCGTCAGACCCCACCTGGAGTACTGTGTGCAGTTCTGGAGCCCCCAATACAAGAAGGACATGGAACTGCTGGAGCGGGTCCAGAGGAGAGCCACAAAGATGATCAGAGGGCTGGAGCACCTCTGCTATGAGGACAGGCTGAGAGAGTTGGGGCTCTTCAGCCTGGAGAAGAGAAGGCTTCAAGAAGACCTTATAGTGGCTTTCCAGTATCTGAAGGGAGCCTACAGGAAGGCTGGGGAGGGACTATTTACACGGTCTAGTAATGTCAGGACGAGGGGGAATGGGTTTAAGCTGGAAGAGGGGAGATTTAGACTGGATGTTAGGAGGAAGTTCTTTACAGTGAGGGTGGTAAGACACTGGAACAGGTTGCCCAGGGAGGTTGTGGATGCTTCCTCCCTGGAGGCGTTTAAAGCCAGGCTGGATGAGGCCTTGAGCAGCCTGCTCTAGTGGGAGGTGTCCCTGCCCATGGCAGGGGGTTGGAGCTGGATGATCCTTGAGGTCCCTTCCAACCTAAACCATTCTATGATTCTATGATTTTTGTCATGTACTGCAGCTAATACAAAGTGGAACGATTTACACATAAGATACTCACATATTTGTACTGCAAGCTGCACAGATATTTTGAAACTGAATATTTAGGACTATGATAACAATTGCCAACAACTTTATTTTCCAGAATAATGTGTCTCTTTCCCCATTTAAATCACAGTTCCAAGGAACATTTTACATGCTATAGTTTAATTTTCTTTAGCCAGGTGTTTTCTTCAGTGCTTAATACTGAGTGGGCAAATCATTATTTTTATGGTTTGACTCAATGTTCATCAGAACAAAATCATCTAGAGGAATATGTGGTTGGGTTTTTTTTTTCATTATGAAAAGAAATGGATAACTAATTTCAGTCGAAGAAACCAAAAAGTGAAAACCAGGGGGAGAAATGTGCTTTTTGAGTTACCACTTCACTTTTTCTGTCATCACAGGAAAATAAAAGAACCTCCAAAAATTAGTTACTTCAAACTGAATCTGCAAATGTTCTTTTCTGTCCTATGTCAATCTGTAGATTGCACTGTAACCTTATGAAGCCACAAATGTATTTTTCCACAACAAAGCAAGCATGCTCCTGTGTGTCACCTTCCGGAGAGACAGTACTCTGTGACAGAATTGTACTAATTTCTTGAGAAGATATATTCAGTATTTTGTTTATCCAGATACACAGAATAATTGCAGCATTTCAATGGTTACTACAAATTGTTTATCTAGGCTCCAGTGAGTAGCCTACCATATGATCCTGAACTTCATACAGTCAGAGGACTGTTAGTTTTAAGAAGCCTTCAGCACCACAGAACATTTTGGGTTGGAAGGGATCTTTAAAGGTCATCTTGTTCAACTTTGTCTTTTGCAAACAAAGACTTTAGATAGTCTCAGCCAGAGAATGACATAGAATTGTAGAATCAGTCAGGGTTGGAAGGGACCGTGAGGATCATCTAGTTCCAACCCCCTGCCATGGACAGGGACACCCTACCCTAGATTAGGCTGGCCAGAACCTCGTCCAGCCTGGCCTTAAACACCTCCAGGGATGGGGCCTCAACCACCTCCCTGGACAACCCATTCCAGCCTCTCACCCCTCTCATGCTGAACAACTTCCTCCTCACATCCAGTGTGAGCCTACCTATCTCCAGCTTCTCTCCATTCCCCCTAGTCCTGCCACTCCCTGAGAGCCTAAAAAGTCCCTCCCCAGCTTTTTCAGGCCCCCTTCAGATACTGGAAGGCCACAAGAAGGTCACCTGGGAGCCTCTTCTGCAGACTGAACAGCCCCAACTCTCTCAGTCTGTCCTCACAGCAGAGCTGCTCCAGCCCTCTGATCATCCCAGTGGCCCTTCTCTGGACACACTCCAGCATCTCCACATCCTTCTTGTAATGAGGGCTCCAGAACTGGATGCAGTACTCCAGGTGGGGTCTCACCAGAGCACAATAGAGGAGGAGAATCACCTCCCTCGACCTGCTGGCCACACTTCTCTTGGTGCAGCCCAGGATCTGGTTGGCCCTCTGGGCTACAAGTAAATACTGCTGGCTCATGTTGAGCTTCTCATCCAGAAGCACCCCTAATCCCGCTCCTCAGGGTTGCTCTCCAGCTACTCACTGCCCAGCCTGGAGCTGTGCCTGGGATTGACTCAACTCAGATGCAGGACCTTGCACTTGATCTTGTTGAACTTCATGTCAAACTGTTAATGTAGCACAGTCAAATCACCACTAAACCACATCACTAAGCACCATATCACTTTTGCACACAGGGTAGCCTAAACCTGTGTGGAAGGACATTTCTGTACCAGTGTTATACGTAAATGTTTCCTATAACTTCTAAAATGCCTAAGCCAAATCACACAGTGTATCACAAGGAAGCTCATGGGTAGATATTAAAGTGGTTTTAATGAATGTAGCACCTGTATTCCATATGTTCTTCTACTTAGACCTCAATGATTCTTTTATGTTGCCTTTAGTTGCTTTTTAAAAATCAGTCTCATGACATAAGGAATATAAAAATAGTCTTCTATAATACAGTGTTTGAGAAGTCAAGTCAGCTTTCTTGTGCTTCTTGCACCCTAGATGGTACATCAGTGAATAGAATAGAATCAACCAGGTTGGAAGAGACCTCCAAGATCATCCAGTCCAACCTAGCACCCAGCCCTATCCAGTCAACTAGACCATGGCACTAAGTGCCTCATCCAGTCTTGTCTTGAACACCTCCAAGGACAGTGACTCCACCACCGCCCTGGGTAGACCATTCCAGTGGCAAATCACTCTCTCTGGGAAGAACTTCCTCCTAACATCCAGCCTAGACCTCCCCTGGCACAACTTGAGACTGTGTCCCCTTGTTCTGTTGCTGGTTGTCTGGTAGAAGAGACCAACCCCCACCTGGCTACAACCTCCCTTCAGGTAGTTGCAGACAGCAATGAGGTCACCCCTGAGCCTCCTCTTCTCCAGGACACAGTTAATAACAAGACATTTAAATAATACTGTAATGTTAGTTTTCATTCAGCTGCCACTGGTAACAGCAAGAATCCCACCTATCAAAAATTAAGGCTTAGTTTCACTCTGCTTCATGTCAAGTTGTCTCTGATATAACTGGACTGAAACCAATAGTTTTCTATTGGCTTCACACCAACATAGGAATCAAAGTCCCCCTCCTTAATTAGAAGGAGAAAGCAACATAATACACATTAAAGTTTGTTTTTATAGGCAAATGTTGAAATTCCTGCTGGAAATCATTCCAAATAATCTCAAGGGTAAACCCTATCTAGTTACTCAGCTTAAGCACACAATATTTGATTGACCACCTCCTCACACAGCACATTGTGAAGAGTCCGACATATCTGTCACACATGGGCTGGTCACCTCAGGCTTAGAATGACTTTTCCTTCTTTTTTTTTTTTCCAAAGAAATCACTTAGTCACTGTCTGGGTAAGGGAAACTGCAGTATGAGCTTTGCTTAATGCTAAAAGAGTTCAGGGCTTGCTACATGACTACACGAGTTTGACAAAGAAAAAAAATAGTAGGGTACCATGGCACTGTGACCCTCTAACAAACTGCTTGTCACTGTTTTCTGAAAGCAAGACAGAGCAGTTTGGAATGGAAAAGATAGACTGGAATGATGCCATTCTCCATCCAGAAACAAGAACTTACAGCACTAACACAGTTATGAGCTTCAACGGGAACTTGATCAAACCAACAGACATAAAGCAACTGTATTTTTTATGCCTAAACTCAACAGCACATGTAGTCCTAACATAGACAAGGACATTCGTTTGGTTTATTGCCTGATCTTCCAACCAAGTCCTTTAGCAGAATCATAAAGCAATTGGTATTAGAAACCTGCAAAATGTGTCTTTACTCAAAATCAACAGATGCAACCAACTAAAGCACACAGGACCTCACAATCTGTGTCTTCCCATGAAGAAAGGTTGATTGTATCAACATCCAAATTAAAAAGGAAGTCATTAACAATTAACAAACTTATGTCTTTAAATATAACGCTTATAAAGCTTAGTTGTCTATGAATATCATCCCCAAGTCTACACATGATTGACTATTTACTCTAGAGACTCTACATTTCCTCCTGTCAAAATAAGTTCTTGCTATTAAAGAAATGGGAAACAATTAATGATTCCATCACTTGTGACTTATTTTTAGCCTTTCCTCTTACTGTGTTGCTATTTTCTGCTTGTGAAGTGTATTGCAAAATGATACTTTGTATGACATATACTCAGTTAACATATTTATCTGGCTACTAAATTTCAGTGTGAATAATAATGCCCATCAATAATCATTTTTACTTCTGACAAGCCTCATGTTCAGCTTTTTGCTGAGATACTCAAAATGATGTAGAGAACTCACTGGAGTTCTTATTAATTTAAATACAAGACATGTATCCAGATCGTGCATTTAAAACCCAAAACTGTTTTATTATCTCAACACATTTTTCCCAATGAAATGACTTCAATTATGTAAAGATCCAATGTGATTTGGATATTTAATAGTATCTTCTCAAGTTTGCATTGTTACAGAAGACCAAAGATAATACAATGATACTACCTTATCTAATTATGATATGAAACAATAGAGAGTAAGGATGATTTGACAATGCTTTATCACATTATACAACAGCAAAGAAACCACCACCTTGGTAATTTCTATGTAAAAGTAATTATTTGGAGAGGCCAGCAGGGTCACTGATCAAAAGAGCAGAGATTAGTTTTCAGAGTCATCACTGAATACTTTATTTAAACATAAGGCAAAAAAAAAAATAGAATAGAATCAACCAGCTTGGAAGAGACCTCCAAGATCATCCAGTCCAACCTAGCACCCAGCCCTATCCAGTCAACTAGACCATGGCACTAAGTGCCTCATCCAGTCTTGTCTTGAACACCTCCAGGGATGGTGACTCCACCACCTCCCTGGGCAGCCCATTCCAATGCCAATCACTCTCTCTGGGAAGAGCTTCCTCCTAACATCCAGCCTAGACCTCCCCCAGCACAACCTGAGACTGTTTTCCCTTGTTCTGTCACTGGTTGTCTGGTAGAAGAGACCAACCCCCACCTGGCTACAACAGTGAGACTATATTTGATAGGTCCTATAATCCTTTCAATATTTAATGCTTCTGTGGGCACATTAGCAAGGACATCTAACTGAATTAGCAGCATCACAATCCAAAACATTTATTTCTGAGTTTCAGTGGATGGTCATTCTAACCAATAAAGTAATTCTCTGGGTTTGATGCAGATATGGTGAACATATGCCCCCATACTCTCCCTTCAGCAAAATAGAATAAAGGGAAAAACTGATTTTAAAACTCAGAATATACTACAGATACATTTATCATTCCACAACTCTTTCAGAAGAAAAAAAAATGATTGAGCCTTTTTGCTTTAAGTACTTTTTGAACTTATTTGTGTCTAGAATTTGGCAAGGCTTTACACTACAAAGAGAGTATTTCATGTCTTAATAACTTTTTAGTCAATACATGAGCTGCTTCAGATTCTTTTATTAAAGACTTTCACAACTTAAACCACTCAACTAGTGAACAACCTCCTTCTCTAGCCTGCGCTTTGCTACTGTCTGTGCTTTGCAAAGCAGTCAGAACAGCTGCTGTAACATAATGTCTTGTCAAGGTAATCAGTGTTATTACCATGGTAAGTGACAATAATTGAATTGGAAACATGTCAAAAGAATAAACAAAGCATATGATCTGACTGCCTTTTTAGAGAACAGAGAGGGGTGGAAGTGATCATCGTATGTCAAAATAATTTGTGCTTTTTAAAGACAGTCCTGAGTAGATGAAAGCCAAAGGATATTCCCACGCTTAGGCAACTGATAAAATACATGAGTCAATATCAAGATGAGGGAGAGACAGAATCAAAGCAAGACTTGAAAGTGCTTTTCCATCTCTGTAATTAATGGGAGAGCCAAAGGTTCAGCAGGAAAAGGTGCATCTGATCTGTGATCACCTCTGCATCTCTCAGTGGCACACATCAACCTAGCTTTCAGCTTCAAAAGCTGTGCTGTAAGCCAACCCATATACCACACATCGTATCAGAACAGGAAGATGGAAGTCAAAGGGTAAACTCAGCCTGCTGCATGTGTGTACTTCAGCTGAGCTATTTTCCAAATGTCAGGTGCCAACTGGTTTAGTCAGAACAGGTGAAGCTTAAAAGAAGGATCCAGAAAAAAAACAAACACACAAAAAATCAGAAGCACTATTAGAAAAGAATAGGCCTCCTCTCATAGAATGGCTTAGGTTGGAAGGGGCCTCAAGGATCATCCAGCTTCAACCCCCTGCCATAGGCAGGGACACCTCCCACTAGAGCAGGTTGCTCAAGGCTTCATCCAGCCTGGCCTTAAACACCTCCAGGGAGGAAGCATCCACAACCTCCCTGGGCAACCTGTGCCAGTGTCTCACCACCCTCACTGTTAAGAACTTCCTCCTAACACCCAGTCTAAATCTCCCCTCTTCCAGCTTAAACCCATTCCCCCTCGTCCTAACATTACTAGACCGTGTAAATAGTCCCTCCCCAGCCTTCCTGTAGGCTCCCTTCAGATACTGCAAAGCCACTCTAAGGTCTCCTCGAAGCCTTCTCTTCTCCAGGCTGAAGAGCCCCAACTCTCTCAGCCTGTCCTCATAGCAGAGCTTCTGCAGCCCTCTGATCATCTTCGTGGCTCTCCTCTGGACCCGCTCCAGCAGTTCCATGTCCTTCTTGTGTTGGGGGCTCCAGAACTGCACTCAGTACTCCATTTTCACATGATGCCTTACAGGGATTGATCCAAAGCCACCCAAAATCAAAAGAAATTTTCCACTTATTTTTGAAGCCAGACCTAGAGGCTGAATAAATGCCTGGTGAAGTTATTTTTAGTTTTAAACCCTCAGTTTCTGAATAGGTTTACAAATGTTTCATTTGGGTGGGTTGTTCTGTATCACTGCTTCTTGGAAAATGGCAATATACAGGACAGAGAGACAACACTCCTTCAGGTAAAAGTCATGCAGCAGATTGACTAATATGTATAACATTTGTTCAAAGGCTGGATAACATAACCTGGGTATTTAATGGTAGACATTCAATCTACACATGTAAACAGGGCTCCAGATTGGCACCAGTCTAACCTATCATAATTTAGGCAACCGAGACCAGATATTGCTGTCTGATGCCCGAGTTGCTGAGCAACATGTGCCCAAAGTGATGCACAAGGGCTTACCAGCTGCAAACAGGGCTCCCTGCCAACTGAAACCATTATCTGACAGCTTATTGCTGCACTGTCACTGTCGAGCTGGAAAAAAATTAGATCTACATGCTCCAATTCTCATCTAGAGAAGAACAAATGAGCAATTTTTAGGGTTTCTTAGGTCTCCAATGGAATCCACTACACCATTAGCTGAGAATGCTGTGAATAATTCTCCAAAAATTGTTTCTCAGACTTCAATGCAGTGCAGGATTCAGCTGCAACATAAATGGTGGTGTACTACACACTTGCTGTCTACAACTACCTGAGGGGTGGTTGTAGCCAGGAGGAGGTTGCTCTCTTCTCTCAGGCGGCCAGCACCAGAACAAGAGGACACAGCCTCAAGCTACACCAGGGGAAATTTAGGCTTGAGGTGAGGAGAAAGTTCTTCACTGAGAGAGTCATTGGACACTGGAATGGGCTGCCCAGGGAGGTGGCGGAGTCGCCGTCCCTGGAGCTGTTCAAGGCAGGATTGGACGTGGCACTTGGTGCCATGGTCTAGCCTTGAGCTCTGTGGTAACAGGTTGGACTTGATGATCTGTGAGGTCTCTTCCAACCTTGGTGATACTGTGACACTTTGGTTACCGAGCATTTTTTTTCACAGTATCACCAAGATTAGAAGATGAGGTCTCTTCCAACCTTGGTAATACTGTGATACTGTGTTACAAGAGAAACTACAATCAGTGCCATGATATCTTGCCTTTTACTTTTGCTAAGAGGAAATCAAAATATAAAGGGTGACAACTGGCTCTCTGGGGTACAATTATAAAGCTCACTGGATTTGGTGGACTTTTGGATGAGGTCCAGGAAAAAATAGTGAGCAATCAAACTTGATCAAGGACATCATGAGACAGTTAAAACTGACAAGATTCATTGTAGTCCAAATAAGTTGCTAGCAGTAACATTTGCACAAATATCTGTTGAAGCTAAAGGGGGATTATAGCTATGTTTAAATTAATGGACCTAGTAACATTTTTAAGATATTGTGATGGTTTGGGTGTTCCCTGCCCCCCCACACTTTAGAAATCACCCAGACTAGACTCAGTCGGCTCTGGAAATTTGAATGAAGCTTAAATTTACAGCTGGCACAATTTACAAGCAGATAGTTACAGTATATGCAGATATATACAGAAATATACAAGGTAAAAAGGTAATACAGAAACACAACTCCCCTCCCAGAAACCCGAGTCCCCAGGAGGGGCTCTCAACCCCCCTCACCTTTCCCCCATCCCTCTCAACTTTACCCCAGTCCCAAGGAAGAATGGAGGTTTGGCCAAGAGGATTAAGAAGCAAAGTGAATCAGCAAAGCAAATGGAGGGTGAGGTTAGAAAGCAAGATGGAGTTCAGCCAGCAGCCTCAGCTCCCCAGCAGGCAAAGAGCTGAGAGCACAGCCCAGAGTGAAGTGACTTTATCTAACATTTTGTCTTCTTTATACATCTCAGCAAGACTGTGAGGGAAGTTGTTTTCATTTCTCAGCCTATGATCTAATTCTTCTCACTAAAACATTCTAGCTAGGCTCAAACCAGCACAGATATTAACTATAGGTGTGTGCCCTTGAAGATTCCAACATCACAGAAAGAGGTTTTTGCATACAACAGCCATCCTGTTCTGATTTCCTCTGAAAAGAAATCCAGCCCACATATCAGCATGTTCTGTTTGAGTCTTTGATCCAGAACAACCCACCAGGGAATGTACATAGCCAAGTAAGCCATAAGCAATCTACCTGTCAGCACAAAATCCTGTTTCTGAATAGGATCAAGCATAATCACAGAAACATTCCAGTTGGAAAATATCGCCGGGAGCATCAAGTCAAACCATTATCCCCACTCTGAAAAGCTCACTCTTAAACCATATCCTCAAGCACCACATCCAAATGACTTTTAACCACATCTGGGTTTGGTGACTCAACCATCTCTTTGGGCAGCCCATTCCAGTGCTTGACCACTCTTCCTGGGAAAAAAATGTTTATTAATGTCCAGTCTAAATCTATCCAGTCTCAGCTTGAGGCCATTCCCTCGTTTTATCACTATTTACCTGTGAGAGGAGACCAGCAGCAGAATCTCCACTACATCCTTTCAGGTAGCTGTAGATAGCAATGAGGTCTTCCCTCAGCCTCCTCTTCCTCAAACTAACCATCCCCAGCTCTCTCAGTTGCTCCTCATAAGATTCATTCTCCAGGCCCTTTACCAGCTTCATTGCCCTCCTCTGCACTCGCTCCAGCACCTCCACATCCTTCTTGTAATGAGATGGCCAAAACTGAACACCTCATCACAGCCAAGTACAAGGGGATTATCACCTTCTTATCCCAGATGGACACAGGGCTTCTAATACAAGCCAGGATGCCACTGGCTTTCTCTGTACCTGGGCACACTGCAGGCTCGTATTGAGTTGTTTATTACCATCCCCAGGTCCCTTTCTGCCAGACAGCTCTAATCGTCTAAACAGATCAATATTGAACTATTACTGTGATTTCCTCATTGCACTTGGGTATTTGTTTTTTGGTTGTGTTGTATTTTTGTTGTTGGTTGTTTGTTGGTGGGGGGTGGTGGTGTAGGATTTGTGGGTTGTTGGGTTTTCAACTGTGGGTTGTTTTGTTTTCAAGTGACTTCAGAAGAACACATTTTATACAACTGATGGAAAGTTCCTGCAGGAATGGAAAGACCATTCATGTGAAGATAGTTTTTGACAGAAAGCTTTAATTTCTCAGGGAGAACAGGACTTCCTACCTCTGTACTCAGCTAATTAACATTGAATAACTATAGGTACTGGGGATAGATAAAACATATTGAATTTACAAAAGCAAACATGTTCACTCCTCCTTGTTCAACCGTAGAACCCTTGCACTGCCAGAAACACAAGTAGCGGGGCACCTTTCTGCAATATAGACCTGCCTGCAGCTCTACTGGCAGAACATCACTGGGAATATTCCCATCTCTGTCATTGGACTGAATTCCCACAAGGCAGGGCCTTAAATTATAAAATAAGCATATTTGCATGTACACTGCTTCTGGATGTAGAAATGGGAGGAAAGAGAATTGAGTTGGTGAGGAAGCTGAAGGGTGAAGAGAAACATTGTAAGTAAATGTCATATCTTTTCACTATTCTTCATCATAGTTTCTTGAGTAGTAAAACGTCTACAAAGAGTTAATAAAAAGTAAATTTCAGTCAGCCTACCACTGTGGCTGGGTACTCTCATAGACTCTGGTTTTGCAGTTACTGGGAAAGCCCTGCCTGGTCAGTGTGTCAGCGCTCAGCATATCTTGCTGTAGGACTTAATATTCCCATGCAAGCAGTAAAATTCCATGGGCAAAGAACGAACTGTGATACACTGCAGATTAGCTACAAGTGCATTAGATAGTGTCTTCAACTTCCCTACAGGTATCTGCACAATGTCAATATAAACATTAAAATAAGTATAAAACTTATCTCTTAATGACCTCAGTAGGAGAATAAGATCTGTCCCCTTGTCTAATAGTAGATGACCATCATAATGTCAGTACCTACAGTGCAGTTGTCCTGCTTTTTTGTGAAGCTGCACAACTACTGGAATTTCCTGAATTCATTCATTCTGTAAGATATTTCTTTCCCCAATGTATTCTTCCACCTTAACTGTCCAGAGCACTGTCAGGTAAAAGGGAGATGTTTCATCAAGTAGGTAGGTACAAGAGAAAATAAATGGATTCTGAATTAACACTGAAATGTGAAAATGAGCTTTTTTTCTTTTTTTAAGTTTCATGGAAAGATGCTGAAAGTCACACAGCATTTTTCAAAATGTTCCACAGTTGGCATCTTTACAGCCTTTGAGAAAGAAAATCTAGCTTCTCAAAATGGAATTGAACAGCATGTATCCACTCCTATGAACACCACTCTGCTCCCTGTACCATGCCTGCCAACCTCATTCTCAGAAAGTGAGTTTGAATGAACTAGTTAAGCATATACTGAAGGATAACCTTAGAAGGATACTTTTAAAAAAGCATGCAACCCAGCCAGCAGGGAATGTAAATGTTTCCAAGTGCTGGAGCCAGCAAAGCTGCTGAAATACAAGATAACATTCAACGGAGGATCCTTGCATCAGGATCTCATTCTGAATGTGACTTTCGCTATTGCTTACTTTTCATAAGAGAGATGGGCACAAGGTCAGTGGCATGACAGCATCACAAAGAGAAAGTAGGTCTTGGCTGAAATGCTAGACTGAATGTTAAAAGCAAAGGAAAATCCAAAATTACCCAAAAGAGGGCTACAGGTGGTGGCAGCCACTATGGAATATGAAGCAGAAGGACTGCTTCCAAATTCAGTATTGTGCATGAAGAATGAAAAACACAAAGCCCAAAAGCAGCAGCTTCTGCATTAAATTCTTTGTCAAAAGAACCAAACAGACTTGAAATTCTTGATTGTGACCTAAATACATGCAGGATCTGCACTTCAAAGTATAACATTAGCTGCTTGAATGGATTGCTGCAGATACAGGTAAATCATATCTGTAATGTATTGGGTGCAGTGCTCTGCCAGGAGGACAATTAAAGGTAATTTGGGACAAAATGTGTCCAAGGTTTAACAGACTGTTGCCTACTTGCTAGTTAAGAGAACTGCATGCAGGTTTCTGTTCTGCCTCACCAGGTACCTTTGAAACTCCTGACCAAGCATTTGCTGGACATGACCAAGGATTCGCTGGACACTTTAGTAGCAACATAGAATCATGGTTAGAGGCCTGGAACACAAACTCTATGAGGAGAGGCCCCTGTGAGGGAGCTGGGGTTGTTTAGCCTGGAGAAGAGAAGGCTCAGGGCTGACCTCATTGCTGTCTACAGCTACCTGAAGGGAGGCTGTAGCCAGGTGGGGGTTGGTCTCTTCTCCCAGGCAACCAGAAACAGAACATGGGGACACAGTCTCAAGTTGTGCCAGGGGAGATATAGGCTGGATGTTAGGAGGAAGCTCTTCCCAGAGAAAGTAATTTGCCATTGGAATGGGCTGCCCAGGTTGGTGGCGGAGTCACCCTCCCTGGAGGTGTTCAAGAAAAGACTGGATGAGGCACTTAGTGCCATGGTCTAGTCAACTGGATGAGGCTGGGTGCTAGATTGGACCGGATGAACTTGGAGGTCTCTTCCAACTTGATTGATTCTATGAGATCTTCTTTCCTTTACAAAGTAAAGGAGAAATATGTGGAACTAGTTCACTGTATCTGAAGTTCTTTATATCTAGAGCAACTGGTAAGATGTTGTGGTAGGTCTAAATAGGCAAAAATAGGCCTATACATGTCCTGGCTTGCCTAGACATGTTTTTCTGTTCTCCCCCTTCTGCTGCAGGGAGAAGCAACCCTGGAAAAGAGAACAAAGAACTTGGAGCCATTGAGCCTAAGGACTCTGGCTTGCCCAAATATGTTCCCCTGCTCCCCCTCCTTGTGTGCTGGGAGAAGCAACTGCAGGAAAGGAAAATGAAAGGCTTGGCCTCACCTAATATGATCAAGCTTGGAAAAGTGCCATTCTGATTGGCTAATCTATGTCCAAAGGTGCATTAGTCTTGGGCTGTATTGATAAAAAGGGCTGAACAGGTAGCACAGCATGCTCTTGCTGCCTCATTGCATCCTGAACTGCCTGGAAACCTCTACTGCCTCAAGTTTACTGGGAACATGCTCTAAATGCCTGTATATGATTGGCCTGCATAGCCAGCGTGACATTGCGCCAAGACTGCAGATCGCATTGCATCCTGCCTGCCCCTCTGCAAGGCTTCTGCTGAATCAGGGATCAAGAGGAACCAGGCCAGAAACTATGCCACAGACTTCCTGAGGAAAGAGCTTAGGAAAACTCCAAAGCCTCTAATGGCTTTGAGACCACCAACAGCAACCTCTCCACATGCTTTGGGTACTGTCTGATACTATTTTGTGAGTAAATACTTAATGCCTCCTGTAATTCACTAATTGCCTTCTGCCGTAAGCAGAAAGGTGCTTCCTGCATCCATCTAGTGGACAAGCCATATAATTAACCACAAGCAGTGTACTGACTACAAGAACCTTCTCTTCCAGTATGAAGCGTGCATTTGCTAGTTACCTCTTAAAGTGTACTATTTTTTCCTGCTCCCTGTGTGTATAAATTTCCAAACAGTGCATTTTGAACCTTGTAAATAAGTTTTCTGGTGATATTTCATGTTAACAAACAGCTTTCATAGTTATTAGCAATCTTCACCTGGACATCAAAATTAACAAAGATTATTAATTTTGTATAATTTGTAACAGATGTCAAAAGTCCTGTCCTACCACATCCCTGGCAAAGCAAAAAGGAGGTTGTATTTATTATTATTTTCTTTTGGATTCTGAAGAGAAATGTCAAGTGTGGCACTGACATACTAATTATTGTGTAAAATGTGTTCTTTTTAAGTTCTGTGTTTTCCCATCCTTACTCCATGCTCCTTTTGCATTCTATAATGCATTCAGGACAGCTGCCATCTCCCTTTCCTATGTTAGCACAGCAGCTTGCACAGGAAGCCTTGTTTATTATTTAGCTCTACAGTTCTAGGCTAATACAAACCAAACAAAATAATAAAATCTAATAATAATAGTAATAAAAATAACAACATTGCAAATAGGAAAGAAGACAGAAAGCATCCATCCTTGACTACGCAAACAAAATTAATGTGCAAATACATTCATAAATTAAAGCGTTGAGTTTGGGTTGCTGTTATTTCTGGAGCTGTATTATTCATTGTTTGCTGTGTTGCACTGAACTATATCACAGTCTGGTGTGAATTCCCTGACAGCCATATAAAGATGTTCCTTTCACTTGCTCGTTTCATGAGCGTTAGCAAAAGGAACAATTTGTAACAGAGCTGCTGTATTTGTTATACAATATGGAACTTTTTTGGTTCTTTTAAAGATGTTGATAGTTTGGTTAGAAATGCAGACAAATGTAATATTACAACATGTTTAGTGAATAGAAGGAAAGTCCATCCTTGACTGAAATAATTTGACAAATGTTTAGAAATAAAAATTATAAGAAATAAGCAATTCAATGCAGCTGATTTCCAGAGCCTAAAAGGGATAAATTCACCAGGATAAACTTACAGACCAACAGTTTTATTGAGTCTTCTACATCTTTGACAGCTTCACCAGTTGAAGCTCTGCTTTGTGAGCAGGATCAAAACCCATCCTTTCTACTCTTGAGCTAACTATCATTTCTATAAACTTAAATTGCAGCCTGTGTTCCACATGGAAGGCTCCTAGTTCACACAGGTAGATGTGGAAATTGTAAAGCCATCAAGCACAATGCCTTTTACCAATGTGATGCTATTTCAGAGACACCTGTGCTAAACACCCAACCTACTGTGAAAATGCACAGTATTCAGCAGACTGCAGAATTTTTCATTTGTTACCCACAGTGAAGAAGGGAGGAGGTGAAGTAGCTACATACTAGACTGCAGGATAAAAAAAAAAACCACACTGAGACAACAGATTTTAACTCCTAGAAAGACCTTTCAATAATCTGCCAGAAAGGCACCCTGGAGCTTCTTCACCTATTGATCAATGTACTTTGTTTGACATTGGTATTTAATCACTTCCTAATGGGACTGGAAAGAGTTCTAAATATAACACCATTGAAGCATGCTATGAAGAACCAGGACTTTCACCCAGAAAACTAAGCTGAACATCAAGGTTTGCTTGTTTAACAAACCCTGAGCCATCCCACCCCATATAGGAGAGAGAGTGTAGGAGTGGAAAGCCAAAAGATGGGTCATTAACATGAGGCACACTACAATGCTACTGAGCACCTGAAGTTAAATCAGTAAACTATGGAGTGTTACTAGCAAAAATGACTTGGTTTTAAACTACAATGGATTATGCTCTCAATTTGGAGGAGATAGTTGCTTTAGAAAAAGAGACCAAAATAATCTCCCTTGACTGCTGGCACAGTAGGCTATAAAGTGACCTGCGGAGTCTCAGCAAGAGGGTAGTGGAATAAATCAACAGTGAAGTATTTTCATGAATGAGAAGTAAAAAGCCTCCCTAGTGAAGAGAACAGAAGAAATATTGAGACAAAACTGAAGCAGCTCTCTTACATGTAAGGTTTAGGACAGAAAAGGAAACACATTGAAAAAAAGAATTATGACCACACAAACATTTCAGGTTCTCGAGAAATGCCTCAGTCTTGCACTGAAATGTTATTTACATAAATATTCCAGCTGTAAACATCCACCAGTACTCAGCCAAATATGCTTGCTCAGAATCACCATGCCAGCAAAAAAACAAACATACAACTCCTGCTCCTTTTCAGTTACAGTTCCCTAAACATAGAGCAGAAATGATCCCACCTGAGTGATGCAGATAGTTCTGGAAAGTGCCAAGGAGTTAACAAACAGATGAGATACAGAAGAGTCCATGATAAAGCAAACCAACATGCCAAAGTCAGAAACAGAAGAGAAACATGCTAAATACTGTCCAAAAAACATGAGTACTTGCCTCAAGATACATCACACAAGGTTTTGGCACTTAGAGCAGGAATCCTGCAAGCATTTATTCCCAGCACGTTCTCTATGTACTTATTAGTAGGAACTCTCATATAATCTCTGACTGCAGAAGAGCTTAATGTGACCCACAGAAGTCACTCAAGATGCTTATCCTGCTGAACCACTCATTGACCCACACTGAGCAAAAGATTTAATGTGGATCACCAAAGAGGAAGATAGAAGATCAAAAGGATGAGGTCAATTAAGAGATTTCTTGCTGTTGTAATAAAAAATAAGAGAATATTTTCTTCTTTTAACCTGGAGGAGAGGCGGAGGGAGCTAGGGTTGTTTAGCCTGGAGAAGAGGAGGCTCAAGAGTGATCTCATTGCTGTCTACAACTACCTGAAGGGAGGTTGTAGCCAGGTTGGGGTTGGTCTCTTCTCCCAGGCAACCAGTGACAGAACAAGGGAACACAGTCTCAAGTTGTGCTGGGGGAACTATAGGCTCGATGATAGAAGGAAGTTCTTCCCAGAGAGAGTGATTGGCATTGGAATGGGCTGCCCAGGGAGGTGATGGAGTCACCGTCCCTGGTGGTGTTCAAGAAAAGATTGGATGAGGCACTTAGTGCCATGGTCTAGTTGATTGGAATGGGCTGGGTGCTAGGTTGGATTGGATGATCTTGGAGGTCTCTTCCAACCCAGTTGATTCTACGATTTTATGGATGAGATTCAACTAAGGAAGCCAGAAATACCAACTATATAGAATATGACCAAAAGCTACCTGCTTTAAGCTAACTATTCATTATAAGGCTGACACTAAAAGGGTAAACTTCACAGCTGATGTGGAAGACAGAGGGGAGAAAACAGTATTAGCTGGGTCATTAATGAAGGTGTCAGAAAATTACAGAGAAGCAAATTATAACCTGTTGTAAATAGCCTGTTGGCTCATTGCATTTTCCTAGCTGCCATCAGTAGACATGCAAATAGTGTGTTGTGTTGAAGACAGCAGAGTGGTTGACAGTGACAGAGAAGAGAAGGATTATGGGAGAAACAACTACTGAAGAGCAGAGTTTCATTTAATACTGTAAACCAAATTTAAGCAGGGAATACAGATATCCAGGCTGAGAAAAGTGTAACCTTGAGACTTAATTTGAAAAAAGAAAATAGAACACCAAGAAATGCTTTCATTGTGTGCAGCTTATCCTCCAGGAATGTTTAAAGATAATTTGTCTCTTTTTATAAATGTCAGCAAAACTTAGGTTTGTCTGCAAGATCCTGGAATCTATTGCCAAAACTGTCATAGAAATGGCACTAGCAATTTGATTCAAAGGTCACCTAAGTCATCAGGAAGAGCACCACTTTTTTCATGGGGCTTTGAATGAAACAAATATGTATATATCTGAATATAGAAAAAAAATCAAATTCAACAAAGAATGAAAAAAGAAAAGAGAAGAGAGACAGTGGAATGATCCCCCTAAAATTAAAGTCACTGCATACTTCCTTTCTACCATTACAACTGCTGTTTTTGGAAGAGAAAGACAGGCAAACTCCCATTCAGCACAGACTATTTAAGTACAGCAGAGCATACTCTCACAACAGCTCTATGTCTTTCCTTTATTAAATAGTCTTGCTTTGTGATGTCTACTTCTGTGTTCCTCTTGGGATGGCCTAGAGCATATAACTAGATCCACTTCATATGGAGAAAAGAGCCTGTTACCCAGCAGTTGCAACAGCAGATGCTTGTTCTCTTGCAAAAATGAAGACAGGATGTTTCCATCAGTCATTTAAACCCCTAACCACAACAGGCTGAGTGAGCTCTTAGCAGCTTTGCTGTGCTTTTTCTAAAACCATGGGGTTTGTTTTTGTTTTGTTTCTTTTTAAAGCCTCAATACTGATCTTTAAATAATGGTGTAACACTTAGCAAGAATCACAAAAACCACCCTGCCAGTTGGCAGTGTTTCCTTAGCAATATGTCACCAACATGATAGTATCTTGGTACAGAGTAGCACAAAGAATCATCCAAATGAGAGCCTTTGATGATGTATTGATAAAGAAAGGGCTGTCCAAAAAGAGGAGATGGACTCAAAGTACAGCCAGCTTTTCTGGGGAAAAGGGGAAAGGGACTTTCAAAGTGAGTCAATATTAAACAGGGCATATTGCAAACTGCTTTTGATAATGATACAAGTGATCTGAGTAAACTAGGACAGAATCATGATCCTACTGAGAGACAGCTGCCATCTGCAAAAATAAAGCTGTTTTCTTGCCTCACATACAGATACATACAATCCTCACATAACTGGCTCTGCATACAATCCTCACGTAATTGGCTCTGACTTGGCCAAGTTGCGCCAGTCTAACAAGGAAATTCAGAGCAAATTCTCTGGTAAAGGCTACTCACCTGTCTAAGGATCTCCAAGTAAGAATCACAGTTGTTCTATTTATCAGATTTTCCCTTTCTTCTCTTTTTCCTTTCCTTCTTCTTCCCCCTCACCCCTTCTTTCATTTCCTTTCCAATGCTTCCTTTTTTGTTTCCCTTTTTTCCAATTTCTTTCCTTTCTCCTTCCCTTTCTTCTTTGCTTTCCTCTTTCCTTCATTCTATTTTCTACTTCTCACCACAAACTTCTCTACCTACATTAACCCACAAGGCTTCTTCACACCCTAGATAAGTATAACATGGAACTAAACATGTTTATAGGATGGACAGTATATTCCTTAAAAATGTGATTTCGACTAAAGGCATCTCTTCCCTCAGAATCACCACAGCACAGTGGCATCCAGGATAAACTCAAGAGATCAGACACACCTGTAGAGTAGGCTCATGAATTCCACCTTTGCTAACCAGTAAGTTCATAGAATTACAGAATCAACCAGGTTGGAAGAGACCTCCAAGATCATCCAGTCCAACCTAGCACCCAGCCCTATCCAGTCAACTAGACCATTGTACTAAGTGCCCCATCCAGTCTTTCTTTGAACACCTCCAGGGACGGTGACTCCACCACCTCCCTGGGCAGCCCATTCCAATGCCAATCACTCTCTCTGGGAAGAACTTCCTCCTAACATCCAGCCTATGCCTCCCTGGCACAACATGAGACTGCATTATCACAGGCTGAAAGGTAGCCACACATACCTGTAAATTCCTCAAGCCAAGAAGCCAGTAGGATTAAAATGACAGGTAACAAGACCCAGCTGATAAACAGCAAGAGATTTGCTTGCTGTATTCAAGGGTTGTTTTTTTTAAAAAAAGCAAGCATCCAAACAATCTTAAAACATAGAATCACAGAATCAGTCAGGGTTGGAAGGGACCACAAGGATCAGCCAGCTCCAAACCCCCCACCATTGGCAGGGACACCCCACCCTAGATCAGGCTGCCCACAGCCTCATCCAGCCTGGCCTTTAACACCTCCAGGGATGGGGCCTCAACCACCTCCCTGGGCAATTCATTCCAGGCTCTCACCACTCTCATGGTGAAGAGCTTCCTCCTCACATCCAGCCTAAACCTATCCATCTCTAGTTTTGCTCTATCCCCCCCTAGTCCTGTCACTCCCTGATATCCTGAAAAGTCCTTTCCTGGCTTTTTTGTAGGCCCCCTTCATAAAGGGACTAATTTATTTTTAGAAATGATTTTTTCCTTAATTCCATGCGTTAAAGACTCCATCCCATCCTATCACATAAGGGATTGGGATTTCATAGCCAGAGCTTTTCCCCTTGCGTACCAGAACACCACCAGCTGCTTTGCCTTTTGGCCTTTAGACACACGGGAGAAACAAATGGGATTTGAACAACAGAGTGGTATTTTCTTGAAATAGCTTGTTCTTCCAGCATTATGCAAAGCCAGTGCAAGACTGCAGGCAAGGCAGGCAGGCACCAAGGGACAGCAGAAAATCAAAGCAAATGCAGCTTTAGTATCTAAGCTTCAAAATACAACCAACATCGCAAAATAGGTGCATTAGCCTTAGGATTCCATACAGCATTCAAATGATTTCTAAGTCATGTGAACAGGTGTTTTATCAGAATACTGTAGATCAGGAGGGTTTTTTTCTGTATGGACTTAGGTAGGAGGACCAATTTTCACAGGAACAAGCAGCACATCCAGTGAAACAATTGAATTTTAACCTTTAATTTCATCCCTCTTGTACATCCTTATAAAGACACCAGAGATTTTAGACAGGAGTTAAGCAGAACTTTTTAGGCTGGTTGCAGTCTTTTTATTTCATATAACTATGTGCTAAGTTTTCACATTTCAAAATGAGGAGAATAGGAGGTCTGTGTGTCAAATACCAGGAGTTAAATCAAACTCTTCCTCTCAGCTTCCCCTTCTTGTTAATTTAGCATTGTGTCAAATCTCTTGTGAATAATTGAAGGTAGCAAAAGAACATGTTTGTATCATATGATACAGACAAATGTCTAAGTCTGGAACTACACTGACAAACAGGAGTCTGCTGCTATCCTCAGCCAGCAGGAACCTGCAGCAGCAAGCAATCTTCCCCTGCTCAGAACAATCCCCAGTGCTACATGAGCTCCCTAGGGAGACAGCCTCACACATTCCAGCACTCTGGTGGGGGTGCAGCAATCTGTCTCTGGTAGCAAATTCACACACGGACAGAAACTTCATCCCAGCTGTGCACACCTTGGCATACATTAGTGTCTTATAATAACCTGGAGTTAATATTTATAGTGATCAGCACGAAAACAGACTTTCTCAAAAATCTAGTTTTTACCCAAAGCATTACTTTCTGCTTTGATAAAGGTAACTGTTTTAAAAGTCAGAATTCACTCTAAGCAGAAATGAGATACAAGAGCACAGTTCAACAAATAGACAGAAGCCTACTAACACACGGACTAACTGCTAGAGATGGTAAATGGTACAGTGGCTGAGGAGTCCCTGCTGCCCTAGAGGCTGCTTTGCAGATCGCAGATGCTTAGAAATCCGTGTCCTGCCACCCAGATAGCAGTATACAGCAAGGTGCTCATCTAGCTGTCTCAGAAAACCAAAAAAACAGATGTCTACATGCAACCTGCAGGCTGTAATCTCAGCATCAATCTGTATGCTGGCAGGGCCACAGCAACAGTGTGGGTCCAGGAGAACACAGGTGTCCAGGGAGGAGAGGAACTGGGGTGTCCTAGCAGGTGTCTCAGGCCCTATGTTTCTGCACTACACAGAAGGGCTCAAACATGGTGTGAGTATGTGGTTGGGTGGTAGGCACACGGATTCAGGACAATTCACATGGGAGCAGATCAGGATTGCCATAAAGAGCACAGATCAGAGCCAAGCAGAGCCCATACAATCTGTGATGCATCTTTGCTCAATCATTCAGAATTCTGCTGCGAGAGAGAACCAGGCAAAACCAAATTTGAAATGCAGCCCTTTCCCTCAAGAAGTCTGTTTTTCTTACTGAGTCTGCTACTCAATCCATTTCTGTCCACCCACAAAAAAAAACCACAACAGGAGACCCAAAAGCACAAATAAATCATAATAAATTGATTGACTATTCCCCTAGTACTCTAATTTATGCCTTTATTTTCCTCCAGTAATGAAATAATGAGACTAAGAAACATAACCTCATTTATAAAGCTAATTTGCCAAGAGAAGAGTATTCTGTTTCTTTCAGCAAGCTGGAGCCAACAAAACAGCCCCAGAGAGATTCAATTCCATTTTTTCTGATACATTTCTTCCTAATTATTGCAGAATTGTACTGGATTGTGAGACAAAGGTTTGACAGTGGGGCAAGGTACAGGGATGGCTTCTGTGGAAAGCTGCTAAATACTCCCCCCATGTCTTGAAAAGCCAATGCCAACTGGCCAAGGCTGAGCCCATCAATGACAGTGGTAGCATGGGATGACATGTTTAAGAAGGGTAAAGGTTGCTGCACAGTAACAACTGCAGCTGGAGAGAGAAGTCAGGAGAGGGGGAGAGAAACAACTCTGCAGACACCAAGGTTAGTGAAGAAGGAAGAGAAGGAAGTGGTCTAGGTGTCAGAGCAGAGATTCCCCTGCAACCCGTGGTGAAGACCATGGTAAGTCAAGCTGGCTCACTTGAGCCTGTGGAGGCTGATGGTGGAGCAGCCTGTGTAGGACACCATAACAAAGCATCAAGAGGCCCAGAGCAGGCTGTGACTCTGGGAAGCCCACACTGAGGCAGGCTCTTGGAAGAACCTGTGAGTAGGGTTGCTGGCAGGACTTGAGAGCACACAGATGATCTACACTGGAACAGTCCATTCCTGAAGGGACTATATGTCACAGTAGGTCTGAAGAGGCCAAAATAGGCCTGAACATGTCCTGGCTTGCCCAGACATTTTTCCGCTCTCCCTCTCTCTGTTTTGGGGAGAAGCAATCACAGGAAAGAGGACAAGGAACCTGGAGCCACTGAGTATAAGCACTTTGGCTTGCTCAGACTTGTTTTGCTCCTGCTTACATCCTGTGGTAAATAAAGTACATACACTTGGCTTGGGCCTGCTTTGTACAAGGCCTGTGTTTTCCCACATTTGGGTAAAACAAGCCTATGGTTTCACCTAATATGGTCAAGCTTGGCTAACTGCCATACTGATTGGCTGCTCTGTATCCAAAGTCCCATTAGCCTCAGGCTACATTGATAAAAAGAGACGAGTATGTAACACAATATGCTCTGCTGTTGTATCCATGCTTGCCTGCCTGTTGTTGCCTGCTGCTATTGCTTTCTGCTTCTGGCAGCGTTCTGTCTCACTGCCTTACTGTATCCTGAACTGCCTGGAAACTGCCTGCCTCAAGTTCACCAGGAGCAGGCTCTAAATGCCTCCACACAATAGGCCTGCATAGCAGCATGACATTACGCTGAGACTGCACATGGCAAGACATCTTGCCTACAACTCAAAGTCTCCTGCCAAGACGAGAAGTCTTGGAGATTATCCAGGGGAGCCAAGACTAGATCAAAGATTGTCTGCCTTCTTTCCTCAGCGCCCTGTGAAGCCTGAGAAGAATCAGAGGTCTCAGCAGCTGCTGAGACACCAACAGAACCCTCTGAAAGCATTTGGATACTGTGTGAAGCTGTAGCCCTGCAAGTTGAGAGACTAATATTGTGTGATTAAATACCTTAAGCCTCTTCTAATTCACCATTGCCTTCTGTCATAAGCAGAAAGGTACTCCTTGAGTCCATCTAGTGGACAAGCAGCATAATCAACTGCAATTATTGTGTTGACAGCAGGAACTTTCACTTCCAGTTCCATTAATGTTTATATATTTTTGCTAGTTATTTCTAGATTTAGTTATTCCTCTATATAATGTTTCCATGACCGTGTGAAGAGCTGATTATTATTAAAAAAATAGTGGTCGGGGTGGTGAGAGTTTTGAATACTAAAATTAACAAACAATATTTTTGAAAATCATCTCTCACATTAATTACTTCTCCATTTCACTATACCTTGTGAAAATGGCTCACACTGGAGCAGTCCATGCAGAACTACAGTGTGTGGAAAGGGCTTACATAGGAGATGTTTGCAGAAGATGCTTTCATGTGAGAAGGACTGCATGCTAGAGTGGGGAAAAATCTGGAGTCCTCCCCTGAGGAGTGTTGCCGTAGGCCTGATAAGCCCACAATAGGCTTATACATGTCCTGCCTTGCCTAGGCATGATTTTCTGCTCCACCAGAGAGGCAAGCATGGGAAAAAGAGACACAAAAGAACCCAGAGCCACTGAGTCTGGCCTGCCCAGGGTCTTCTGTTTTAAGGTACACACACTTAGCTTGTGCCTGCCTAGTGCAAGGCCTGTGCTTTGCCCAAATTAGGCAAAAGCGAGCCTGTGCCTTTGCCTAATATGGTAAGGTTTGGCTAACTGCCATCCTGATTAGCTATTCTTGTGTCCAAAGGGCAATTAATCTCGGCCCACATTGATAAAAGGAGATACACAGCTGAACATCCTGCTTTTGTTTTGCTGCTTTGCTTCCCTGCTCTTTGCTGTGCTCTCTCTGCTGTGCCCAGCCCTGCTGCTATTGCACACTGCCTTATTGCTTGCTTGGTAAACTCCACTGCTGTGAGTCACCAGGAGCAGACCTTGGATGCCTGCACATGATTGGCTTGTGTGGCCAGCATGACATCATGCTGGGACTACACGACATCTGCCTCTGCACCTGAAGGTCCTGCTTAGAATTCCTGGACATATATGCAAATGGTCCAGAAGAAGCCCAGAGAACAAGGTCAGAGATTGTCTGCCTCTTTCCCCAGAAGCCAGGAAGATTCAAGTCTAAACATCTAACAAGACAGAGTCCTCTGAGAGCATTTGGGCACTGTCTGGGCTGTGGATAGCCCCTGTGAGTGGGTGATAATAATTTGTGAGTAAATGCTTAAATGCCTCTTTGTAATTCTCTACTGCCTTCTGCCATAGAGCAGAAAAGAGCTTGAGCCCTATTGACTGCCAGCGGCACTTGGCCACGGACCCTTCTCTTCCAGTTCAATTAATGTTTCTATATTTTACTGGTGATATTAGATGTAGATATTATCCATAGATTGTTTCCATGACCATGTGGGAACCGAAATATTATTAAAGTCACTGGTCGGGGGTGGTGAGAGTTCTGAATAGCAAAATTAATAAACAATATCAAATTTGGAAAATATCATCTCACATGATTAATTTCCCCTCCCCAACAAGGAGGAAGGAATAGCAGATATAACACGTGGCAAACTGACTGCAGCACATGTTTCCTGTCTCTCTCTGCCACAGCAGGGGAGGAGATAAAATAAAGGACAGAAAGAAGGGAGGGATAGGTGGAAGGTGTTTTATAATGTAGTTTGTATTTTCTCATTATGTTATTCTGATTTGGTTGGTAACAAATTAATTTTCACCAAGCTTTGTCTGGTTATATTTTCTCTTCCCTGTCCAACTAAGGAGCAGAGTGAGCACTTGACATCCAGCCACGACCTACCAAAAGAATATATAACTATGTCCCAAAGTTAAACATGAAATAAACTACATAAAACCTTACAGAACAATTTTCATTTGACTGGAAAACCATGAAAAGTGTCAACAGAACAAATCCAGAAAAAAAAAAAACCAGGTTTGTTTTGTGTCAGCAGTTCTTGGGGCCCAAAATGAGTAAGAGATGCCAAAACTAACGAAGTGCTTCTAAAAGGGAAAAGAAAGGTGGAAAGGCAAGATTGCATTCCTATTCTTTTTACCTATTTTACTATAAATTTAATAGCTATTTGGACCACAACATCCAGTGGAAAATTAGTTATACTGCAGATCCTCTCTCACATCAAAAACTGTAACTTTAAATAATAAGCATTTTCTAATACACACCAAAAATAAGTAATGATAGAATAGAATAGAATCAACCAAGTTGGAAGAGACCTCCAAGATCATCCAGTCCAACCTATCACCCAGCCCTGGCCAGTCAACTAGACCATTGCACTAAGTGCCCCATCCAGTCTTTCTTTGAACACCTCCAGGGACAGCAACTCCATCCTTAGTATATTGAGCTACTTGAACACTGAACTGATTGTTAAGCTCTAACTTCTAAAGTAGTAAAGAAAACCACTACTTTTTTCACGTGGTTTTCTCTAGGGTATGCTGAATTGGTCACTAAGGAAAAAAAAAGGAGTCTCTAATTTTGACATGACAACAGTAGATACTTGTCAATAAAACAGAGAGACATTCTAATAAGAAGATACAAACAACAGATCCATACCAAGCAGTAGACAAATCAGTGAAGTTCTTTGCTTATCTAAAGCAATGTTATATGGCTGATGTTTGTACACAACATTTTTTTTCCTTTCAGCAATAAGCAGCTTGAAAAATTTAAGGTGTCATGGCTTTTTAGAAGCAGTTGCTGAATTAGGAATGCTTCTCATGATGAACAGCACTAAACAACCTGAACCTTTTTGAGCACCATAATATAAACCCTACAATGCAAAAGCTCTCCTCAACTGAGAAGTTTTGATTGATGTCCTGATTCCAGTGCTCTTTCTTGCACTGAGTAGTTACTCACTTCAGGTAAAATCTCATTAAAACCTAAATCAAGTACGTTTTCTGCTAAAATACTTAATCATACCTTCTGCAGCAGAGTAGTTGCTTTTGAAGCCAAAGTTCTTTAAAAAAAATTAAATGGAAAAAAATTTGTTTACCTTTTCTTAATGTTCTGCCTCAAAGGCTGTTTTGTTAAGAAGCAGAAAAATGTAAAGCTACAAAGAGCAGCTCATTTTTCTCTTTCACCACTAACTTACTTCACAGATAGAGCTAGAAGTGAAAAT
This sequence comes from Tricholaema leucomelas, assembly GCA_013400475.1. NCBI lineage: Eukaryota > Metazoa > Chordata > Aves > Piciformes > Lybiidae > Tricholaema lacrymosa > Tricholaema leucomelas. The sequence goes on from WAAF01012850.1 coordinate 90,174, forward strand.
AATCTCCAATTTCAGCTTTCAGTACACTCAACCCGAGAACTGCTGCCAGTAATACACTAAGGCAGGTCCAAGTCCAACACAACACAGCTCTCCTCAGTAAAACCAGGATATTGACTGACGACAACTTAAAACTTTAATGCTCCTCAGCTCGGGGGTTTTAATCAATATATTAACACATATTGTAGAATCATAGAGTAGTTTCAAGTGGAAATTACTTTCAAATATTATCTAGCACCAATTTCCCTACCACAGGCAATGACGCCCTTCCTCTAAAATTAGGTTGCTCAAAACCCCATCCAACCTGAATTTGAACATTTGTAATGATGAAACATCCACAACTCTTCTGGGCAACTTGTTTCGATGTCTCATCTCCACAGTAAAAAGATATTTCCCTATTTCTATCTATTAGATTAGATATTAGATATATCTAATCTAAATCTACTCTCTATGGAGTTTAAAACCATTGTCCTTTGTCCTAACACTACTTGTTAAAAGTCTGTTTCAATTTTTCTCCTAAACCCTCTATATAGAATCACAGAATCAACCAGGTTGGAAGAGACCTCCAAAATCATCCAGCCCAACCTAGCACCCAGCCCTATCCAGTCATCTAGACCATGGCACTAAATGTCTTATCCAGCCTTGTCTTGAACACCTCCAGGGATGGTGGGGATGGTGACTCCACCACCTCCCTGGGCAGCCCATTCCAATGCCAATCACTCTCTGTCAAGAACTTCCTCCTAACATCCAGCCTACACTTCCCCGGCACAACTTGAGACTGTGTCCCCTTGTTCTGTTGCTGGTTGTCTGGCAGAAGAGACCAACTCCCACCTGGCTACAACCTCCCTTCAGGTAGTTGTAGACAGCAATGAGGTCACCCCTAAGCCTCCTCTTCTCCAGGCTAAACAATCACAGCTCCCTCAGCCTCTCCTCACAGGCCTGTGTTCCAGGCCTTTCACCAGCTTCGTCGCCCTTCTCTGGGCACACTCCAGCACCTCAACATTTCTCTTGAATTGAGGGGCCCAGAAGTGGACACAGTACTCATATATTGAAAGGTTGCAATAAAGTCTCCCCAGAGCCTTCTCTTCTCCAGACATGATGCATCCTTCAGAAACTACCATTTTATGACATTGCTTTACAATGAGCAATTAATTCTGAGGCTTTCATCTGACATGCCTTTGCAAGTTCTAGTGATCATGCTGGATTCACAATAAAGAAAAAACTCTAAATAGATGGCACTGATCTGAGGCAACAGAGACTAGGGCACACAGAAATTCTCGTAGCTATTCAGTGAGACTTTGTGAAGAGAAGCAGAATCTGTTTCCCTAAAAATCTTTTGGACTAGCTTGTTTGTAAGAGACATCATCTTCACAGTAAGTATTGCCCTGAAATATAGTAGTATTTTTTTTTTAAGTCAAGCCATAATACTTTTGCAACTCAACACAAAAAGTTTCTTTTGCATACCACTTAATAATCAAGCTCCAGCTTTTCCTTGGCAAGTCAGTGCTTCAAATCCATGCAAACTAATACACTGAATGCAAACATTAAAACATGATCAATATGAAATACTGATCTGTAAATGATTTCAGGCATCATAAGTATCCCAGGTGCATCCCAAACACAAGCACTTCTGAAAATTTTGCATAAGGAATCCTACTCTTAGATATTTCCAGGTTGGAAGAAGATGAAATATAGCATGACTTGAAACAGATGGCTGTTCAGTGACGATTGGTAGGTCATGGTCTTTAAATTTGTACCCACTGAAGTCTTCCACTATATGTAGCTTATTGTTACAGGCTCCAATGGCAGTTAATAGAGATGTAATTGGTGGATGTTGTTTTATCCCAGTGATCAAAAAAGGAGAATATCACCTACATCACCATAAGGTAACTCTCTGTCTTGTTTTAGTGGCTGGTAAAATGTTAGCTCTGTTAAAACTGGCAGATTAAGGCTGGAGGCTTAAACACTTACAAAGGCACCTACATACTTTTCAATTAGCTAAGTGTTAACGGGAGACCACAAAGGTTCTAGACAACCCCTGAGGTATCCTAATGTCTTCAGATGTGCTGCTTTGTACCCAATAGACCTGAAGTGACTTTGTAAGAGACACATGAAACTGTTTGGCCACCTGCAAATGCTGAGATGTCGTAATAATGGGTGTTATTGAGTCAAAGTGCCCTTGTGGATGTAAGCCTTAACATCCTGCAGCAGAACCTTAGGTCTGAGCGAGCTCCTGTGTAAAATAAACAGGCATTTAATTGCTAGTGCCAGCGAGCCTTGTATCAGGGGTTCAGAGGTGAACATCATTCTCACTACCCTCTAGTGACCTACATTAGAACAGTTCTCAAAAGGATATTTTCATTAATCCAAACAGTTATCATCTGGATCCTTCTCCTCACCTATTTGTAGCACTAGCTGGTTTTATTACAGTTTTTTTTTATCTTACTAAACAGAAGCAAAAATGCCTACAAAACATTTCTTAGATGATACTAAGCTAGTGAACCTGAAGGAAAATACTTTGGGTAATGGCAGCTTGAGGAATTTTTAATTATTTTTTCCCAATGCTAATTATATTTGCCCTAAATGAACATGAAACAGTACAGGAAAACAGGCAGTGTCCTTTTATCTTTTAATAAGCAAAAGTTAAGAAAAGCAAATCAAATTTAATTTGTTGGCTAAGTACAACAATTCAATTATTGGGAAGTACAAGAGTAAATCTGATGATAGAATCATTTCATTTGGAAAAGACTTTTAAGATCATCACATCCAAACATTATCTAAACCTACGAAGCCTGGTGCTAAACCACATCCCTCAGTACCACATCCATGCATCTTTTAAATTCCTCCAGTGACAGGGATTCAACACTTGCCCAGAGAGCCTGTTAAAGTCCTGGACAACCCTTCCAGTAAAAAAAAAATTCTTCTAAGGTCCAACTTTAATGTATCTTGAGACCATTTCTTCTTATACTGTCATATATTACTGGGGAGAAGAAACTGATGACCAACTTGCTACAACCTCCTTGCAGGTATATGTAGAGCAGTAAGACCTTGTTCCAGCCTTCTCTTCTCCAGACTAAGCACAGCCCCAGTTCCCACAGTGCTCTTCACAAGGCCTTCTTGCGGTAGGCCTCATAGGCCCACAATAGGCTTATATATGTCCTGCCTTGCCTAGTTGATTTTCTTGCCAGAGAGGCAAGCGCAGGAAAAGGGACACAAAAGAACCTGGAGCTGCTGAGCCTGGCCTGCCCAGGGTCCTGTGGTGTAAGGTACACACACTTAGCTTGTGCCTGCCTAGTGCAAGGCCTGGGCTTTTCCCAAATTAGGCAAAAGCGAGCCAATGGCTTTGCTTAATATGGTTTGGCTAACTGCCATCCTGACTGGCTATTCTCGTGTCCAAAGGGCAATTAATCTCAGCCCACATTGACAAAAGGAGATACACAGGTGAACAATGTGCCTTTGCTTCGCTGCTTTGCTTCCCTGCTCTGTGCCATGCTCCCTCTGCTGTGCCCAGCCTTGCTGCTATTGCACACTGCCTTATTGCCTGCCTGGTAAACTCCACTGCCGCAAGTTGCCAGGCACAGATCCTGAATGCCTGCACGCAATCGGCCCATGTGGCCAGTGTGACATCATGCTGAGACTGCATGACATCTGCCTCTGCACCTGAAGGTCCTGCTTAGAATTCCTGGACACACATACAGATCATCCAGAAGAAGCCAGGAGAACAAGGTCAGAGATTGTCTGAGTCCTTTCCCCAGAAGCCAGGAAGATTCAAGCCTCAACGGCCAACAGGACAGAGTCCTCTGAGAGCATTTGGGCACTGTCTGGGCTGTGGCCAGCCCCCACCAGTGAATAATCATAATTTGTGAGTAAATGCTTAAATGCTTCTTTGTAATTCTCTACTGCCTTCTGCCACAGTGCAGAAAGAGCTTGAGCCCAGCTACTGGGCAAGTGGCATATCGGCCACAAGTGGCATTCAGCCACGGAACCTTCTCTTCCAGTTCAATTAAATTTTGCTGGTTATATTAGATCTAGATATTATCCATAGAATGTTTCCATGACTGTGTAAGAACCAAAATACTATTAAAATCAGTGGTTGGGGGTGGTGAGAGTTCTGAATAGCAAAATTAATAAACAATATTAATTTTGGAAAATATCATCTCGCATCAATTAATTTCCCCTCCTCAACAGACCTGTTCTCCAGACAGGCAAACTCCATTACTCATTGTAAGATTTTCTTTTCCTCAACAAAATGCACTACAATAGGTTTCAGAACTACATTTTCCATTACATTCCAGTGCTGAGACTATCATCTAGCACAACATGGAGCTGCAGAAAACTGGACGGATCTCAGACTGCGATTTCAAGTTATGCAACCACTTGCATAAGCTGTCCTAGTACTGACACTGAGTTTGGAAGCAGCTCTGCACGTGAGGAAAAGTCAGGAGAGCACAAACATAAAGGGTAGATACCCAGACAGGTAGTTTCAAATTTAAAAATTGCATCTAATAAATGATATTGATGACTCTGTATTTCAGATTCCTGAATAACCCCAAGTTATAATAGAAGAGCAGCTAGAAAGGCAAGCTTGCATTCACCTCCAGGCTTGTTTCCTTGGGTTCATAATCTTTACCAAGACACTTCTTGAGAATATTTCAAGATTCACTTCTAACATGGGTCATACAACTGCCAGTAACTTTTGAATTAAAGAGATGACATTTGTGTTTGGAGTGGCTGAAGTAAGTGTATTTTGAAGGACTTTATTTATTGCTATGAATCAGAAAAAACACTGAAAAAGAGAGATCTCTTCCTTACCTCACATCCATTTTAGTGGACCTTGTTATAACAACAGGAAGTTATAAATGAGAGTGCAAACATAGGTATGGATACATCCTGAAGAGGGCTATCATTGATTAGCAGATGTTGACAAAATTCCAGAGACTGCAATGGGAGCTCCCGCTCATCTTGTAGGGAGGCAACATCCTCACTAATGAGCCTGCAAACCCTACCTTACTACTTATTAACCTATTTTTTTCCCCCACTAAAGATAATGTGGTAAAATATCAGATTGCATAAATAGTTTCCTCTCTATGCACATCTCTTCTCCACTACAAATGTAGCAAGAAAGGCTCCACAACAGGATCTCAATGCAACTTACTAGTACTTCCTACAATACTTGAACAACAAGTAGTATTTACAAGACAGTTGTTCAAGTTCTTAGGCAAGTTCAAGCACATCATAAGTTAGCGCAGGTAGATAAGGTTAGGAATATTCCAGCCAAATGCTTCTGCTTTAGAACAGAATATAATCTAGGTTGGAAGAGACCTCCAAGATCATCCAGTCCAACCTAGCACCCAGCACTATCCAGTCAACTAGACCATGGCACTAAGTGCCTCATCCAGGCTTTTCCAGGAACACCCCAGGGACTCCACCACCTCCCTGGGCAGCCCATTCCAATGCCAATCACTCTCTCTGGGAAGAACTTCCTCCTAACATCCAGCCTAGACCTCCCCTGGCACAACTTGAGACTGTGTCCCCTTGTTCTGTTGCTGGTTGCCTGGGAGAAGAGACCAACCCCCACCTGACTACAACCTCCCCTCAGGTAGTTGTAGACAGCAATGAGGTCTGCCCTGAGCCTCCTCTTCTCCAGGCTAAACAACCCCATCTCCCTCAGCCTCTCCTCGTAGGGTTTGTGTTCCAGGCCCCTCACCAGCTTCATTGCCCCCCTTTTTTTTTTTAATATTTAATGTAAGGTTTTATTTTTCTAATTAGGAAACACACTGAGATTATTTGATGTAGGGTAAGTAAAAAAATCTTGGTAGCTTCAGACTTCAGTGGGATGATAAAGAAATGAAAATGAATTTGGCCCAAAGCTCCAAGTTGTTGGTCATAACATTTATCTATGGTAGTTATGTACTCATTAATAGATACTCAGGATTATTTTTCATGAAAATCTGGAGTACACAGTTCTTTGAATTTACTGAAATTCATGACAATTGGAAACCAAGGAACATTTTTGTTTATAGCTCACTAGAGTGCTTGGAAAAGACTTAGTAACACTTTCCATTGCTCTGGGTGTCTTGGCATTACTAGTGCAACAAAATCTAAAACAGATATAAAAGATGTCACACTTTTAAAATTATGATTTTTTTTTTCTTTTACTTGCAACCAGCTGGAATCAGAAAGTTTCTACCCATATGGCAGAGAGAAAATATGGAAACATATGCGTCTAGCACTGGTACTGTGTTCCTGATAAAAAGCCAGTTTGCTAATTTCATACTGGCCAGCAAGTGTCAACACCCCAAAGTGAAGATGTTGCACAGCAGCCAAGACACAGTTAGCTTCTAGAATTAGAATAGAATCAACTAGGTTGGAAGAGACCTCCAAGATTATCCAGTCCAATCTATCACCATTGCTTGGGACCAAGACACCCAAACCATCAGTTCGGTGCATCAACAAGTGCACAATACAGGGTTCAGGTCTTCATGTGCTTCTGGATGTACAATGACTGTATAAACCTGTGCATGTATCGCATATGACTAGGTGTACATGATCAGAGAGGCTTTGTATCAAAGTGACAAGAAAATCACTAGTTCTCGTGATCAGTGTTTCAAAGAGATACTATCTGTTATCATCATATAATGCATGTTGTTTTGGAAGTTTTTATTATACCTGAAGGAAACAATTAAATTCAATTCATTAAAACCCCCATGTAAAATGAATAGATTTCATTCACAATTCAAATCAGCAGCACATTCAGCAGGTGGCTGAAAATATGGCTCTACTGCAACTGAAATGTGACTTAGATGGTACCAAGCTTCCTAGCAGCTTAGTTCAGAGCATTTGTAAGTATGCCTAGCAGCTAAAACGCAAGCACAGAAGAAATACCACTACCCAAAATAGCTAAGTTCCTAATAGCTTTTTGCCACTGCTAGATCAAAGACTTTTTCAAAACATCTTCTCAGATTAAGATTCATAATTCCATATAAATGTCTTTCTGGCTGTTTCCCTCACCTCCAAATTTTCTAAGCCAAGTTCAAGTTTAACTCTTCATTTTCTAGCTTTTCTAAGTGCAGTTCATATTGTTATTTCTATGTCAGATATTCTGTTTCTCTGGTTTGGTGGTTATTTTGCTGATTAACACAAATAAAACCTGTTTGAAAAAATCAGGGAAGTGCCATAAAGACTTGATAGGTTAGGAAATATTAGCTTCCTGCAAAGAAAAAGAACCAGTTAGCAAACAAGTGTACTCTAGCATATGATGCCATTTTTGCTTCCCTGAACTGACATGCAAGAATAACTTTCTGGCTTTAGACATTATAACATTCTCTGAATGGTCATTGTGAAAGAAAGCATTGTGCAGAATGGATTGCAGGTGCAGGTGTTTAGTTGTATCTACAAACCCAACTAATGGATTGATAGATGCATTCAGATACTGAATAAAAGAGAAGATTACAGAAACAGAACGGGATCTGGGGGTGCTGATCAATACCTGCCTGAACATGAGCCAGCGGTGTGCCCAGGTGGCCAAGAGAGCCAATGGCATCCTGGCCTGCATCAGGAATGGTGTGGCCAGCAGGAGCAGGGAGGTCATTCTGCCCCTGTACTCTGTACTGTTTAGACTGCACCTTGAGTACTGTGTCCAGTTCTGGGCACCCCAGTTTAAGAAGAACATTGAGATGCTTGAATGTGTCCAGAGAAGGGCAACGAGGCTGGTGAGAGGCCTTGAGCACAAACCCTACAAGGAGAGGCTGAGGGAGCTGGGATTGTTTAGCCTGGAGAAGAGGAGGCTCAGGGGAGACCTTATTGCTGTCTACAACTACCTGAGGGGTGGTTGTAGCCAGGGGGAGATTGCTCTCTTCTCTCAGGCGGCCAGCACCAGGACAAGAGGACACAGCCTCAAGCTGCACCAGGGGAAATTTAGGCTTGAGGTGAGGAGAAAGTTCTTCACTGAGAGAGTCATTGGCTACTGGAATGGGCTGCCCAGGGAGGTGGTGGAGTCACCGTCCCTGGAGCTGTTCAAGGCAGGATTGGACGTGGCACTTGGTGCCATGGTCTAGCCTTGAGCTCTGTGGTAATGGGTTGGACTTGATGATCTGTGAGGTCTCTTCCAACCTTGGTGATACTGTGATATTAGCAAGAACAATGCACCAGAATATTTTTTTTTTTCTGTATGGAAGAACTCAACCCCTGCTACCATTAAATACTTAAAGTGCTAATGTTAAAGTCAACATCATTCATTCTGGTTTTAATACTTGCTGTTTTTAACAGCATGGTTAGACTTGACACAGGGAGATTATGGTCCTTACATCTTCCAAAGCATCAGAACATAATAACATGGACATGCATCACTATGAGTTCTGTTATTGCAGTTTAAGATAAGCTTACAAGTGGCTATTAAGAGTGGATTTGTTTGCTTTTATGGCACTTGTGTTAGACAGTATATTTAATGTATAAAGGAAATGAAAGACTAAGGAATAGCTCAGAAATTGTCTATGTCATGCGGGGCTTTGAAGATGAGCTCTAATATTGAGAACAAGTCCAAAGACTTCTCTTCCTTTTGCTTGGAGTCTCCCACGCAATGGTAACAGAAATCAAGCCTCTGATACAGCAATATGCATGTCTACAGACTGTCTCCGAAAAGCTGTGACAGAAAAGAATCGATGTGCAAGATGAGGAAAACAGTGAAGAAAATAAGCCTCTTGAGATGGCTTCCAAATGCTGAAAAACATTTCACAGAAGTGACTCAGTCAGTATTAGATTTGAGAACGATTCCTTAAAGATTGAAAGGAAAATTGCTCCAGTTACTCAAAAAGCGTAACTGCAGTAAAGATGTTATTTACCTGATCTGTTCCCTGCATGAAACTGCTCTTCTCCACTTCCTTTAACCACACAAAGAAAGCTCAGCCTATTTCAGCTATTTTTTTTCACTTGAAGTTAGCTTTAACTATTGACAATAAAATAAACCCACAACAACAACAACAACAAAAAAAACAAAGCCCATAAATCATAAACCAAAAAACCACAATCCTAAACTTGGACTTGGATTCTCCTTATTTTGGTGGCATTTTATCCCAGTAAGAATTTTATTTTCCCATTATGTCTACTAACAAAAATATGAGGATTCCATTGAAACAGGTAGTTATCAAGCTTTTCCAAGCAATGCACTGTTCCTACATGTGCAGTTCATCTCTGAAATCTGCAAGGAGCGTTACCTGAATGACAACTGCAATACTGGGTGGAAATTGTTGCCGTCCAATAGAAGGGAGTCGATAAATCTGTTCCTCTCTCTGTGAAGAAGCTCTTCACAGAGAGACTGATTTGCTATTGGAATGGGCTGCCCAGAGAGGTGGAGTCACCGTCCCTGGGGGTGTTCAAGAAAAGACTGGATGAGGCACTTAGAGCTATGGTCTAGTTGACTGGATAGGGCTGGGTGATAGGTTGGACTGGATGATCTTGGAGGTCTCTTCCAACCTGGTTGATTCTATTCTCCTCTACTCATCTCTCTTCCACTTGAGGAATAGAAAGATTAGGATTTAATAAGCAAAACACCCCACTGAAAGCATTCAGAGTGAACAAAAGCCAATGAATCATCAGAGTTCTGGTAAAGCCTGGGGTCATAGACCAGGTTAGAAAATCTGACATAAAGAAAATCCAAGAAGAAAGGGTCACTTGGAAGATCTCAAAGATAAACTGCATCATAAATACTGGGAAGATATGCTAATTTGACTGACCACAAAGACAATTTATAAAAAAATGGTGTGGTAAGCAAGACATAAATGGTTCTATAGAACAAAAACACTTCTGGGCTTTCTGTTCTTGAGCTCAAGGCCTGCCACTGAAAACTCTAAGCATTTTGTTTTAAAAGCATTTTAGGCTGAAAGAATAGTAAAAGCATATAAACAAATAACAACAGTGCATTAGGTTCCTTAGGCTATGAACCTGCGGGGGCACAGGAGTATAGACACAGGCATATAGAAATATGGGTAGACATTTTCTGGGATTGGGGATGGCATAATATCCAATAAAAAAAACTATGGAGCTTCCTTTATAAACCCTCCTTGGTTAGTTGCCATTCTTTAATAGAGGCACTTCTGCTATTTATGCTCTTAACTGCAGCTACTGTAATTTAGTGGCTAGCCTTGTTTAGCAGCCCCACCTTCAGCATAAGCTTCAGATAAAGGTAATTACATTTAATAGAAGCTGCCCACTTTTGAAGTTGTCCTTGATTTAGAAGTACTCAAATAGAAGTCACAGCCTGCAAATGAAGTCTAGAACAAAGATTAGTTCATCCACCCAGTCTAAAAGTGTGGAATGTGTCAATGAGACAGAATACTTTTGGGAAAAAACTTCCTATTGAAAGAAAGCTGCATTTGGTGCTCAATAAATGGACAACCCTTCTATTGTACCATACTAGCAATCTGCTTTTGTCTTAGCAAATAAACGGCCCTTGAAATGATTTTACTGTCAAACATTATTATGCTCATATTTGTTTTTAGAACCTTTCTAAGCTTATTTTCTGGGAAAAAAAAAAAGAGTAGTGGCTCTGCAGTCAGATAGTATGAGGGAAGTGAAGGTGTTTCGTTTCAGTCTGCATGATTAGACGGTGAGATTAGTTACCTCTTTAAACCTCATATGGTCCGCTCGCACCATTAAAGCAGAAGTTGCTTTCTCCGAAGGACTTGCTATATATCCCCTAGTTTAGGGTGGGACAATATCCTAGAGATCTCTGCAGACATTGCTCTTAACAATTATCACAGAATCACAGAACATTATCTCTCAAAATAAGCTATGACAATCATCCTTAACAAAAAAAACTCAAGGACCTTTTGGTTTCTTATTAAAAGTGATATTTCACTTCATAGTAGCAATCCCAAGAAGAGCTTAAAGGTCCAAAGAGGCACTAAATTCCAAGTAGCAGTCAACCACTAATAACTCCATGAACAAGCACAGCTTTGTCCATACAAATCAACACAGCTCTCTCCATATCCTAGTGGTCTTCTCTTTAAATAACCATGTGATGGTTTGGGTGTTCCCTGCCCCCCTCCCACTTTGGAAATCACCCAGACTAGACTCAGTTGGCTCTGGAAATTTGAATGAAGCTTATATTTACAGCTGGCACAATATACAAGCAGATATTTACAGTATATACAGGTATAGACAGAAATATACAAGGTAAAAAGGTAATACAGAAACACAACTCCCCTCCCAGGAACCTGAGAACCCGGGATGGGCTCCCAACCACCCTTCCACCTTCTCTCACTCCCCTACCTTACCCCAGACATTGCCTTGTGCCCCAAGGAAGAATGGAGCATCAGTCAGGGGGGTTAGGAAGCAAAGTGGATTAATCAGAGAGGTGGAGGGTGAGGTTAGAGAGAAATGCAGCCCGGAGAGAGACTGACTCTCTTATCTATGTTTGGATTCTTGCTCTTATATGTCTCAGCAAGCCTATGAGTGAAGTAGACATCACCCTTGTTTCTCTTTCTCAGCCTGCGATCTAATCCTTTTCACCAAAACACTCTAGCTAGCTTCAAACTAGCACAAAGCACCAGTCAAAACCTGGGATTTTCCACACGTTGCTTGTCAAAAGTAAGTACAAACTACTCCGCTCTTTCTCCAGTGAAGAGCAGAGCAGGTTTTCCTGCCATCGTGAAGTCAGCTGCAAGGACCAACAGTCGAGAGTCCATTTTCCTTTTCCTCTAGTCAGAACTTTCAGGACAAGTTTCCTAGTGCTCTTGCAAATCAGGCCAAGAGTTTTCCAGTCTTATTTCAACTCTCTCTGTGTTTCACTCAACGTATACAAATTAAGACAAATTATTATAATTTAAACAAGAGTAAATCATCTGTAAGAATATGCAATTACATTAGAATGCAAGTATATTAAATTATACTGTAATCACATTATAATGGTGCATGCTGTTATTACCACTACTGTAAAGCAGACATGCCAGACGCCGTAATAAATGTCTACTTTGCATGTGAAAGAAAGCTGTGACATATTCATCTGTTTGACTGATGATAAAACTTTTCTTGTTGGCCTTTCATAACAATAAATAAGCCAGACTGAATGTGCTAGTCTGAGCCTAGCTGGGATATTTTGGTGAGAAGGATAAGTTTGTAGGCTGTGAAAAAAGAAACAATGGTGATGTCTACTTCACTCACAGGCTTGCTGAGATGTATGAGCACAAGAACATAAATACAGATAAGGGACTTGCTCTCTGGGCTCTGGGGCTGCATGCATTTCTCTCTCTAACCTAACTTGCAGCCTCACTAATCTGTCTGCTTCCTAACCCCCCTGGCCAACCCTCCAAACTCACCTTGAACGTAAGGCAAAGTCTAGGGTAAGGTAATGGGGTGGGGAGAAGGTGGGAGGGTGGTTGGGAGCCCCTCCTGGGGACTCAGGTTTCTGGGAGGGCTGTTGTGTTTCTGTATTACCTTTTTAACTTGTGTATTTCTGTGTATATTGTAAATAACTGCTTGTATATTGTGCTCAACTGTAAATATAAAGTTTCATGCTCCAGTTTCCAGATCAGCTGAGTTTAGTCTGGGTGATTTAAGCGTGGGGGGTGTGTAACACCCAAACCATCAAACTGAATTGATGTGCATCTATAAATAATGTGGGTACTACTTGGGAGGCTTTAGAACAGAATACTGCAAACATTGGATAACAAGTTAACCATGGCACAGCAATGTGCCCTTGTGGCCAAGAAGGCCAATGGGATCCTGGGCTGTATTTGGAGGAGTGTGTCCAGCAGATCAAGGGAGGTTCTCCTCCCCCTCTACTCTGCTCTGATGAGACCTTGAATACTGTGTTCAGTTTTGGGCTCCCCAGTTTAAGAGGGCCAGGGATCTGTTGGAGAGGGTCCAGCAGAGGGCTATAAGGATGATTAGAGGACTGGAGGGCATGGCTTATGAGGAGAGGCTGAGGGACCTGGGGCTTTTTAGTCTGGAGAAGGAACACTTATAAACATTTATCAAATCCCCTCTAAGTATCTGAAGGCTGGCCAGGAGTGGGGGACAGGCTCTTCTCACTTGCTCCCTGGGATAGGAGAAGGAGCAATGGGTGTAAGTTGCAGCAAAAGAGGTTCTGCCTCAACACAAGGGGGAACTTCTTTACTGTAAGGGTCACAGAGCACTCGAACAGGCTTCCCAAGGAGGTTGTGGAGTCTCCTTCTCTGGAGATTTTCAAGGCCTGTCTGGATGTGTTCCTCTGTGATCTGTGTTAGATAGTATTGTCCTGCTCTGGCAGGGAGGTTGGACTCGATGATGTCCTTGGGTCCTTTCCAACCCCTAACATCCTACGATCCTATGATTTCATTCAACTTTTCTATTTACCTCAGCATGGCAATGGTTCTAGCCAGACTATTCAGGCAACTTGTCAGCTAAAGATGACTCATAATGAAAGACCTGGGCCCACTGTTTAAGAAATACAGTAGGGGCACAGGATTTTTGCCTGTTATCCAGTTTCACCCACTTGGCAGCCAACAGGCCAGCTGTCATCCCTAACGTGACTGCTGCCAGATTCCTGTCCTTTCCAGATAGACAGGCTCTGCATGAGAATCCTTAAGGATATCCAAATGTCTAATTCCTTGAGCACCAATGAAAATAAATGAATATTGTTTTCTACTTATTCACTTGGTTGAATTTTAGAAACCATAGTAGTGTATGCTATAAATACAGCAGCACTGGTCAATAGGGGCCTGCTGCACACTCCATGATTACCTCTTGCTTTGTATTCAGTGGAACTGTGAACTCATATTGCTGCAATCAACAAAATACACATGCTCTTTTAAATTAGCTTTTCAATGCCCCTTAAGTCAGTTAAGCAGGTTTCCAAGATTTATTTCCAGTGAACTTAAAAAATAAGGAAAACACTGTTTGCCTTAGCCTGACCTCAGTGAATTTCAGACCTTAAAAGAAACCAAACACACACAATAAAAACATCTTGAAGATATATGAAGGAAACTGCAAATAGCATTCAGCATCAAGTAAGAGACAGGTGTCAATGAAGCAACTACATTTTACAGGCTTTCTTACTGATGAGTTTTTGAAGTATTAAAAGCATTGATTTAGGGGTGGGAGCAGTGGGCAGGAATCTATTAGAAAGCAGGCAATATGGTATGACTATGAATATCAATGCAGCTGGCAAGCAGACGGACAGAAAATGTGAAAATGCAAATCACCTATTAGTGGAAGGAAATGTAAAACAGAGCTCCCAAACAGGTGTGGTGAACAAGGCATCTTCACCATAAAACTGAAGACGACAGTATGTACTAATTAATTTCTTTAAGGACAGCATAAGCAGCTAATTTATTTATGATAACATTTGTTTGACAGGTAAGTTGAACCATTTGCTGTCAACTAAGCAAATACTCCAGTCAGCATTAAAAGACAAAATGCAGATGTTTTTAGGAGTGACCACAAACATGGGACATTTGCCTGTACTATTGTCAGCCACGACAGAAGAAGAAACTGATTGCTGTGCTGCCTGCCAGGTGCCTGCCACCACCACATCTCCATAGCTCCATTTGATATCACCATTTAGAATTACTGCATTGTGTGTGGAGACACAGAGATGCCCCTGGCATTTGAAATGACTCTAGGATTTCTCAACATGTAAATTTTAGTGTAGAAAATTTAGTAAGGAACAATATTCCAGCTTTAAGTAAAGCACAGAATTCTTGTTGCTAGAGTCAGAATTTTACCCAATTATGTAGACTCAAATATACTTATCTAAATCTCATGTTGCTCATTGTTTTATAGAGGACTCTTGTCCTGTTCCTACCTAATAAGTAGTCTATGAGCATAGCTTTGCCTGGTGCTGAGCTGGAAGAAAATACTCCATCAACACTGCATCTAGTAAAACACATTGTAAAAGATGTCCTAATAAGAAGTTGTTTTAACTTCAATGTAATGTCATACCTTCCATATAACTACTTCCTTTTCTTTATAAAGCAGCAAAAGTTTTACATCATAATACCTCACAAAAATAAAGATGATTTCAAACCGTGTCATTTAGAGCCTAATCACAATCATTATCATTACATAACAGTAAATGTTAGAGAGCAAGATGATAGTTTTCCGTAAAGGCATAAGCTTCTCTTACTTAATAATATTTTCATTTATTGTCATCATCTCCTGCCTTCATCTTTTCCCTGCAGCTTGAGAAGAACCAAATTTTGACACTTGCAAGTTCTCTTTGGGGGTGAACACAGAAGTCAAGAACTGAATGTAGTAGAGTTACATCAGATACAGCTACAGAAGTTCAAACTGGGGGAAAGAAGAGATCATACCTGATATATGCGGCACATCATTGTTTGGCTGAATTTTGGTAGGTAGTGCTGGGCTTTAATTTATTATGCCAAACAAGGTTGGAATGAAATCATCATCTTTAGATACTCTAATAAATTGGGCTAATACCCATGTGCTCTAAGATCCAAAACTGCATAAGTATTCAGTATAACACATCATTACTCTGGTCTGGACTGTAACCTAGACTGTGCACCCACCAACCTGTCAACGTGAAAGCCTGAACTTGCTGATTTTATATTCTCCACTTACTCTCTTAATAGCAGGAGTTCTTCAAGCTCTCATCCTTCTTTCATAGCACTAAGCAGCAGGATTGGATTTGTGAGAACTGTGTTTGAGCCACAGCTTTTTCCAAAAAAAAGGAAAACAAAATGCAAGCTACTCCCACATTCACCAAACAGAAGGGCAGGGACAGTATTTCTGTTCAGGATGGAGTACTACAGAAGGGTTTAGAATTGAAATGTGATTTAACCTTAAAATATATGGGAGTTGGAATACATGCAAATCACATTGCACTGTTTTCTTCAAGACCTGACAGCCTGTCCCTGCCTTTTACAAATACAGCTGCAGGGATCATTCAGTAAAAATAGGGTTCAGAGTTCATCATGTAGTTTTTCCCATAGCTCAGGTGCAAGTGGCAGTTATCTGTGAAGTCTGCCTACCTCATTGTGTTTGCAGGTGCCGAATCCAAATATAAACCTCTTCAACCCATCTTTGATAATTACTGGGTAGGGAGATTTAGTAGGACATTTCTCATTATTCCAGTCCAGTATTTTAGTATGTTGTCTCCCTAATGACTAGATGTCTTTTTTTTTTGCCCCCAAACCCTCCTTTATCTCTCTAGTATTTCTTCTGCCTAAAGGCTTAGAATCTTATTAGCTGACTGCTGTATTTATTAGGCACCTTCAATACATTTAATCATCGTTCCCTGTGAAATGTGCTGTTAAGTATTACCTTGGTTAGTAATTTGATATAATAGTGACAAGACATTGACATTGTGCAGGTTTGTGACCTAATGATTCATGAGACAAGTTATATTTGCAGACATATTAGTTTAGGTAACTGCAATAAATAGAAGTAAAAAACAATATTTTTTTTTCTAATGTATGTCTTTCCTCCTCTGACAATATTTCTTTAGACATAGAATGGTCCCTTTCAAAGCTCTCCAATGGTTTGAAAGAGGTTTCAGGTTGTGGCATTACATTTTGAATGACGTTTAAAACCTTCCCACACTTGAGAAGCCCTGTGCATCCCAACACGTGCCAATTAACGAGTTCCACGTTGCTGAGCGTTAAGAAGTGATATGATAAAATTCACTGACTGTAGTAATCCAATTTAAATGGTGGTGATAACTTTGTGCCTTGGTGCTCAGGCAAAGTAAGAAGGACAAGTAACACGGCAATCACGCTCAGAGCGCCTTCTTGCATCAGCTGGCAAACGTGGGTGGCCACATGCAGGAAGAGTTGGACTGTATTACTTAGACTGAACCTACTGGGAACATCTGAGTGGAATTTGGGATCCTTCACTTCTCATAGGAGAAATGCTTTGCTATGCTGCACAGTAACACAGCCTTACAGGAATCAAATCAGGTAAACTGGATAGGGTGAAGAGAGAGGAGTCAGGACATGTCGCAGGAGATAACCCTCTACAAACAAAACAGGTGAAGGTAGGAATTGTCCTGTTTTTTTCCCTGTCCGTACTCTCACATCCATAGCAACAACCACATGAACCTTATATCAAGGGAGCAAGTACACAAACATTTGCATCAAAAATATGCTACCATAAATAAGAAAATCTTATGTTTCCCACAGCCCATGACCACTTCATCTGTTGGTTGCCAGCTGAGAGTGGAGATGGTGTCTGTAATAGCACCACGGCCAAGACTTGAATGTTTTCACAGATCAGAGGCAACTGGAGAACAACATACCTGGAGTGTTGATCCACCTGGTTGCTGCTTAGGTACAGCCCTTAACACAGGTAGAAAGGGGGCTCCACAGCAACACAGCTAGTACTGACTTCCTGAGGACAGGGATAATGTGACTGAGGCCCCACCCCAGAGATCATAGAATCAACCAGGTTGGAAGAGACCTCCAAGATCATCCAGTCCAACCTATTGCCCAACCCTAAATCACATCAACTAGACCATGATGCTCAAAGTGAGGCTTGACAAGGTTCTGGGCCACCTGTTCTAGTTGAAGATGTCCCTGCTTACTGCAGAGGGGGTTGGACTAGATGAAGTTTAGAGTTCACTTCCAACTCAAACTGTTCTACAATACTATGATTCTAAATAAGACTATACTCCAGTATTTATCTTAAATAGACACTTACGAGGCCCAGGGGTGATCTCATTGCAGTCTACAGCTAACTGAAGGGAGGCTGTAGCCAGGTGGGGGTAGGTCTCTTCTCCCAGGCAAACAGCAACAGAACAAGGGAACACAGTCTCAAGTTGTGCCAGGGGAGGTATAGGCTAGATGCTAGGAGGAAGTTCTTCCCAAAGAGAGTGATTTGCTGTTGGAATGGGCTGCCCAGGGAGGTGTTCAAAAAAAACAATGGATGAGGCATTTAGTGCCATGGTCTAGTTGATTGGACAGGGCTGGATGATAGGTTGGACTGGATGATCTTGGAGGTCTCTTCCAACCTGGCTGATTCTATGATTCTATTAAATCTAGAAGCTGAAACATATTTTCAGAAGAAATGGTGGGTGCTCTTTACCTTTCCCTCTCCCAGCTCCTGTCTTCATCACAACACCCTGGTGTGTGCTAGCAGAGCAACTTATATTTATTTGTTAACAGCTCAGCTATGTTATTGAGTTCAGCCTGCTTCAATTTATGTCAAATCACCTCACACTTACATCCGCTTCACATTTATTTTAAGCTGTGTTCTCTTTCTCATCAAATATCTTTTCTATCTGTAGTCTGACTTGGATATTATGTCCAGAAAAATATTTCTATATGATTTAAAATATTTTTGTCAACTCTGTAAACACCATCACTTGCACCATTATCTTTTGTCATTTTTTCTGATGTTTCCTTGTTAAATGAAATAGTTCTAAAATGAAACAAAAAAACAAACAAAAAACCACACTAAATTTGGGATTTTTTTTTTAAGGGCTGTTTCTTTCAATGCATTTGTACATCCCCAAACAGCTTCATCTTACTTACACAACACAATTAGGAGGATTTATAGTTTGCAATCAAAAAGTATCAGAACTGGTTCTGCAAGATCATTAATAAGAAGCAGATGACAGTGGACAACATCCATTAAGTATAACATCCATTAGGTATAACAGTATAAACAATATTTGAGATAGCTCAGAACTGCCTTGAGTATCTTTACTAACTGCCTTGAATATCTTTATTTTAGTAACATTAATTTGAAGGAAAAAATA
>WAAF01012851.1:3951-36091 GCA_013400475.1 Tricholaema leucomelas
AGGGGGGGGGGGGGGGGGGGAGGAGAGGAGAGGAGAGGAGAGGAGAGGAGAGAGGAGAGGGGGTTAGAAAAAAGGAAATAATAGAAGTGCTGTCAGACACAAGGGTGAGAATGAGTAAGTCTGAGAGCTAACTTGTACTCTGCATGAGAAGCGCTCCTACTCATTATTGTGCCTATGAAAGCGCAAGGTGTAATAGCTCTAGGCATCACTCGCCCCCTACGCACAACGAATTTCACCCAGACTGGACTCATCTGGCTGGAAGTTAAGGCATGAAGCTAAGGCATGAAGCTGTATATTCACAGCTTAGCACAATATACAAGCAGATAGCAACACAGAAGCACAATACCCCTCCCAACAACCAGAGTGCCCAGGAGGGGCTCCCAATCATCCTTCCACCTTCTTTGCATCCTCCTCCCTTATCCCAGAGTCTGCCTTATGTGCAAGGTGGGTTGGAAGTTTAGGCAAGTGGAATTAGAAGGAAAATGATTAGTAGGGTTATGTGCAGGGTCAGGTAGAAGCAGTTAATACAGCAGAAGCCAGGGAGAAAGACTAACTGCCTTATCTGTGTTTGTGTTCTGGTTATTATGTGTCTCAGCAAACCTGTGAGTGAAAAAGACATCACTTTATTTTCTTTTTCACAGCCAATAATCTAACTTGTCTCATTAGAATATTCCAATTAGCTTCAAGCCAGCACACAAGGGGGTGGCAACAGTGTTCCACAGCAAAGGGTTAGTGTTTGTGAAACAGAAGAGTCTCAAAGGGAACAGATACGAACATTGGCAATTCTAGCCTGGAGAAGAGGAGGCTCAGGGCAGACCTCATTGCTGTCTACAACTACCTGAAGGGAGGCTGTAGCCAGGTGGGGTTGGGCTCTTCTGCCAGGCAACCAGCAACAGAACAAGAGGACACAGTCTCAAGTTATGCCAGGCGAGGTCTAGGCTGGATGTTGGGAGGAAGTTGTTGGCAGAGAGAGTGATTGGCACTGGAATGGGCTGCCCAGGGAGGTGGTGGAGTCGCTGTCCCTGGAGGTGTTGAAGAAAAGCCTGGATAAGGCATTTTGTGCCATGGTCTGGTTGACTGGATAGGGCTGGGTGCTAGGTTGGACTGGATGGGCTTGGAGGTCTCTTCCAACCTGCTTGATTCTATGATTTGGCAACCCTTCACATCCGCATCTATAATGCCACCCCTAGTTTCTTCCATTCTTTTTGCTTTGTTTCAGTGTGAATGACACAACTTCCTTTACAGTGCATCTTCCCCACAATTTTCTTGTTCTATTCCCACTTTTCTCTTTTGTTTTTTTGGGTTTTTTTGGGTGTCTCATATGGTTGTCTACAGAGATTCACCACAGCCACAACATTCTTCTGGCGCAGAGATCACAGCACTGCACTCAAAACGCTAGAGGTTGCTAAAGCCTGTCTTTATCCATTGAGTTGTCTTCAAGTGAAGCTACATGACAGATCTTACAGAACTCAAGTAGCAGTAGGGAAATTCCTACCATTGCTATAAACATACCTAACCTAGCAGTAAACAATTTGCTCTCCATCTTCTCTTGCTCCTTGACCGTTAACAAAGTTCCCAAGAGAAAAAAATCCTGTTCTGGTGTGTAAAAGACATCCACAATAAATAGAGATTGTATATGTGATAAATACAGGTTTGTATCACATCTGTGATACAGATAAATACAGACATCTGTGATAAGTACATTGTGAGGGAAATAGAGGTTTCATAGCTTCACAGAACGGCTTAGGTTGGAAGGGACCCTAAAGATCATCCAGTTCCAACCCCTACTGCCATTGGCAGGGACATCTTCCTCTAGACCAGGTAGCTGCAGGCCTCATCCAACCTGGCCTTGAACACCTCCAGGGAGGGAGCATCCATGACCTCCATGAGCAACCTGTGCCAGTGTCTCACCACCCTCACTGCAAAGAACCCTTTCCTAACATCTAGTTTGAATCTCCCCTCTGCCACTTTAAACCCATTCGTCCTCATCCTGTCATTACAAGACCTTGCCAGTAGTCCCTCCCTAGCCCACCTGTAGGTCCCCTTCAGATACTGGAGGGCCACTATAAAGTCTCCTTTAAGCCTTCTCTTCTCCAGGCTGCAGAGCCCCAACTCTTGTAGCCTGTCCTCATAGCACAGCTGCTGCAGCCCTCTGACCATCTTGGTGGCCTCCTCTGGACTGGCTCCAACACTTTCATGTCCTTCTTGTGTTGGGGGCTCCAGGACTGCACACAGGACTGCAGGTGGGGGTCTGAGAAGAGCAGAGCCAAGGGGCAGAATCCCCTCCCTTGCCCTGCTGCCCACACTGCTCTTGATGCATATCCACAAGAACATGAAAGTACAGAGCCCCATCTGTACATAAGGTTGTGCCTTGTGTCTTCATTTCAGATGATATCCCTGTGAGATTCTTCTCTATTTGGCTTTTTTACACTTATATTGCAGCCTCCACATTGCTTTGCAGAGTACCTCAGGTTGTGCCTCATGTCCTCATGTCAGATGATATCCCTGTGAGATACTTCTCCAGGTGGCTTTTTGACACTTATATTGTAGGCTTCTCATTGCTTTGAAGAGTTGCTCAGGTTGTGCCTCGTGTCCTCATGTCAGAAGATATCCCTGCAAGATCCTTCTCCAGGTGGCTTTTTGACACTTATATTGTAGGCTTCTCATTGCTTTGAAGAGTTGCTCAGGTTGTGCCTCGTGTCCTCATGTCAGAAGATATCCCTGCAAGATCCTTCTCCAGGTGGCTTTTTGACACTTATATTGTAGGCTTCTCATTGCTTTGAAGAGTTGCTCAGGTTGTGCCTCGTGTCCTCATGTCAGAAGATATCCCTGCAAGATCCTTCTCCAGGTGGCTTTTTGACACTTATATTGTAGGCTTCTCATTGCTTTGAAGAGTTGCTCAGATTGTGCCTTGTGTCCTCATGCCACATGATATCCCTGCAAGATCCTTCTCCAGGTAGCTTTTTGACACTTACATTGTAGCCTTCTCATTGCTTTGAGGAGTAGCTTCTGTCAAAACCTCACCTGTTTAGTGGTGACTTAAGTATGTTTCCCACTCTGACCCATGCAAGCCCTTAGCTAACAAAAGGCAGCCAACCACTTTCTGTCACCATTCTTCTGATGAGCAAAAGCAGTAGAAGTGACTTGCCTGGCAGTGGGAGACTCCTGCATGACTGTGGCAATCAACTTTCATACCTCAGGGGTGTAGCTTTGCTCTCCAGCATCCCAGCTCCTGGAGTCTAAGATATTACGCAAGGAACTCCTATTACGATCTCTTGGGAAAAAAACCCCAAAAGAATAAGACTGTGGCAGCCAAAAAGTTACCATGTGACACATACCTGCCATGCCCCTCAACCTGACAAACAAATAGAAAGGCACCCAGATGGGTTATTTTTAGTAACTGCATGGTTTCAAAGGCTTAATTTATAAGTACTGAACACTCGGGGCTGCCAATCTGTGAACAGTCTTTGGAGGAGCTGCTTGGGCCCCTTTCCAACCTCTCTTCCTGACAGGAATTTCCATGAGGGGGGTAGGGAGTTTATAATGAAGTCATCCTGACATCTGGACTGGGGAGAAGCTAACAGACTGCCTTTGTTCCCAGCAGTTCCAGTGGTTTCCAGTACGCTCCAAAGGCCCTCAGAATGTTCTTGTTTCAGGAAGGGAAAGCAAAACCATGGCAGGAGATCCTGAGTATGGTAGCAAAAGCTGGCCCCCACTTCCAGGAGGATACACAAGCAGGGGGACTGCAGGGCCAGCTGGCTGGACAAGGCCCCACTGTGGCAGGCAGGATGTCCCATGTGATGACATCAGGTTGGAAGGCTGCCCAGCTTGCGTGAGCCCATCACATAGCTTCTGAGCACTGGCCTGGGCTATATTTAGAGCAGGAGAATAATAGATGAGACATATGGTGCTTGCTTCTCCTTTAGCCCCTATGCTAGTTTGAGCCTAGCTGGGATATTGATGAATTAGATGATAGGCTGTGAAAAGGAAACAATGCTGATGGCTACTGCACTCATAGGCTTGCTGAGATGGATAAGAACAAGAACACAAATATAGAGTCTCTCTCTGGGGTCTGGCTGCAGGCCTTTCTCTCCCTGACTTGCTAACTAATCCTTCTGCTTTTTAACCCCCCTGGCTGACTCTCCAAACTCAGCTATGAATGTAAGGCAAAGTCTGGGGTAAGGTAGAGGGGTGGGAGAAGGTGGAAGGGTGGTTGGGAGCCCCTCCTGGGGACTCTGGTTTCTGGGAGGGCTGCTGTGTTTCTGTATTACTTTTTAGCTTGTCTATTTCTGTATATATATTGTAACTATCTGCTGGGGTATTGTCCTAAGCTGTAAATACAGCTTCATTCATTCCATTTCCAGTGGCTGAGTCTAGTCTGGGTGTGTGGGGGGGGCAGGGAACACCCAAACCATCACAGCCCCGAGCCTACTCCTGCACCTGAACAGACTCCCATTGAGCTCAACGGCTGAGACTCCTCTGTGCCCTTGGAGCACGACTGACTTTACAATGCTAATGGAAGTGAAGTTCAGCCTCAGTACAAAGTTTGATGCCTTAAAGATAGCAAGGGGCAGAAGCAGCTGTGTCAGCTCTCCACCTCCTGCGAGGACCTGTTAACACATTGTAAGCCTTCCCTACCTGGCTTACTAAGATGTTGCTGAACTCGTCCAGCAAAGTTTATTTTATAAATAAACTTTGTTACTATGGTTGGACAGAGTTGAGTCTCTGGTCAGAGTCTGCAGCACAGTCCTTTTAATGGGTTACTCATTCTTGAACTTCATCTAGCTGGAGAAAGAGAAGTTGAAAGCATCTTGGGCTGATCCCAACTCCTTGTCTTATGAGAGCTATGGGAAGCAGCGCGAAGTCATTTACAATGCAAATGAAAATCAATTTGTGCCTGTTCCTTGGCCATTATGTGCAACAGACCCTGCTTTGTAATGCTGTTGATCTCTGTGTAGTCATAAACCAGAGATTTATGTGCTTCTCATCTCCAGCAATTAACTGCTACAGATGTCAGACAATTATGCTGATGGAGTGTGTGCACTGCGCCTTCCTTTGCTTGCCTCTTCGGTCGGAGTTGCCGGTTTGCAAAGCTGCCCAGATAGCGAAACTGCACTCAAAGTGCCTAAGATCAGAAACAAGCCCAGGGCAGCAACACAGTATGCTAATGGAATAAATAAAGCATTGGTTGACTCATGACCCAGCTAGATCAGAAGCCCTCGAGAGTGCTTTATGCTAAAATAAATAAATAGATCTCTGAAGTTAACTGATTGCTTCACGCAGAGCAGACTCAACACTTAGTGCAGCATTTGCCTCAACAGCACAAAAGCAGGCAGAGAGCTGCCCTGCAGCTGTGCTCTTCCAGACAGAGGAGAATCCAGGCAGGGTTATGCCTACTCCCTGCCACCTGTTCTCCCCACCTTTTCTGAAGACAACATGTTAGTACAGGGCAGAAAGCACAGCCTTAGGCCTCTTCAAATTGTAGAGAGGGCTAAGCAGTCCCCACTGGCCCAGGATCAGAGGAATGGACTTAACTTGCTTAAAGCCACCTTTCTCACTGCTTCCCTGATGCTTTTCACTTGTGCAGAGGGCAAAATAGGTTTGGTCAAGAAGCTATTCTGACCCACAGCTTGGGACTCATTCTCTGACTCCTTATCACAGAATCACAGAATGTCAGAGATTGGAAGGGACCCCAAAAGCTCATCCAGTCCAACCTTGCTGCCAGAGCAGGATCACCTCTACCAGACCACACAGGAATGTGTTCAGGCAGGTTTTGAATATCTCCAGAGAGCGAGACTGCACAACTTCCCTGGGCAGCCTGTTCCAGTGTTTTGTCACCCTCACACTGAAAAGTGAAAAGTGATGTACCTGCTGTGACCTGGCTAACAAGGAAATCCAGTGCTATTCTACATGATGAGGCACTTAGTGCCGTGGTCTAGTTCATTGGATAGGGCTGGGTGCTAAGTTGGACAGGATGAACTTGGAGGTCTTTTCCAACCTGCTTGATTCTATGATTCTATGTCTTTGTATGTTCCCTTGCTAAGCCTTCAGTTGCTCTTCACTTTGTGCTGCACTGATATCAGTTCTCCATTGGAGCAGACTGATCAAGACATTCACAATAGTAATTTCAGACATAAGGAAAAAAATCACTAAAGCACTAAAAGCAGATTGCCCAGAGGAGTTGTGGAGGCTCCAATCCTGAACTGTTGGAAGTCAGCTTCAATGGGGCTTTGAGCAACCTGGACTAGTAGGAGGTGTCCCTGCCCAGGGGACACCTGGGGGTTAGAACTAGGTGATCTTTAAGGTCCCTCTTCCAGTCCAACCCATTCTATCATTTTAATTTAACAAACCACAGAGCTGTGGTCATTTTAGAGCAGAGTTGATACCTTTTTCATTTGGAGGATCCCAAGCATAGGCTACTACACACATTTGAAGAACACAGTGACAAGCCATTATCATCAAGTGGAAGTACAATAACATGGCATAGGCTACACATTTGAAGAAGACAGTGACAAGCCATTATCATCAAGTGGAAGCACAATAACATGGCTCTTCAGCCTGGAGAAGAGAAGGCTTCGAGGAGACCTTAGAGTGGCTTTGCAGTATCTGAAGGGAGCCTACAGGAAAGCTGGGGAGGGACTATTGACAAGGTCTGGTAATGTCAGGACGAGGGGGAATGGGTTTAAACTGGCAGAGGGGAGATTTAGACTGGATGTTAGGAGGAAGTTCTTTACAGTGAGGGTGGTAAGACACTGGCACAGGTTGCCCAGGGAGGTTGTGGATACTTCCTCCCTGGAGGCATTTAAGGCCAGGCTGGATGGCAACTTGGGCAACTTGCTCTAGTGGGAGGTGTCCCTGCTTATGGCAGGGGCTTGGAGCTGGATGATGCTTGAGGTCCCTTCCAACCTAAACCATTCTATGATTCTATGGCTTTATTTGTCTTGGCAGTTCCCCACACTCAGACATTGCCAATATTGAAGCCTCAATATGAATGCTACACTCTGGAGGTGGAGGAAGAAATGAATCTTCTAGGCACTGATTTCTGGGCTGTGGTATAGAATATCTCACTTGAAGTCCTACAGAGGAGTAGTAGCTGCAAAGCATTTCCCATGGTGGCTGCAAGGAAAATGTAATGATTTTGGCAATTCACAACACTTTTGCCCACTTTGATCCTGGTAATTGTGCTTTTTTAGGCTACAGTTAATGACTGGCAGAAGGGCTGTGGCAGGGCAGGTTCAGGCTGGATGTTAGGAAGAAATTCGTCATAGCAAGAATGATTGGCATTGGAATGGACTGCCCGGGGAGGTGGTGAAGTCCCCATCCCTGCAGGTGTTTAAAAGGAGGCTGGATGAGGCACTTAGTGCCATGGGTTAGTTAGTTAGAAGGTGTTGGGTGATAGGTTGGACTCGATGATCTCAGGTCTTTTCCAACCTGGTTAATTCTGTGATTCTGTGGTTTTGGGAGGTCTCTGTGTTTGGGTCTGTTGAATGGGATGCAAACAGAAAATGTGGGAGTTGGTCTCTTCTCCCAGACCAATAGCACCAATAGAACAAGGGGACACAGCCTCAAGTTGTGGCAGGGGAGGTCTAGGCAGGATGTTAGGAGGAAGTTGTTGCCAGAGAGAGTGATTGGCATTGGAATGGGCTGCCCAGGGAGGTGGTGGAGTCACCGTCCCTGGAGGTGTTCAAGAAAAGCCTGGATGAGGCATTTAGTGCCATGGTCTAGTTGACTGGATAGGGTTGGGTGCTAGGTTGGAGTGGATGATCTTGGAGGTCTCTTCCAACCTGGTTGATTCTATTGATTCTATTGGAATGGGCTGCCCAGGGAGGTGGTGGAGTTGCTGCCCCTGGAGGTGTTGAAGAGAAAACTGGATGGGGCACTTAGTGCCATGGTGTAGTTGACTTGCTAGGGTTGGGTGCTAGGTTAGACTAGATGAGCTTGGAGGTCTCTTCCAACTTAGGTGATTCTATGAATCTATGTGATGACAATAGACCTCTCCTAGGGAAGTGAAAAGCATGAGGACAATGGTCAGACCATTGCAACTGAGTGGGCCCAGGTCAGGAAGTAGGTGTGTGTGATGGTTTGGGTGTTACCTGCCCCCCCCCCCTTAAGAAAATCACCCAGACTAGACTCAGCTGAGCTGGAAATTGAATGAATGAAGCTTTATATTTACAGCTTAGCACAGTACACAAGCAGGTATTTACAGCAGATACTGAAATAGACAAGTTAAAAAGTAATACAGAAACATAACAGCCCTCCCAGAAACCAGAGTCCCCAGGGAGGGGCTCCAAACCACCCTTCCACCTCCTCCCCACCCAAGACTTAGCCTTACGTTCAAGGTGAGTTTGGAGGGTCGGCCAGGGGGGTTAGGATGCAGAAGAATTAGTAACACAGACAGCAGGTTAGGTTAGAGAGAGAAGTTCAGCCCAAAAGCTAGTGAGAGACTCTGTTAGTTGTTCTCATACATCTCAGCAAGCCTATGAGTGCAGCAGACATCAGCACTGTTTCCTTTTCACAGCCTGTAATCTAGTTCTTCTCACCAAAATATCCCAGCTAGGCTCAAACTAACACAGTGTGGGACAGGTAATATTTTTGGGGAACACAAAATTATTGAACTGCTGGAAACTGCTTGCACTTTGGGGATCTGTGCTTCCTAAACTCACCCTCCAGTCACCTGTCCTAAACTCACGACTCCAGTCGCCTGTCTTCTCCATATCCTACATTCTTATTCCCTAGACACAGTGGGGGCTTCCAGAAAGCCATTTTCCCTTAGGAATTGTGCTAGTTAGGGGCTAAATGGAATATTTAATGAGAAAAATTAGATGACAGGCTGTGTAAAGGAAACAATGGTGATGTCTGCTTCACTCCTAGGCTTCCTGAGATGTATAAAAGCAAGAGCAAAAGCATAGATAAGACAGAGTCTGTGTGTGTCTGTCTGTCTGTCTGTCTGTCTGTCTCTGTTGGAGCCTGTGCTTTCTCCCTGGGCTGCTTCTGTGTAACTAATCCTTCTGCTTGCTAACCCCCCTTGCTGACCCTCCAACCTCACCTTGCCTGTAAGGCTTACGCTGGGGTAAGGTATAGGGGTGAAAAGAAAGTGGAAGAGTGGTTGGGAGCCCCTCCTGGGGCCTCTGGTTTCTGGGAGGGCTGCTGTGTTTCTGTATTACCTTTAACTTGTGTATTGCTGTCTATACCTGTAAATATTGTAGCTATCTGCTTGTATATTGTGCTAAGCTGTGAGTATAAAGCTTCAGTCCTTAACTTCCAGCTGGCTGAGCCTAGTCTGGGTGATTTCATTAGAGTAGGGGGGCAGGTAACTCTCAAATCATCACAGGAATCCTCCCAACAAGGCAGTGGGGTTAACATTCCTGTGCACAAACAGAAGGAACAAATAAAACAAATGACCTGAAGTGGACACAACAAACTCTGGGGTATGGGGTGGATGAGTGCTGCTTTGCAAAGGAGTTGTTATGTCAGTCTGGAAATTGTGTGATCAGGGGTGCACGTGAAATCTGGGTCAAACCTGTGCTGCCACAGAGGGCAGAAACCATAGAATCAGAACAGTTTAGGTTGGAAGGGACCTCAAGGATCAGCCAGTTCCTACCCCCTGCCATAGGCAGGGACACCTCCCACTAGAACAGGCTGCTTGACGCCTCATCCAACCTGGCCTTGAACACCTCCAGGGAGGCAGCAGCCACAAACTCCCTGGGCAACCTGTGCCAGTGTCTCACCACCCTCACTGCAAAGAACTCTTTCCTAACATCCAGCTTAAATCTCCCCTCTGCCAGTTTAAACCCATTACTCCTCGGCCTGTCATTGCAAGACCTTGCCAGTATTCCCTTCCCAGCCTTCCTGTAGGTCCCCTTCAGATACTGAAAGGTCCCTATAAGGTTTCCTTGAAGCCTTCTCTTCTCCAGGCTGCAGAGCCCCAACTCTTGTAGCCTGTCCTCATGGCAGAGCTGCTGCAGCCCTCTGAGCATCTTGGTGGCCTCCGCTGGACTGGCTTCAACACCTTCATGGCCTTCTTGTGCTGGGGGCTCCAGAACTGCACACAGGACTCCAGGTGGGGTCTGAGGAGAGCAGAGCAAAGGGGCAGAATCCCCTCCCTTGCCTTGCTGCCCACACTGTGCCTGCTGCAGCCCAGCACAGGATTGCTGTCTGGGCTGCACTCACACTGCAGGCTCATGTTGAGCTTTGCATCACCCCAGACCCCCAGGGCCTTTTCCTCAGGGCTGCTCTCAGGCATTCCCCACCCAGCCTGGAGCTGTGCTTGGGATTGTGCCCACCCAGGTGCAGGACCTTACACTTGGCCTTGTTGAATATCACGAGGTTGGCCTGGGCTCACCTCTCCAGCCTGTCCAGCTCCCTCAGAATGGATCCCTGACCTCTAGCTTCGATCCAGTGATAAAGATCATGGAGTCGCTGTCTCATTATCAGCTCTTCTTTGGAAACATGGAATCCTTTGGAAAGGAAACTAAACACAACACAGATGTCTTCATGTTGCAAGCCAAAAAGGAAAAAAGAAGTTTGAAAAGTCTGGGATTTTTCAAGAGAATGGCAGTGAGCTCACAGAGGAGAAATACAGACAAAGCAGCCCACAGGAGCATGCCTTCACATGCTTGCTGTTGCCAGCAGAGAGATCATCAAGATACTGTTCTGAAGGATCTGCAGAATTCACAGCATATCTGATAGCTGGACTTGTGCCAGTGCTGCTCACCTGGTGTAGAAATACTACAGTCTCCAAGGCCAGAACAAAATGTGTCGCTCCGAAGAAAGCAATGGAGAAGGTTTTCCTCCCTTCCTGACAAATAGGCACTTAAAACTTCTAAGTCTTCCTGATATGGAATTATAGAATCATAGAATAGAATCATAGAATCATAGAATAGAATCATAGAATCATAGAATAGAATCATAGAATCATAGAATCAGTCAGGGTTGGAAGGGGTCACAAG
Organism: Tricholaema leucomelas; assembly: GCA_013400475.1. NCBI lineage: Eukaryota > Metazoa > Chordata > Aves > Piciformes > Lybiidae > Tricholaema lacrymosa > Tricholaema leucomelas. The sequence goes on from WAAF01012851.1 coordinate 14,901, forward strand.
GATCAGCTAGTTCCAAACCCCTGTCATGGCCAGGGACACCCTACCCTAGAGCAGGCTGCCCACAGTCTCATCCAGCCTGGCCTTAAACACCTCCAGCCATGAGGCCTCAACCACCTCCCTGGGCAACCCATTCCAGGCTCTCACCACTCTTATGCTCAACAACTCCCTCCTCACATCCAGCCTGAATCTCCCCACCTCCAGCTTTGCTCCATTCCCCTTAGTCCTGTCACTCCCTGAGAGACTAAAAGTCCCTCCTCAGGTTTTCTGTAAGCCACTTCAGATCCTGGAAGGCCACCAGAAGGTCACCTGGGAGCCTCCTCTTCTCCAGACTGAACAGCCCCAACTCTTTCAGTCTGTCCTCACAGCAGAGCTGCTGCAGCCCTCTGAGCATCCTCCTGGCCCTTCTCTGGACACACTCCAGCATCTCCACAGCCCTCTTGTAATGGGGGCTCCAGAACTGGATGCAGCACTCCAGGTGGGGTCTCAGCAGAGCTGACTAGAGGGGAAGAATCACCTCCCTGGCCCTGCTGGCCACGCTTCTCCTGATGCAGCCCAGGCTCTGGTTGTCCCTCCGAGCTGCAAATGCACACTGCTGACTCATGTTGAGCTTCTCATCCAGCAGCACCCCCAAGTCCCCAGTTCACTGAAGAAATTGCTAAGTGCACCATGTGCTAAGGCAGGATACCTAAGCAGAGCATTTAGCACGTTAATGAGATGCATGGCAGCAAAGCCTTACATCCTTTTGTTTTGCAGCAATACTCTATTCAAATTTCTGTAGGAGCTGAATGGGTAGATTTTAATCTAGCATTTCAAATTCACTCTTCCTCTTGGGGGCCAAAATTAAGCTATTCACCTGTAGATAACAAAAAAGCACAACAGTTTTTTTGGGAAAGAGAAGCAAGAAAAGTTGGAAACTTAAAGTCAGTGACACTTTGGTAGCTATGGACAAAGCTTTTTTGGTAACAGAGCATATAAAATATATGGAGCCTCCACTCCTGCTTCCCAGCACATCTCCTCTTTCCATAGCAGCCTATCCCACTCTCTTTCTGTATGGAAGCAGAGGCAACAACAGCTATGAGCCTGAGCAATAGGTAATGGCCAAGTCACAGGCTCTGCCATAGCAGTCTTTGAAAAGTTCCTAAGCAGACCATGACAGAATTATCCTGCCAAAATCCTCCTGAGCTTTCCTGAGTCCTCTTTGCACAGCCTAAGCACTTCTAAATGCTTTTCAGTACTTGTGTGGGTTAAAATGGCATCTGTGTGGGTTAAATGTGTGGTTCAAAGACCAAAATTAAGCTATTCACCTGTAGATGAAAAAAAAACAACCCAGGTTTTGGGAAAGAGAAGCAAGTAGAGTTGGAAACCTAAGTCAGTGACATTTTGGTAGCTATGGACAAAGCTGAGAGAGCTGAGAGTGTGCAGCCTGGAGAAGAGGAGGCTTGGAGCAGACCTCATTGATGTCTACAACTACATGAAGAGAGGCTGTAGCCAGGTGGGGTCGATCTCTTCTGCCAGGCAACCAGCAACAGAACAAGGGGACACAGTCTCAAGTTGTGCCAGGGCAGGTCTAGGCTGGATGTCAGGAGGAAGCTGTTGCCAGAGAGAGTGATTGGCATTGGAATGGGCTGCCCAGGGAGGTGGTGGAGTCACTGTCAATGGAGGTGGTCAAGAAAAGCCTGGATGGGGCACTTAGTGCCATGGTCTGGTTGATTTGCCATAGGTTGGACTGGCTGAGCTTGGAGGTCTCTTCCAACCTGGTTGATTCCATGATTCTAGGATTCCATGTCCCCAGCACAAGGAGCACAGCCTTTACGTCAGCACCATGCCAGTGGTGCAGAGAGGAGCAGGAAGGAGCACAGGGCTGGGTGTATGAGAGCTGAAAACTGGAATGCTACCTGGAGCAGGTGGGCCTCTCAGAGTTCTAAAGTGAGTGAGAGGAAGGGAATTACAAAGATATTTTGTGGTAGGCTTTTTGCTTTTTTGTTTCTTTTGGTTGTTATTGTGGTTTGCTCTCCCCCAAGCCAACTGGGCTATACAGAGCAAGATGCGAGCTTCAGAGAGGGTGTATGTGAAGGGTGAAAAAGAAGACAAACAACAGGCTCCTGCCTCAGGTAGGAAAGGTGTTAGCACCCTGGGAAATTGGAGACAAGAACTGTAAACAAAAGGCACAGTTGTGCAAAGCCTTGGAACTGAAACGAGCATGGAGATCATCTTCAATGCCCCAGGTAAGTGAAAAGTAGTTCAAGTTCTTATTAGTAACACCTTGCTCATGCTAGCCTTGGCATACAGAATCACCCAGACAGACACTGTGCCCTTTTGCTTCTGGGAAGCCTGCTGATCCCTATGGAGCAAAGGGAAATGCAGATGACTACTCACAATTCTCCCCTTACAGAACCAGGGTCGTTATTAACTCAGCAAGTATTGGTGGCTGTGAAAGATAGAAAGTGGGCAAAGGTTTTTTCACATTGTTTTAGGTGACAAAAGGAGATTGTTCTCCAAAATCACTCTCTCTAGTTCTTGGCAACAGAGTGGAGTTTAATGAGGACAAGTGCAGAGTCCTGTGTCTGGGCAGGAATAACAGCAGGCACCAGTACAAACTGGTGCAGTGCTGACTACAGGGGCAGAATAACCTCCCTTTGCCCTACTGGCCACACTGTTCCTGATCCAGGCCAGGATGCCATGAGCTCTCCTGCCCACCTGGGCACACTGCTGGCTCATCTTCAGCTACTATCTACCAGCACCCCCAGTCCCTCTTTGCCTGGCTGCTCTCAGCCTCTCTGTCCCCAGCCTGTAGTGCTGCTTGGGGTTGTTGTGGCCAAAGTGCAGAACCCTGCACCTGGCCTTGTTAAATCTCATCCCATTGGCCTCTGCCCACCCATCCAGCCTGGCAAGGTCCCTCTGCAGGGCTCTCCTGCCCTCCAACAGGTCCATACCTGCTCCTAGCTTGGTATAATCTGCAAACTTGCTGATGCTGGACTCAATCCCCTGGTCCAGATCATCAATAAAGATATTGAACAGGAAACAAAGTAGATGACATCTCTTTAGGTCAAATAAGAACTCAGGTGTGATGTCAGGGATTTCTCAAAACAATTCATTCAATTCACCCTCTTTTTTGTGTGACAAACAGAAACATTTTCAACAAGGGATTTACGGCAAGCCACGTCCCTTCCATAGCTGGACAGGCTGGAATATTTTCCTGGAGCAATGCCTAAGCCTGTGAATATCCACATTTTAAGAACACAGCTCCAAATATTTGTAATCCAGTGACTACCTTCAGTTGTGGGCATAGCATTCAGATTTGAGCAAGCTGGCAGACTTTTCATATCTAAAACTCAGGTGGATGCAAGAAGCTGTTATTGGTAGAGGAGTTTCACAGCAGCTAACAAAAATAAAGGCAAGGCTTTAAAAAATCATTCAGATGCCAACTGGATTTGCTTAATCAATATTTAGAACTGCCTGGAAATTAGTCCCTAATGGTTCAAGGTCAATGAACCACAAGTTCAAGATGATCAATCCAAGTACATTCCAGCAGGTCTCATGAAAGCTTTGCCTTTTTTATTCCAAGTAAAGGAAAAATTTATTAGGATGAGAGGAAATGACCTCAAGTTGCACAAGGGGAAGTTTAGATTGGATGCACAACACAAGAAGGGCATGAACCTGATGGAGAGAGTCCAGAGGAGGGCCACAAAAATGATCAGAGGGGTGGAGCACTTCTCCTGTAATGACAGGCTGGGAGAATTGGGCTTGTTTAGCCTGGAGAAAGAAGTCTCCAGCTTTCCAGTACTTGAAGAGGGACTACAAGAAATCTGGGCAGGGATGTTTTACAAGGGCTTCTAGTGGAAGGACAAAGGCCAAGTGGTTTTAAACTAGAAAAGGGAAGATTTAAACTGGACACGAGGAAGAATTCTTTACTGTGAGAGCAGTGGAACAGGTTGCCCAGGGAGGTGGTGGAGGTCACATCCCTATAGACATTTAAGGTTGACAGAGGTCTGAGTAACCTGATCGTGTGGGGGATGTCCCTGCTCACTGCAGGGGTGTTGGCCTTTAAAGGTCCCTTCCAACCCAGTGCATTTGATGATCCTTATTTTCTTATCTTCTTATTTTCTTATTTCTTATATTATTGATTGGAAGAGACCTCCAAGCTCATCCAGTCCAACCTAGCACCCAGCCCTGTCCAGTCAACCAGACCATGGCACTGAGTGCCCCATCCAGGCTTTTCATAGAATCATAGAATCAACCAGGTTGGAAGAGACCTCCAAGATCATCCAGTCCAACCTAGCACCCAGCCCTAGCCAGTCAACCAGACCATGGCACTAAGTGCCCCAGCCAGGCTTTGCTTCAACACCTCCAGGGACGGTGACTCCACCACCTCCCTAGGCAGCCCATTCCAATGCCAATCACTCTCTCTGCCAACAACTTCCTCCTAACATCCAGCCTAGGCCTCCCCTGCCACAACTTCATACTGTGTCCCCTTGTTCTGTTGCTGGTTGCCTGGCGGAAGAGCCCAACCCCACCTGGCTACAACCTCCCTTCAGGTAGTTGCAGACAGCAATGAGCTCTGCCCTGAGCCTCCTCTTCTGCAGGCTGCACACCCCCAGCTCCCTCAGCCTCTCCTCACAGGGCTGTGTTCCAGGCCCCTCACCAGCTTTGTTGCCCTTCTCTGGACACCTTCCAGTACCTCAACATCTCTCTTGATTGAGGAGCCCAGAACTGGACACAGCACTCAAGGTGTGGCCTGAGCAGTGCTGAGTACAGAGGCAGAATAACCTCCCTTGTTCTGCTGATCACACTGTTCCTGATCCAGGCCAGGATGCCATTGGCTCTCCTGCCCACCTGGGCACACTGCTGGCTCATCTTCAGCCAGCTTCTTCAAACTAATGATTCTCAAACACTGAAACAGGCTCCTCAGGGAGGTGGCTGATTTGCAATCCCTGGGGATGTTTGAAAGAGTCATACCTGTGGTGCTGAGGGACACGGTGTAGCAGCAACCTTGGCAGAGTCCTATAATGGTTGGGCTTGATGATATCAAAAGTATTTTCCAACAAAAACACTTCTCTGATTTTATAGTAATAGATAACAATCTTTGGAAGAAGATCAACACAGATATGCAAATTGCATACCAGTATTAAACACTAGTGTATTTTTGGCAGAGTGGAGCAGAGTCAAGGGTAAGGCATGTTAGCTTGGTCAGAAAGAAAATTGTTTGTCACACAAGTTAATTTCACTCCTCTTTTAAAATTCTGTGGTCTGGATCAGGAGCAGTGTGGCCAGTAGGACAAAGGCGGTCATTCTGCCCCTGTACTCAGCACTGGTCAGGCCACACCTTGAGTGCTGCGTCCAGTTCTGGGCTCCTCAACTCAAGAGAGATGTTGAGGTGCTGGAAGGTGTCCACAGGAGGGCGACAAAGCTGGTGAGGGGCCTGGGGCACAGCCCTGTGAGGAGAGGCTGAGGGAGCTGGGGGTGTGCAGTCTGCAGAAGAGGAGGCTCAGGGCAGACCTCATTGCTGTCTGCAGCTACCTGAAGGGAGGCTGTAGCCAGGTGGGGTTGGTCTCTTCTGCCAGGCAGAATGGAACATAGTGTGAAGTTGTGGCAGGGGAGGTGTAGGCTGGATGTTAGGAGGAAGTTGTTGGCAGAGAGAGTGATTGGCATTGGAATGGGCTGCCCAGGGAGGTGGTGGAGTCACTCTCCCTGGAGGTTTTCAGTAAAAGCCTGAATGGGACACCCAGTGCCATGGTCTGCTTGATTGGCTAGGGCTGGGTGCTAGGCTGGACTGGACGATCTTGGAGGTCTCTTCCAACCTGGTTGATTCTATGATTCTGTGACTCCTCTGAAACTCTCAAGGTTTCTGACTTGCAGTCTGAGTTTGGTAAAATTTCCAAACTGACAAAATTGCAAACTCCATTCTGAAACTGGCAGAGTTCACAATGTCTTTTTTTTCTCCCAAGCCTTTCAAACATTTTATTTCTGTTCCAGAATAGAGTAAAAATATTGGTAAACTTTAAAAGCTGCCACATACTTATATTTGAAACTAAGAGAAACGCAGCTGCTCAGTAGAGAGCTTTCTGGCATAGCCTAGCCCAGAGCTCTCCTGCCCAAAGGCATTGACTGACCCTAATTCAGCTCCTAATTCCAAAGGCACAGACTAAAACAGAGCTCTCCTGCCAATAGGCATAGACTAACCCAGAGCTCTCCTGCCCAAAGGCATTGACTGACCCTAATCCAGATCCTAGTTCCAAAGGCACAGACTAGCCCAGAGCTCCCCTGCCCAGAAGCATAGACTAACCCAGAGCTCTCCTGCCCAAAGGCATAGACTGACCCTAATTCAGATCCTAGTTCCAAAGGCACAGACTAGCCCAGAGCTCCCCTGCCCAGAAGCATAGACTAACCCAGAGCTCTCCTGCCCAAAGGCATAGACTGACCCTAATTCAGATCCTAGTTCCAAAGGCACAGACTAGCCCAGAGCTCTCCTGCCCAGAGGCGTAGACTAACACAGAGCTCTCCTGCCCAAAGGCATAGACTAATCCCAATTCAGATCCTAATTCCAAAGGCAGACTAGCCCAGAGCTCTCCTGCCCAAAGGCACAGACTGACCCTAATTCAGATACTAATTCCAATGGCATAGCCTAGCCCAGAGCTCTCCTGCCCAAAGGCACAGACTAACCCTAACTTAGCTCCTAATTATTCAGATGAAGTCTAGAAGAAATGGAAGTTTTGCCTATTCCCTAGGGAAAGACAACTGCTGATGTCCCTGCATGTGGAACAGGTAGAAATGACCAGAGAACCTCAATATTTACCTAGGCAAGGAAAACAAAGAATAAACCCTTGCAATCTGTTGAAAGCACTTTAATGAATAAGCCACAGTGTTTGCTTCAGGAAAAAGAGTGTTTGAAGCCTCATTAAGTACATGTAAAAGTGTTTCCTCATTTCAATTTTTTTGGAGAAGCACTACATGAAAAAAAAATATGTCTGGGTCAGCTTTGTGCCTGGAACTTTTTCTTGGTCTAAGAAGTGACATGCTCCTGATTAAATGAAGTGATTCCCTTTAAATCATCATCATATAAAAAGCTACACCTTAAACTTTGTGGCAAAAGGCAGTGTATTAGTAAAGATGAGGTATAACATAGCCTACCATTATTCCAGTTTCTCCACACATCCTCTGCCAGTGCATTTCCTGCTCAACAGCTTGGCTCTTCCAGTCTTGGCTGATTCTCTGTGTTGGCTGCCAATTGTGCCAGGCTGGGCAGTTAGAGCCATAGAGTCATAGAATGGTTTAGGTTGGAAGGGACCTCAAGGATCATCCAGCTCCAACCCCCTGCCATAGGCAGGGACACCTCCCACTAGAGCAGGTTGCTCAAGGACTCATCCAACCTGTCCTTAAACACCTCCAGGGAGGAAGTAGCCACAACCTCCCTGGGCAACCTGTGCCAGTGTCTCACCACCTTCACAGTGAAGAACTTCCTCCTAACATCTAGTTTGAATCTCCCCTCTGCCAGCTTAAACCCATTCCCCCTCGTCCTGTCATTGCAAGACCTTGTCAGTAGTCCCTCTCCAGCCTTCCTATAGGCCACTTCAGATACTGGAAGGTCACTATAAGGTCTCCTTGAATCCTTCTCTTCTCCAGGTTGAAGAGCCACAACTCTCAGCCTGTCATCATAGCACAGCTGCTGTAGCCCTCTGAGCATCTTCATGGTCTTCCTCTGGACTGGCTCCAACAGTTCCATGTCCCTCTTGTGTTGGGGGCTCCAGAAATGTACACAAGACTCCAGGTGGAGTCTGATGAGAGCACAGTTCCCCTACAAGGCTTCAGCAAGTGAGATTAGAAAAAGATTTATCTCTTTGCTCCAAGGGGAAGTGGGCAAAACTGGTCACTGGGAAAAGGGGCACTTTGCTATCTATCAAAGGACAGCTCATTGCTCTTTTCAGCTACCTCAAAGGAGATTGGAACAAGGTAGGGATTATTCTCACATAGAACCATAGAATCATGGAATCAACCAGATTGGAAGAGACCTCCAAGCTCGTCCAGTCCAACCTAGCACCCAGCCCTATCCAGTCAACCAGACCATGGCACTAAGTGCCTCATCCAGGCTTTGCTTCAACACCTCCAGGGATGGTCACTACACCACCTCCCTGGGCAGCCCATTCCAATGCCAATCACTCTCTCTGACAACAACTTCCTCCTAACATCCAGCCTAGACCTCCCCTGGCACTACTTGAGACTGTGTCCCCTTGTTCTGTTGCTGCTTGCCTGGCAGAAGAGACCAACCCCACCTAGCTACAGCCTCCCTTCAGGTAGCTGTAGACAGCAATGAGGTCTGCCCTGAGCCTCCTCTTCTCCAGGCTGCACACCCCCAGCTCCCTCAGCCTCTCCTCACAGGGCTGTGCTCCAGGCCTCTCACCAGCTTTGTTGTCCTTCTCTGGACACCTTCCAGTACTGCAATATTTCTCTTGAATTGAGGAGCCCAGAACTGGACACAGCACTCAAGGTGTGGCCTGAGGAGTGCTGAGTACAGGGGCAGAATAACCTTGCTTGTCCTGCTCCCCACACTGTTCCTGATGCAGGCCAGGATGCCATTGGCTCTGCTGGCCACCTGGGCACACTGCTGGCTCATGTTCATCTACTCTCTACCACTACCCCTAGGTCCCTGTTTCTCCTCTTGTGGCTCTGCCAGATTTAAAAGGTCAGTTGAATTTCCATCTGTAGTCATTAACCATGGCTTCCATCCATCTTGGTTGTTAATCATCCATTAAGTGAAATGTTCTCATTCAACCCCCATCATGTTGCAAAGCTGATACACCAAAGATGAGGCATGCTGGAAAAAATTGCAGCACTGATTCCCAAGTCAGATTTCTCCTGACAGCTAGAATGGAGGTTTGAATTGTCTGTAACAAGATACAGGGGCTTATTGCATAAAAATAGAAAGGAATGCACAGTTATGGAAATTCAGAAGCAATTGTGACATTTTTATGCCATTGTTGTTCTGTTTAGGCAGAAAATACTTCAAAGGCTGTCGTCAGGTAGCTTAGGCCTTATATTTAGTGACATCTTGTCACAGCTTCAGTAGGAAACTTTCATTTCCTATAGCTATTGCCAGTCCAAGGAAAACAATTCTTCTTTGAGCTTGAGCATTCCCTTTCAGCTTTTGCATTCCAAACATTTCAGCTGGGGAATCAGCAAGTGAACGTTACTAGAAATGAGAACTGAGGTTGTTAAAACTGAGTGTTTCATTCTAATTGGTGAAAGTGATGTGATTGAGCTCCAACTGCCACTAACATTCCTCAGCGGTCTATTGCCTAGCACTGGAATTGAGTAGGATGCAAAAACAAGAAACAAAACCTGTAAAGGCTGAAGAAATGATTTATTGGTTTTTTTCCCTCCTATGGCAGTGGTAGAAAGCACTGCATGATTGATTATTGCTAGGAAAGCTAAAATATGCAGCAGCTGGTACAAAGGGCAGCTCAGCAGCTGCTGGAGAGGTCAGAAGAGCTGTTGTACAGATAGTTCAGTGCAAAAGCTGATCATAGAATCATAGCATTAACCGGGTTGGAAGAGACCTCCAAGATTATCCAGCCCAACCTAGCACCCAGCCCTAGCCAATCAACCAGACCATGGCACTAAGTGCCTCATCCAGGCTTTGCTTCAACACCTCCAGGGATGGTGACTCCACCACCTCCCTGGGCAGCCCATTCCAAAGCCAATCACTCTCTCTGCCAACAACTTCCTCCCAACATCCAGCCTAGACTTTCCCTGGCACAACTTGAGACTGTGTCCCCTTGTTCTGTTGCTGGCTGCCCGGCAGAAGAGACCAACCCCACCTGGCTACAACCTCCCTTCAGGTAGTTGTAGACAGCAATGAGGTCTGCCCTGAGCCTCCTCTTCTCCAGGCTGCACACCCCCAGCTCCCTCAGCCTCTCCTCATAGCTTGATCTAGTAGTGCCCATGGCAAAGGCAGGTAATACTGGAGGGACTGGGTGCTAGGTTGGACTGCATGAGCTTGGAGGTCTCTTCCAACCTAGCTGATTCTATGTTTCTATGATTCTGTGACCTGGATCTACTGGCTCCAGTGGGTTGCTTTGCATCAGAGCTGCATGGCCTGCAGGCTGGATAGTGGCTGATAGCTAGCAAAGAAACGTTGTATTTCTATTTCTCAGTCTGAGATGGACCTTGGTTTAACTTTTGGGAATCATTTTGGTGCACCTATTAGAGGGCAGAATGGACCTTTTGTCAGATTTTATTTTAATGAATGTCTGGTCATAAATTTCCACAGTGAGATGCTTGCAGGTTTGAAGCACTGCTAGCTCCAACATCACAGGCTCACAGGATGTCAGGGGTTGGAAGGCAACCAAGGAGATCATCGAGTCCAACCCCCTTGCCAGAGCAGGACAACACTATCTAGTTCAGATCACAGAGGAACACATCCAGACAGGCCTTGAAAGGCTCCAGAGAAGACGACTCCACAACCTCTCTGGGGAGCCTGTTCCAGTGCTCTGTGACCCTTACAGTAAAGAAGTTCCCCTTTGTGTTGAGGTAGAACCTCCTGTGCTGCAGCTTCCATCCATTGATCCTTGTCCTACCCCAGGCAGCAGTGAGCAGAGCCTGTCCCCCCACTCCTGACCAGCCCTCAGATACTTATAAACATTTATCAAAATCCCCTTTCAGTCTTCTCTTCTCCAGACTACACAGCCCCAGGTCCCTCAGCCTCTCCTCATAAGCCATGCCCTCCAGTCCCCTCATCATCCTCATAGTCCTCTGCTGGACCCTCTCCAGCAGATCCCTGTCCCTCTTAAACGGAGGAGCCCAAAACTGCACACAGTATTCAAGATGAGGTCTCACCAGGGCAGAGTAGAAGGGGAAGGAGAACCTCCCTTGATCTGCTGGACACACTCTTCCTAAGACACCCCAGGATCCCATTGGCCTTCTTGGCCACAAGGGCACATTGCTGTGCCGTGGATGCCTCCACCAGGACCCCCAGGTCCCTCTCCACAGGGCTGCTCTCCAGCAGATCACCTCCCAGCCTGTACTGCTGCAGTTTATTATCCCTCTCCAGATGCAGGACTCTGCACCTGTCCTTGTTGCACCTCATCTGGTTCCTCTGTGCCCAGCTCTCAGCCTCTCCAGGTCTCTCTGGATGGCCTCACAGCCTTCAGCTGTCTCAGCCAAGCCTCCCAGCTTGGTGTCATCAGCAAACTTGCTGAGCAGACTCTGTCTGTCTGTGCCCTCATCAATGTCATTGATGAAGATGTTGAACAGCACTGGCCCCAGCACTGATCCCTGGGGCACTCCACTGGTTACAGCTCTCCAGCTGGACCTGGCACCACTGATCACCACTCTTTTAACTCTGCCTTGTAACCAGTTCCTAATCCACCTCACTGCCTGCTCTTCCATCCCACATTTCCTGAGCTTGCTCACTAGGATGTCATGGGAGACAGTGTTAGAGGCCTTGCTAAGGTCAAGGTAGACTAAATCCACTGCTCTCCCTGAATCTACCCATTCAGTTATGGCATCACAGAAGGCTACATCCTTCTAGCTGCTTCCTGAGTCAGATGGCTTAAAATGGTTGACCTGTAAGGCTGTTCTCTTGTGAAATATGCTCCTGGGAAGGATATTACAAAGGCACTTCTGTACGGATCCCTACAAATATGACACAAGTTTCTAAAGGGGAAAGAACTTGTGGAGAGTGGGAACTAAGACTATGAAGGAATCATATAGAGAGATGTGCTGAATGAAGACAGGGAGACCTATGCTAAGACTTGGTGAATGAAGGAATGTGAACAACATCCATCTTCACTAAGTAGCCAGAAGCAGCTAGGGGAAGATGTGAGGCCAAGACTGACATTCTTGTGATTTTTGCTACCTATTCTCTTGCAGCTCCTTTCCAAAAGTCAGATCTCTATACTTAGTGTCAGTAAGCTTGAAACAAGAACAATCACTTCAAGGAAAATCACAGCAATTCAGAGCCAGCTGAGAATCACAAGGGCAGAGACTCCTGCTGCCCTTCTGCAGCAGTGAACCTGCCTGCCTATCTCAAGCAAGTTACAACAAGAAGAACACAACAAGCAGGATATGAGGCTTGCAGTGTGGCTAACGGTGTCATAGAATCATAGAATCAAACAGGTTGGAAGAGACCTCCAAGATCGCTCACTCCAACCTAGCACCCAGCCCTATCCAATCAACCAGACCATGGCACTAAGTGCCTCATCCACTCTTTTCTTCAACACCCCTAGGGACGGTGACTCCACCACCTCCCTGGGCAGCCCATTCCAATGGCAAATCACTCTGTCTGTGAAGAACTTTTTCCTAACATCCAGCCTAGACCTCCCCTGGCACAACTTCAGAATTGAATGGGTAGGGCTGGGTGCTAGGTTGGACTGGATGAGCTTGGAGGTCTCTTCCAACCTGGTTGATTCTATGATTCTGTGAAGCAGACATCACCTTTGATTCCTTTTCACAGCCTATCATCTAATTCCTCTCACTAAGACATCCCAGCTAGGCTCAAACTAGCACAATAAGGATTCACAGCCTGAATTGGTTTGGAAGGGAACCTCAGAGGTCATCTTGTGCAAGCCCCCTGCAGTGAGCAAGGATATCTCCAACTAGATCAGAAATGAATGATTTTTGGACATGAGTCTCTAAAAATCATTTTAGCTCTTTCCTGAAGTCTAAAATAAGAATCACACAGAAACATGCGGGTTGGCAAAGCCCAAGTCCAACCTAGAACCCTACTCTACAAGATTCACCTTAAACCATAGCCCTAAGCACCACATCCAAACCATTCTTAAACACATCCAGGGTCGGTGACTCCACCACCTCCCTGGGCAAGCAGTGCCTGGGGGTCAGTTTAGCAACAGAATGCCACTAGAGCTGAATAAAAAGGGTAAAAGAGAAGACAAATAGCAAGGTCATAAAGCCTGTTCCCCCCATTTCTCACAAAACAGTAAGAAATGAAGCAGGGTTTTCTGCCCCATACTGGTGCTTTTCAGCAAAAAGCAGAGTCAGAACTTTTCCACCCTGTGCCCTCTATTTGAGTATGTGTAATGTGTTGTGTCAGAACGGGACAGTCAACTGCAAGGACTGAAACATAGTGACTCAGCCTCTTTCCTCATAATCATGGGGCTCCAGTGAATAAAAAATGTTTCCCTTTAGTTTGCCTTTTGTGTGTGTGTGTTGACTTTTTGAATGTCTTAATTTTCACTTTATCTCTTTAGCTACATGGACAAGAGGTATTTGTTTTTTCATAGAATCATAGAATCAACCAGGTTGGAAGAGACCTCCAACATCATCCAGACCAACCTAGCACCCAGCCCTGGCCAATCAACCAGACCATGGCACTAAGTGCCTCAGCCAGGCTTTGCTTCAACACCTCCAGGGATGGTGACTCCACCACCTCCCTGGGCAGCCCATTCCAATGCCAATCACTCTCTCTGACAACAACTTCCTCCTAACATCCAGCCTAGACCTGCCCTGGCACAACTTGAGACTGTGTCCCCTTGTTCTATTGCTGGTTGCCTGGGAGAAGAGACCAACCCCACCTGGCTACAGCCTCCCTTCAGGGAGCTGTAGACAGCAATGAGGTCTGCCCTGAGCCTCCTCATCTGCAGGCTGCACACCTCCAGCTCCCTCAGCCTCTCCTCATAGGGTTTGTGTTCCAAGCCCCTCATCAGCTTTGCTGCCCTTCTCTGGACACATTCCAGTACCTCAACATCTCTCTTGAATTGAGGAGCCCAGAACTGGACACAGTACAAAAAGCAAAAGCTGACATTCTCACGTAAGAGGATGTGCTGGTTTGAAGCTAGCTAGAATGTTTTGGTGAGAAGGATTAGATCACAGGCTGTGAAAGAGAAACAAATGGTGATGTCTACTTCACTCACAGGCTTGCTGAGATGTATAAGAACAAGAGTATAAACACAGATAAGGTATGTGCACTTGGGGCACTGCCTGAGCTCTGGGCATTTCTCTAACCTCAGCTGCCATCTCTGATTAATCCACTTTGCTTCCTAACCCCCCTGGCCAATCTCCATTCTTCCCTGGGGCACAAGACAACGTCTGGGGTAAGGTAGAGGAGTGGGATAAGGTGAAGGGGTAGTTGGGAGACCCTCCTGGGCACTCAGGTTGTTGTGTTTCTCTATAACCTTTTACCTTGTATATATCTGTCTATAACTGTATCTACTGTAACTAGCTGCTTGTATATTGAGCTAAGCTGTAAATATAAGCTTCATTCAATTTCCAGAGCTGGCTGAGTCTAGTCTGGGTGATTTCCAAAGTGGGGGGGGGGGCAGGGAACACCCAAACCATCACAGAGGACGAGTTCAAGCAAGGAGACATAAGACAAAACAATATATCATCATAAGAATTCTGTCATGACAGCTGTCACTCCTTCTAAAGTCTCCACAGTTCTTGCTGATTTGATCCTGTCTGCCCAGGGAGGTGGTGGAGCAAAGGCAGAACAGATCTCATGAGGTCTCCTCATGGGACACCAGACACTGAAGAAGAGATCTTGCTCCTGATGGAGTCACCATCCCTGGAGGTGTTCAAGAAAAGACTGGATGAGGCATTTAGTGCCATGGTCTAGATGACGGGATAGGGCTGGGTGCTAGGTTGGCCTGGATGATCATGGAGGACTCTTCCAACCTGGTTGATTCTATGATTCTATGGAGGATAAAGCCTCTAATTGTTTCATTTCCTTACTACACCCCGCTGTAAAGCCCCCAGTAAATCTTATTTAATGAACCCTATCACGCCATGTGTGAAGAGGCTTTAGAGTCTGGCAGAGGGAAAAGCAATATTGGGAGGTGCTGTTCCTTTCTGCCTCTGGCTGCAGCTGAGAGGTGAGAATAGCCATTTTTCTTTTAAGAATCCTCATCTCCCTCTGAAAAATCTCCATTTCCTTCCTGGTATTTGCATAAAGAGAAAAACCATTGGCGGGCTGCCAGGCAACTGCTGACCACACTACAGTCAGGCTCAATGGGAGCCCTGAGAGAAGACTGTCTCCTCCTGAGGGTGGAAAAGCCTGGATTTCCCAACAACCTCTTCTTGTAATGCAGTATATAACCCAAATAATTACTCTTTTCTCTGGAAAAAAAATTCCCCCTCACCCCACTTCTTTTCAGCTGGAGAAAATCCAACCAGGCTCTATCCGGCTAACGTGTCCCTGTGGGAAGGGAAGAGAAAAAATCCCCCCCCACCCCCGGCTAGATGATGTAGTTGGGAGGGCACTTAAAGCACTTCTTCATGAGATGATGTAGTTGGGAGGGTACTTTAAGCACTTCTTCATGGCTGAATGTTTAGGTTTCACTTCCTCTTGCTGATACAGAAGTTCCCAGGCCCTGTCTGAAAACTTCATTGCAAAATATAAGGGACTGGAATCTTATAGGTGAGCACTACAAGTTGTAGAAGAAGCCAGGTTTGGGTTACCTTAGAGTTCAGTGCTGCCCCAATCTGGTTTGAGTTATGCTGGGCTCTTCAGCTAAGGAAGACTGTAAATTCCAACTGAAATGGCATGCAAAATCCGAATGCTAAGGCAGGATTCTTTATAGAAAGCTGGTAACTGGAAGCAGGCCATTATGTCACAGAATCACAGAATCAGGCAGAGTTGGAAGGGACCACAAGGATCAGCCAGTTCCAACCCCCCTGCCATGCCCAGGGACACCCTAGCCTAGAGCAGGCTGCCCACAGCCTCATCCAGCCTGGCCTTAAACACCTCCAGGGATGGGGCCTCAACCACCTTGTTATGGAGGCAGGGAATTAACGTGGCCGAGTTGGGAATGTATATAGAAAATAGAGTTACTTTATTTCCCTGAAAACTGCCCCCAAAACTATGTACAGAAACTAATTGAGTTTTAATTAGCAGGTTCTTAGTTGGTTGAGAAGATCTACAGGGATGCCACAGGTAGACTTGACTATTTTAGAAGTCAGAAGTTGGAAAAGGCTTGAGTTATTAAATATAGCGTCCCCACTAGCAAGATAAGGCTGAGCCAAAGCTACTCACAGCAGAATCAGGCTGGCTTGAATGGAAGGGCAGTCCAAAGGCTTGTCCCTGCGGGTCTTTCAGAAGCCTCCAAGGGTCATTAAGAGCTACAAAGCTGCACAAAGGAGGTGCTTAAGGTGAAGCAGTCCTTCGGAGCTTGTCTTTCAAAGCGTCAGGGGCTCCGTGTGCAGACGCTATCCAGGCTGGGGCAGGGGGGAGAACTCCAAGGCAGGAACGAACTCCACGGCAGGAACAGCCCAAGGCGGGAACCCCCAGGCGGGAAGTCCCCCCAGTGTTTATCCCCTTCCCACACACAGAGCTGAGTCAGCACTGCCTGGGCGGGAAGCGCACAGCCAATCCCCAGCCGAGTGCAGCGCGGGCCCTGCACGGGCACCCCTCGTGCCGGAAGGGTCCCTTGCCCCTCCCCCCTTCACGCCTGCAGGGCAGGGGCGGGGCGGGAACAGGTCTGTTCGCGCCTTTTCCTCTCCCATTCAAACCACAGCGGGAGAGGAATTTGGGGGTATACAGGACACTGCAGGACACACCTCCCTGGGCAGCCCATTCCAGCCTCTCACCACTCTCATGCTCAACAACTTCCTCCTCACAGCCACTCTGACTCTCCCCACCTCCAGCTTTGCTCCATTCCCCCCAGTCCTGTCACTCCCTGACAGCCTAAAAAGTCCCTCCCCAGCTTTTTTGTAGGCCCCCTTCAGATCCTGGAAGGCCACAAGAAAGTCACCTGGGAGCCTCCTCTTCTGCAGACTGCACAGCCCCAACTCTTTCAGTCTGTCCTCACAGCAGAGCTGCTGCAGCCCTCTGAGCATCCTCCTGGCCCTTCTCTGGACACACTCCAGCATCTCCACATCCTTCTTGTAACGGGGGCTGCAGAACTGGATGCAGTGCTCCAGGTGGGGTCTCAGCAGAGAGGAGTAGAGGGGAGAATCACCTCCCTGGCCCTGCTGGCCACACTTCTCCTGATGCAGCACAGGCTCTGGTTGGCTCTCTGGGCTGCAAGTGCACACTGCTGGCTCCTGTTGAGCTTCTGGTCCACCAGCACAAGTCCCTCTCCTCAGGGCTGCTCTCCAGCCACTCACTGCCCAGCCTGGATTTGTGCTTGGGATTGCCTTGACCTCCGTGTAAGACCTTGCACTTGGTCTTGTTGAACCTCATGAATGTGAGTTAATTAAGCCCTGATAATCTGCTAGGGATGTTTTTTTTTCCAGAAACATCCTAAATCTCAGTCTGCAAAGTGAAGCTCTGCAGGTGAGGGTAGGGATTTTGACATACATGCCTGTTTCTGAGCCCCACTACCTTGTCCTCCTTACCTTAATATTCCATGCTACTTTCTCTGCTAGTTTGAGCCTAGCTAGAATGTTTAGGTGAGAAGAATTATACTACAGGCTGTGAAAGGGAAACAATGGTGATGTCTACTGCACTCATAGGCTTGCTGAGATGGATACGAACAAGAACATAAACATAGATAATGGAGTCATTCTCTGGGCTTTGTGGGCTGCACTTCTCTCTCTAACCTAACCTGCCATCTGTATGACTACTCCACCTGCATCCTAACCCCCCTGGCCAACCCTCCAAGCTACCTTGGGCATATGGCAAAGATCTAAGGTAAGGTAGAGGGGTGGGAAGAAGGTGGAAGGGTGGTTGAGAGCCCCTCGTGGGAACTTAGGTTTCTGGGAGGGCTGCTGTGTTTCTGTATTACATTTTAACTTGTCTATTTCTGTCTGTAGCTGCATCTATTGTAAATATCTGCTTGGATATTGTGCTAAGCTGTAAATATAAAGTCTCATTTAATTTCCAGCTCAGCTGAGTCTAGTCTGGGTGATTTTCCAAAGTTGGGGGGACAGGGAACTCCCAAACCATCACTTAGAATAGAATAGAATAGAATGGAATCAACCAGGTTGGAAGAGACCTCCAAGATCACCCAGTCCAACCTAGCACCCAGCCCTATCCAGTCTACCAGACCATGGCACTAAGTGCCTCATCCAGGCTTTTCTTGGACACCTCCAGGCACGGTGACTCCACCACCTCCCTGGGCAGCCCATTCCAATGCCAATCACTCTCTCTGACAACAACTTCCTCCTAACATCCAGCCTGTATCTCCCCCAGCACAACTTGAGACTGCATCCCCTTGTTCTGTTGCTGCTTGCCTGGGAGACCAACCCCCACCTGGCTACAGCCTCCCTTCAGGTAGTTGTAGACAGCAATGAGGACAGCAATGAGGTCTGCCCTGAGCCTCCTCTTCTCCAGGCTAAACAACCCCAGCTCCCTCAGCCTCTCCTCATAGGTTTTGTGTTCCAGGCCCATCACACTGTCCCAGTGCCTCAGGAATTACAATAACCATATTCTTCCTCAGGAAACTTCTTTCATATCCCAACAGTACATGCATATAAGTAAATGGTAGGAATAATGGAAGAGTTCTAACCCCCCTGCCATGCCCAGGGACACCCTACCCTACAGCAGGCTGGCCACATCCTCATCCAGCCTGGCCTTAAACACCTCCAGAGTTTGGATCTGTCAGAGTGACAGGATCTCTTAGGTAGAGTGGGTAAAAGCTTCAACAAGAAATGTGCTACTTCCTCTGAAGACCTTGACTGTTCTATGCAAGTCTTGGGAATGAGGATATTGTCACTGGTAAATGTGCACCAGCAAAGAAAACAGGAAGGCTCTTATGTTTGTACTAGACTTAGAGCCAAGAGCTGGTTTCCATACTGACGACAGGAAAACGTTGAGCAAGGAGAGTCGTGCTCCAAAAATTACACTGAAAGTTAGATGTGGTAATGGTCCCTTTAAATTATAGAGTGAAGGATACAGGCAAGTAGCAAACCAAATGGTGAATAGTGAGTTAGCCTTAACTGAGCAAATGATTTCATTTAGGCATATAGAAAATGAATTACATGTTCCTGTTTCCAAGTGAGCTCCATCAAACACTTTTGCATCCTCTGTTCCAAAGCAGTGTTGCTTTGCCCTCAATTTCTGTAAGGCTCAGTAAAGAGCCTTAGTCAAATTAATCCTGCTTACCTTTAGCAAAGCATATTGTGCTTTGTGACCAAAGCACTGCAGCCAGAAGGATGAGTAAGGTGATTCTCCCTCTCCAATCTACTCATGAGAACTCACCTGAGGTACTGTGTCCAGTTCTGATGCCTGCCAAACAAGAAAGTCATTGAACTGTTAGAGAGTGGCCAGAGGAATCATAGAATCATAGAATCAGCCAGGCTGGAAGAGACCTCCAAGATTATCCAGTCCAACCTAGCACCCAGCCCTATCCAGTCAACCAGACCATGGCACTAAGTGCCCCATCCAGACTTTGCTTCAACACCTCCAGGGATGGTGACTCCACCACCTCCCTGGGCATCCCATTCCAAAGCCAATCACTCTCTCTGCCAACAACTTCCTCCCAACATCCAGCCTAGACCTCCCCTGGCACAACTTGAGACTGTGTCCCCTTGTTCTATTGCTGGTTGCCTGGGAGAAGAGCCCAACCCCACCTGGCTACAGCCNGGAGAAGAGCCCAACCCCACCTGGCTACAGCCTCCCTTCAGGTAGTTGTAGACAGCAATGAGGTCTGCCCTGAGCCTTCTCTTCTCCAGGCTAAACAACCCCAGATCCCTCAGAGCAGAGATGAAGAACCTTCTCTGTGTGAACAGGCTGCAGGAGTTGAACCTAGAGAGGAGATTGGTTAAAATTTCCTTGAGGTGTTGCTCATTCTACCCTGAAGAGGTCAAATTTTCTATGGAGTAGAAAAGGCAAGAGAGAAAGATGATGAGTATTATCCATTTGACAAGTCAACAGAACTACCAGAGACAGCCAAGGCAGTCATGATAGAATGAGGGGACACAGTCTCAAGTTGTGCCAGGGCAGGTCTAGGCTGGATGTCAGGAGGAAGTTGTTGTCAGAGAGAGTGATTGGCATTGGAATGGGCTGCCCAGGGAGGTGGTGGAGTCGCCATCCCTGGAGGTGTTGAAGAAAAGCCTGGGTGGGGCACTTAGTGCTTGGAAAAGGCTGGCACTTAGTGCCATGGTCTAGTTGCTTGGATAAGGCTGGGTGATAGGTTGGAGTGGATGAGCTTGGAGGTCTCTTCCAACCTGGTTGATTCTATGATTCTAACCCACTATTTTTTTTGTCACTGTTTCTCACGCAGAGGAGGATCCCTCCTATTTCAGGAGCATCCTCAGAGACCAAAGTCCACACACCACTACAACATCTATGGAAATGACAAAGACAAGACGAAGAGCAGAAAAAGAAGCAAAGTAAGTGTGTTGCAGCACATGATATTGTACACCTTGCTCACAAAAAAAAGCTGGGGAAGGGCTTTTCGGGATATCTGGGAGTGACAGGACTAGGGGGAATGGAGCGAAACTGGAGATGGGTAGGTTCAGGCTGGACATGAGAAGGAGGAAGTTGTTGAGCATGAGAGTGGTGAGAGCCTGGAATGGGTTGCTCAGGGAGGTGGTTGAGGCCCCATGCCTGGAGGTGTTTAAGGCCAGGCTGGTTGAGGCTGTGGGCAGCCTCCTCGAGGGTAGGGTGTCCCTGGGCATGGCAGGGAGGTTGGAACTGGCTGATCCTTGTGGTCTCTTCCAACCCTGAATTCTATGATTCTACATGCCTGAAATGTCAGCAGCAATAGGAAGCATAAGAAATACTTAGCAGAAGAGAGTTCCTTAACGTCTTCAGTCTCTCTTGGCCAGACTGCAGTTAGTACATTGCTCAACACGTACTCCACTTACGTAAAACAAGAGCGTCTTTCTTTTAACTTAGTTGGGTCTGAGCGAGAGCTTCGATCTTATATGTAAGCTCTTCAGCTTGGAGACGAGGAGGCTCTGGGGAGACCTTCCAGAATTTGAAGGGTGCCAGCAGGGCAGTTAGAGAGGGACTTTTCACAAAGGCCTGTAATGACAGGAGGAGGGGTAATGGCTTCAAACTGGAAGAAGCTGGAATTAGATTAGACATGAGGAAGAAATTCTTCCCCAGGAGGGTGGTGAGGCGCTGGAACAGGTTGTCCAGAGAACTTGTGGAGGCTCCAAGCCCGGAAGTTTTGAAAGCCAGGTTGGAAGAGGCCTTGAGCAAGCTGGTCTAGAAGGAGGTGTCCCTGCCCATGGCAGGGGGTTGGAACTAGATGATCTTTAAGGTCCTTTCCAACACAAACCATTCTGTAATTCTACGATTCTGTGATTCTCCAACTCCATGTAGAGAACCAGCAAACTAAACACTTCAGTAA
>WAAF01012852.1:0-43392 GCA_013400475.1 Tricholaema leucomelas
TGGGTCCCTTCCAACCCCTAACGTCTTGTGAGCCTGTGATCCTGTGATGGAGTCACTGTCCCTGATGGTGGTCAAGAAATGTGTAGACATGGCACTTTGGGACATGGTTTAGTGATAGTGGTAGGACTGTGAGCTCTGGGTGAGCCACTGGACTTAATAATCTGAGAGGTCTTTTCCAACATCTACAGTTCCACAATTCTGTAATTCTGATGTAGATAGGGACGGTCTCAGAAGATCTGTTTTCTAACAGATAAATATGAACAAATAGTGCATCTATAGATAATAATAGACTGTGTATCATATACAAGATGTTACTTAAGTGTTAAGTTGCCATGAGCATCATGTTTGCTGACAATAAAGAATTCATTGTAAGAAAACAAGTTAGCACAGTTGAACCATAAAACAGTTTCTCTCAGTGTGGCATCAGAAGAAATTACACTTCTCACAGATAGCAGGAAAGTTGCACTGCACACAAATGAGATCAATTAAAGGGTAAAGCATGAAAGGAATGTAATTAGCATAAAAATATGCTTTGCTGAACAGCTAATTGCTATACAGGAAAAAAAATAGAGAGCATTGATTCTGAGCATGTTCTGCATCCAGATACAGACTTGGAAGGGAAAAGGTGCACGCTTCATATTCCTTCTGGGGAGGCACATTTTCCAAGAGCTTGTAATGATAGGGCGACAAAGCTGGTGAGGGGCCTGAAGCACAGCCCTATGAAGAGAGGCTTAGGGAGCTGGGGGTGTGCAGCCTGCAGAAGAGGAGGCTCAGGGCAGACCTCGTTGCTGTCTACAACTACGTGAAGGGAGGCTGTAGGCAGCTGGGGTTTGGACTGAGAGTCCAAAATCCAGCTTGCAAGGCTTCAGCACTGGCTGCCCCTGTGGAACAGAGGCGTCATTACCATTGGAAAGGATTGTTTCCTATGGGATTGCTTTCTTTGATTGGTTTCTCTTCTTATCAAAACCAACATTCAGGTTTTATTATGTTTCAAAATCATATTCACTCTTGAATTTTTCAAAAATCACTTTTTTCCATTTTTTATTCCTTAAAATTCCTCTTGTTCATCCTTTTATCCACTGGGACTTGCCATTTCTTTTCCTGGTTGTTTTCTCTCTTTATTATTTCTTTATAAAATAAGCAGAATTGTGTTTAGTAAAGCAACAGGCATATTAGCAATGAAAGTTGGTGCTTTTGTGGAAGGAAATCCTGTAATGAGTGGGCAGAAAGGCAGGCCAGAAAAATCTATCTAATGACTTTCTGGAGAGTTTCTGTATTGTTTACTATAGACTGAAGCAAGTTCCTCTTCTTATGGATGGGCTGCAAGCCTGACCACTACAACTGCATTTGCATTTTGAGTATGTTGGCACTGAGAAGGTGGAAACTGGATGTCAAGCAACATTAACATGATGCCCACCAGAATTAATGGAAAAACCTGTGTGGTGCAGCAGACAGGCTGAAGGGCAGGGATGCCATCCAGTGGGACCTGGACAGCCTGCAGAGGTGGGCACAAGCCAACCTCTTGGGGATCAACAAGACCAAGTGCAAGGTCTTGTATCTGTGTAGAGGCAATGCCAAGCACCAAACCAGGCTAGGTAGTGAGTGGCAGGCGAGCACCCCTGAGGAGAGGGACATGGGGGTGCTGGTGGATGAGAAGCTCAACAAGAGCCAGCAGTGTGCACTTGCAGACCAGAGAGTCAACCAGATGCTGGGCTGAATCAGAAGTATGGCCAGCAGAGTGAGGAAGGTGATTCTCCCCCTCTACTGTGCTCTGCTGAGACCTTACCTGGAGTACTGCATCCAGTTCTGGAGCACCTATTACAAGAGGGATGTGGCGATGCTGGAGCGTGTCCAGAGAAAGGCCAGGAGGATGCTCAGAGGCCTGGAGCTGCTCTGCTGTGAGGACAGACTGAAAGAGTTGGGCCAGTAAGTCTGGAGAAGAGGAGGCTCCCAGGTGACCTTCTTGTGGCCTTCCAGTGTATCTGAAGGAAGCTACAAAAAATCTGGGGACAGACTTTTTAGGCTCTCATGGACTGACAGGACTAGAGGGAATGGAGCAAAGATGGAGATGGGTAGCTTCAGACTGGACATGTGTTGTCAAGGGGAAATTAATTGATGGGAGATGATATTTTCCAGAATTAATACTGTTTATGAATGTTGCTATTCAGAGCTCTCACCACTCCCCACCACTCATTTTAATAATATTTCAGTTCTTACACAGTCATGGAAACGTTCTATGGATAATATCTGAACCTGGGAATAACCAGCAAAATACATAAACATTTAATTAAACTGGAAGAGAAGCTTCCTGCGGTCAAATTCCGCTTGCGGTCAATATGCCACTTGCCCAGTAGCTGGGCTCAAGCTCTTTCTGCTCTATGGCAGAAGGCAGTAGAGAATTACAAAGAGGCATTTAAGCATTTACTCACAAATTATGATCACTCACTCGCAGGGGCTAGACACAGTCCAGACAGTGCCCAAATGCTTTCAGGGGACTCTGTCTTGTTGGATGTTGAGGCTTGAATCTTCCCAGCTTCTGGGGACAGGACACAGACAGTCTCTGACCTTGTCTCCTGGCTTCTTCTGGATGATCAGGGATCCTAGGCAGGACCTTCAGGTGCAGAAGGCAGATGTTGTGCAGTCTCAGCACCATGTCACTCTGCCCACACAGGCCAATCGCATGCAGACATCCAGGGTCTGCTCCTGGCAACTGGCAGCAGTGGAGTTTACCAGGCAGGCAATAAGGCAGTGTGCAATAGCAGCAGGGCTGGGCACAGCAGAGAGAGCAGGGCACAGAGCAGGGGAGCAAAGCAGGGAAGCAAAAGCAGGTTGTTTACCTGCACATCTCCTTTTATCAATGTGGGCCGAGATTAATTGCCCTTTGGACACCAGAATAGCCAATCAGGATGGCAGTTAGCCAGACCTTACCATATTAGGCTAAGCAATAGGCTTGCTTCTCCCTAATTAGGGAAAAGCACAGGCCTTGCACTAGGCAGGCACAAGCTAAGTGTGTGTACTTGTTTACCACAGGGCCCTGGGCAGGCCAGACTCAGCGGCTCCAGGTTCTTTTGTGTCCGTTTCCGGTGCTTGCCTCTCTGGTGGAGCAGAAAATCATGCCTAGGCAAGGCAGGACATGTGTAAGACTATTTTGGGCCTATCAGGCCTACCACAACAACATGAGGAGAAAGTTCTTCAACATGAGAGTGGTGAGCACCTGGAATGGCTTCCCTAGGGAGGTGGTTGAGGCCCCATCCCTGGAGGTGTTTAAGGCCAGGCTCAATGAAGCTGTGTGCAGCCTGATCTAGGGTTAAGTGTCCCTGCCCATGGCAGGGATGTTGGAAACACATGTTCCTTGTGGTCCCTTCCAACCCTGACTGATTCTATGTTTCTATGAATATCAGTTTGCCCTCCTAGTTAGCTAGTAGAGGGGCAGAATTTTTCATTTTTAGAATTCTTCTAGGATGGAGAATTTAACACTCGAGAGAACACTCAGATTATGAATCTACCCAAGTCATGACTCCATAATATTACAGAGATTCAGACAGGTATCAAGAATCATAGAATCATAGCATCAACCAGGTTGGGAGAGAACTCCAAGATCATCCAGTCCAACCTAGCACCCAGCCCTATCCAATCAACCAGACCATGGCACTAAGTGCCCCAGCCAGGCTTTGCTTCAACACCTCCAGGGACGGCGACTCCACCACCTCCCTGGGAAGCCCATTCCAATGGCAATCACTCTCTCTGCCAACAACTTCTTCCTAACCTTCAGCATAGAGTTCCCCTGGCACAATTTGAGACTGTGTCCCCTTGTTCTGTTGCTGCTTGCCTGGCAGAAGAGACCTTGAAGAGTCTTCAAGAGAATTATTTATGAGGAGGTGCAGTAGACTTAGGATCTGGCTGAGTGCATCCATCTGTTTCTCTGGTGTAGTGATGGGTGACCACCAGACCTCTTGCCTAGCAATTTGTGTTGCTTCCTTGCTAGGTATGCAAACATTGCAAATAGCAGTACAAAAATGCCTCAAACCAGAATAATTTCCTTTGTATGAGTAGCTCCAAGCAAAGACAAGAAAACAATAACTATCTTTAAAAGAATCTTTATCTTGTGAAGTCAGTAGACAACTTCCGCAGCTCCTCTCTTCTTCACTAGGCTGGAACACTGTGTGAGCAGATCTAAACATTTTCTCTGTATGTGGATCCCCATGCTGATTCAGTGTCTCACATTCAATATTCTCCAGGCCTAATCAGAAGTAAGAAAAGCACATGCTGTGCCAAAGGGGATCTCTAGTGAAGGTCAAGGACCAAGAGGTGAGATGGACTGCAAGATTTGCAGTTGCTTGGTAGAGCATACATAAACTCTGCATCCTCTGTCATCCACCCTGTGATGGTTTCTCTTTGGCTGTGTTTAAAGAAGTGGTGGTTCCCCTCCAGTGCTGTGTCCAGTTAGGGGCATGTGATGGTTTGGGTGTTCCCTGCCCCCCCTACTCTTATGAAATCACCCAGACTAGACTGAGCCGAGCTGGAAATTAAAGAATGAAGCTTTCTATTTCCAGCTTAGCACAGCATACAAGCAGGGATTTACAACAGATACAGCTGGAGACAGAAACAGAGAAGTTAAAAGTAATAGAGAAACACAACAGCCCTCCCAGAAACCAGAGTCCCCAGGAGGGGCTCCCAGCTACCCTTCCACCTCCTCTCCACCCCTCTACCTTATCCCAGACTTTCTTTACATTCAAGGTGAGTTTGGAGAGTCGGCCAGGGGGGTTAGGAAGCAGATGGGTTAGTTACACAAATAGCAAGTCAGGGAGAGAAGAGAGGCAGCCAGAGCGCAATTGTGCTATCTATGTTTGTGTTCTTGCCTTTATCCATCTTAGCAAGCCTATGAGTGCAGCAGACATCACCATTGTTTCCTTTTTACAGCCTATCATCTAATTCCTCTCACTAAAATATCCCAGCTAGCCTCAAACTAGCACACACTCACCCCTCTTTCTGCTGTCAAGAGCTCTGGGCATATTCAGATAGTGGTTCCTGGTTTATGTTGTGTCCTCTTGACAGTAGTCTGCTGTCTTTCTGATTTTAAAAACCTTTGCAGATATGGCAAGATGCTCTTTTACCCTTCAGCAGTGCTACTGCTGGATTACAATTCTCCTGGGTTAGAAGGGCTATTGGCAAGATCCTGCTCTTGGGTCTTTTTAACCACCAAAAATGAAAGCAACACAACACTGGAGATGTTTTTGTGCAATAGCAAAGCAGCATCTGAGCACAGAGCTGCCCTTTGCAGGTTTTCCTACATGCTGCCATTAATTTCCATTGGTGTGAATTCTGCTGGCAGTCTGGAGTTGCCTGCATGCAAGAATTGCTTTGTTTGTTCCTTTTGGATGACTGGATTTGTGGATTTTATGGCTAGATGGGACTGCTGTGAGACTTCTTCCTCTCTTGATGAACTCTGATTGTAGAGTTGCACCAAGCAAAGCCTGTATTTTTCTGTCAGTGGAAATACAGAATCAGAGGATTGTTTCAGTTAGAAAAGCCTTCTAAGATCATAGAGTCCAATCTTCAATGTTTGACCTTTAAACCATGTCCCCAAGTGCCATGTTCACATGTTGCTTGAACACCTTCAGAGATGGTGACTCCACTACCTTTCTGAGCAGCTTGTTCCAGTGCCTGGTCCATATACAGCCTGTGAACCCACTCTTACAGATATAAATGCTGGTTTGGCTCTTCCTCTCCAATCCTCTATTTTAATATTAAAATATCTTTTTTATTGCCTCCTTAGCTTTGTGGTTGTAGAAACAAGGTGTGCAGAGGGAAGCACTTGGCACAGAATATTTATCTGAAGGAGAAACTCTACTCCATAATAATACATAATGGTGTTTGCTTATGAGTTGGTATTGCTGCTAAGGTCTAAAAGAGTCCCTTTCCATATATGAATGCATGTCTCTTTTTATCCTGGATGTGCTGCTCCTGAAAGGGAAGAATTGGTGGTGACTGCTTCAGTTCTTCTGCATTGCAGCAGATTCTTGTAGGCAGAGAACATGAAGAGGGTTGTAATCTTCTGTAGTAGTATGCACATTTGAATCCAAGAGCAAGGGAGTTCAAGTGAGGGGAGAAGAGGTTTGTTTGCTTTCACTTTTAGTCATTTATTTAATATAATCCTAATTAATTATGCAGTATTAAGACCTTGTCTTTAAAATAAATTAAAAATCTTGATGGCAACATATGGTGCTGCTTGGCTGCAAAAACACCTCCCACAAACCCATATCCCACTGCAGGGTCCAGGCCCTGTACTTTGTGCTTTCTTTCGACTTATTTCTGTGAAGATAAATGACTAAAACTTGCCAGCAGCACTCTGGACTAGCAATACTCTGCTTTCTCCTCTGTGCCCTTGGGCTTGGAAGGTGTCCCTGCCCTGAGGATGGGCCACATAGCCCAGCATAAACCCCCTGGGCTTGTCATTGCTTCTGTTCTTTAAAGAACTCTGGTTTCTATGATCTCTGTTCAAACAGACGAATGTTCTTTCTCTAGCAGGATATTAAGTCTCTCAGGAAAAAGTAGCTGCTGGTGGTGAAGATTTGTCCAAGCCAGGAGAGAACATACCAAATCACAGCGAGGGATTAAATGGGTCTGTTGATACTCAGGGGCAAGTAATCCTTGTGGGTAAGGCTTGACAGACGATACCTAAGTCAGCTCATCCTGAAGCGCAGAATGTGGGTATTTTACACCCAGGGCTGTGATCTAGTCCCTTCTGACATTATTCTTTCCCCTAAAATACAGTAGAAGACAACCATATCGAGCAGTGTGACACTATTAATTTAGATTAGGGACCCCAAAGTGTCAGCAAACTTTGGTTTATCAGTGAATTAAGAATGGGATATGACGATGTTAAATACCATTCAGTGACTGCTTAGCCCTCAAGGGGCTGAGGGGCATTAGGAAAAAACTCTATTGCTAGATGTGCTGCACTTTTGTTAGTTGTGTGAAATTTAAGAGATTAAGCAGAGAAAAGTCTTTGTCACAGCATGAGGTCCTCCCAAAGGGTAGGATAAGAGATAATCCTTTCCTACTAACGCTATATATTTCAGCTACAACAGCAATCAAAGCCAAGCTGTGGGAGCCTGTCAAAACCTGCCTGAAGGGCAAGCTCTCTCTGGGTGCTACAGAAGGCAGTTTCAAAGTTGATAGAACAAGATCAATTCACTCTTTTTCTAAACACTGTGTGTTGGATGTTGTTCTTTTCTGATGCTAGCAGTAACACTGTTCCAAGCAGAGCTTGATGAGATGCTGCTGCCTTTAGTGTCTCTGTTTAGAACAAACTGAATAAATACAAACCCTCTGCTGTGTTTGAGGAACAGAAGACTTATTTTATTGTTATACATTTTGGTTTGTACTGCTGGTGCTAATCTAGCCAGGTGACAGCACAGATCTCTGTTTTGCCCATGCAAGCATCTGCTGACCTGCTGGAAAAGGAGAGAGGGAAAATGCAAGTGGGTTACACTCACAAGTGCTCACAAGTTGTTAGTCTGAACAGCCTCTCAGACATTGTCAGACCAAAAATGTCTATGGGGTGTCAGTCTGTAGTCTCCCACCTGGACTTACCAGAGAAGAGCCATCCTCTCTATCTGTAGCTGTATGAAATCTGCACTTGAATCACAGAATCATAGAATCAGTCAGGGTTGGAAGGCACCACAAGGATCACAGAATCATAGAATCAACCAGGTGGAAGAGACCTCCAAGATCATCCAGTCCAGCCTATCACCCAGCCCTGTCCAACCAACTAGACCATGTCACTAAGTCCCTCATCCAGGCTTTTTTTGAACACCTCCAGGGATGGTGACTCCACCACTTCATCTAGTTCCAATCTCCCTGCCATAGGAAGGGACACCCTACCCTAGAGCAGGCTGCACACAGTCTCATCCAGCCTGGCCTTAAACACCTCCAGGCATGGGGCCTCAACCACCTCCCTGGAAAACCATTCAGGCTCTCACCACTCTCATGCTGAGCAACTTCCTCTTCACATCCAGTCTGAATCCCCACTTACAGCTTTGCTCCACTCCCGATGTCCTGTCACTTCCTGAGAGCCTAAAAAGTCTCTCCCCAGCTTTTTGTAGGCCCCTTTCAGACACTGGAAGGCCACAACAGTATCTGATCACAGAATCATAGAACGGCCTAGGTTGAAAGGGACCTTAGACATCATCTACTCTAACCTCCTCACCATGGGCAGAGATGCTGCTCAAATAGACTGGGCTGCTCAAGACCTTGTCCAGCCTGGCCTTGAACACCACCAGAGAAGAGATATCCACCACCTCTATGGGAAGCCTATTCCACAAAGCCGACACACTGAGATGTATTTTACGTGAAGACGAGTGAGGATTTATTCCATGCCCAGTTTCTGATAGAGTTAGGGAGGAAACCTCCAGGGAAGGAGGCTGTTGTAGAAGTGGTGTCTACTGAAGCTGCCAGAACCATTTCTTTCCCCTACAAGAAACCTGGGAGGGGATTTCTTACAAGAGCTTGTAGTGATAGGACAAGGGGGAATGGATTTAAACTTGAAGAGGGCAGATTTAGACTGGAGATTAGGAAGAAATTCTTTACAGTGAGGGTGATGAGACACCAGAACATGTAGCCCAGGGAGGTTGTGGAGGCTCCAAGCCAGGAAGTGTTCAAAGCAAAGTTGGACAGGGCCACAAGCAACCTGTTCGAGTGGAAGGAGTCTCTCTCCATGGTGGGGGGTGTTGGAACTAGATGATCTTGTATGTTCCTTCAAACCCAGATCATTCTGATTCTCTGAGTTGATACACAGAAGGGATGTTTCACTAAATCTTAAAGCCTTTGTTTTATTGGTGTACAAATACCTCAAGGCTACGTGAATCTGGTTGGTTTTTTATGGAGATTCTCCTTGTAAGGCTTCTCTTCAGGCTTCATTCAGCAGCCTCTGGCAGGCAGTGTGGCATGTTGGATGCCTCAGAGAAAACGTGGGTGGTTGTGTTCCTGTGATGGGTCTAAATGCTTCAGCATAACTATGCAGGTTTAGAAGGGAAAGATTAAACCACATTGCTTTCATTTTCCTTTCACTCTGCCTTACTTGTCTCTTTCTTTTCAGCAGAGAGATCTTGTCCCTAGAGCCAGGAACTCTCTCAGTCATCCATTACTCCGTTGCCTCACTTCAGCTGTGACTTTTCCTTTTCGTGTCACTTGCAGCCATGACACAAAGGAATGCAAATTGCTAGGCTTTTACAGAAACAGATTCTTGCAAGCTGCTTTAAAAGATTTGCTTTTACATGTGAATTTTCAGAGCAAAAATGACTAATTTTGTGCCAAAGAAAGGATAGGACAGGTACTATACTATGCAACTTATGGCAAGCTCTGAAATGTTTGTGAATAATTACAGGGTGGAGGTGAGGGAGCTACCAATGGGTGGCCACATCTGAATGTAATGCCAGGTTATTCTTTAGAAATCACCTCTTTTGTGATGTGCTTCTCCCTAACATCTGCTGTGCTGCTCTTCCTGTGCCATATCTTTTCTCTTTACTCCCTTTGCTATCTTGCTTAATCATTTTGTGGGGTTTATTTTCTTGACCCTTAAGCCCACACTGCCTCTCTGCAGTCTTCTGGGTTTTGGACTTGGGTGGCTTTTAGGTCCATGCTGAGGAAGATGCAGAACACCTTTCATCTTCTTGATTGATCTCTCTGACTTGTGAGCAGTGTTTCCTTCTGCACAGCACAGTATGAAGAACACTTGATTTTCCGGGAAGAAGAAAGGAGGGGTTGCTTAATCCCACAGGAGATGGGGTTGCAGGAGAAACAACAAAAGGTAGCAGCCTTGCATGGGAGGAACAGACTGACCTGTCCAGAAGTTTCCTGCTAGTATGTGCACACATTGAAGATAGCCCTGTACAGGCACAGTTCTGGTATCAGGATGGCTCATAATGAACAGCTTCAAAAGCTGACTTTAACATTTTACTTGGGTTGCTTGAATACAGCAAGTTGTGCTCCTTCATGTCAACTGAAATAGCTGAATATATGGGAGGAGTGAGGACAGTAACAGAAAGGAAATCTTTTAATGCCCTTTTTTTCTTTTAACCTTCAGTTGCTATGGAAAGAACTGGAATATCTAATTCCAGGGGACAAAACTGCAAGCATGGTTCTAGACAGTGTATGTGGATGAGAAAAACGTAGAGCTTAGGGTTTGCCAATCATCGCCCTCAGCAAGTTTGCTGCTGATACCAAGCTGCGTGATGCAGCAGACGGGCTGGAGGGCAGGGATGCCATCCAGAGGGACCTGGACAGGCTGGAGAGGTGGGCAAGAGCCAACCTCCTGAGGTTCAACAAGACCAAATACAAGGTCCTGCATCTGGGTCGAGCCTGGGCAGTGAGTGGCTGGAGAGCAGCCCTGAGGAGAGGGACTTGGGGGTGCTGCTGGACAAGAAGCTCAACAGAAGCCAGCAGTGTGCCCTTGCAGCCCATAGAACCAACCAGATCCTGGGCTGCATCAGGAGAAGTGTGGCCAGCAGGTCGAGGGAGGTGATTCTCCCCCTTTATTGTGCTCTGCTGAGACCCCACCTGGAGTACTGCANTGGTGAGAGGCTGGAATGGGTTGCCCAGGGAGGTGGTCAAGGCCCCATGGCTGGAGATGTTTAAGGCCAGGCTGGATGAGGCTGTGGGCAGCCTGATCTACAGTAGGGTGTCCCTGGGCATGGCAGGGGGGTTGGAACTGGATGGTCCTTGTGGTCCCTTCCAACCCTGACTGATTCTACTGATTTTATGATTATCTGGTAGCACTGTAGCAGTAAATTTGCAAGCACAGAATAGTTAAGATTGGAAAAAAGTCTCCAAGATCATCAAGTCCAACCTTTAACCCAGCAGTGCCAGGTCAACACTAAACCATGTCTCTCCCCACAGATTAGAGAAGATGCATTGTTTGGACAAAGTGCTTAGAAGAGTCTTAATCAGTAGGTGAAAGTGTTACAGCAGCATGTAACCTGTGTCCTGGGCTACATCAAAAGCAGTGTGGCTAGCAGGATAAGGGAACTGATTCTCTGCCTCTGCTCTACTTTTGTGAGACTGCACCTGGAATACTGCACCCAGTTCTGGGGCCTTCAGCACAAGAGGGACATAGAACTCTTAGAGCAGGTCACAAATGTTCAGAGAGGCCACAAAGATGATCAGAGGGCTGGAGAACCTTTCCTATGGGGACAGACTGAGAGAGTTGGCACAGTTCCAATTGGAAAAGAGAAGGCTTCAGGGAGGCCTTAAAGCAGCCTTCCAGTACCTGAAGGGGGCTACATGAAAGCTGGGGAGGAACATTTTACAAGGGCTTGTAGAGATAGGACGATTAGGAATGGATTGAACCCTGAGGGGGGCAGATTGTGACTGGTGATTAGGAAGAAATTCTTTACAGTGAGGGTGGTGAGATACTGGAACAGGTTGCCCAGGGAGGTGGTGGATGTCCCCTCCCTGAAGGTGTTCAAGGCCAGGTTGGATAAGGCCTTGAGCAACTCGCATAGTGTAAGATGTCCTTGAATATGGCAGATGATTGGAACTAGATAATCCTTAAAGTCCCTTCCAATCCAAACCAATCTGTGAACCTGTGTTCATTTGTGGGCAGTGAGTTTCTTCAGTGAACAGTTAGCTGCTTGCTGTGATTAGAATCACAGAATCATAGAATCAACAAGGTTGGAAGAGACCTCCAAGCTCGGTCCAACCTATCACCCAGCCCTGTCCAATCAACATAGCACTAAGTGCCTCATCCAGGCTTTTCTTGAACACTTCCAGGGACTGCAATTCCACCACCTCCCTGGGCAGCCCATTCCAATGCCAATCACTCTCTCTGACAACAACTTCCTCCTAACATCCAGCCTAGACCTCCCCCGGCACAACTTGAGACAGTGTCCCCTTCTTCTGCTGCTGGTTGCCTGGCAGAAGACACCAACCCCACCTGGTTACAGCCTCCCTTCGGGTAGTTGTAGACAGTAATGAGATCACCCCTGAGCCTCCTCTTCTGCAGGGTGCACACCCCCAGCTCCTTCAGCATCTCCTCATAGGGCTGTGCTCCAGGCCCCTCACCAGCTTTGCTGCCCTTCTCTGGACACCTTCCAGCACCTCAACATCTCTCTTGAATTGAGGAGCCCAGAACTGGACACAGGACTCAAGGTGTGGCATGACCAGTGCTGAGTACGGGGGCAGAATAACCTCCCTTGTCCTGCTGGCCACACTGCTCCTGAGCCAGGCCAGGATGCCATTGGCTGTCTTGCCCACCTGGGCACACTGCTGCCTCATCTAAAGCTATTAACTACCACCAGCCCCAGGTCCTTTTCTTCCTGGCTGCTCTCCATCCACTCTGTCCCCAGCCTGTAGCACTGCTTGAGGTCTGTATTAGGCAGAGCAGCTCTGTGCTTACATACCCAGAAGATGTCTGGGAACAATATGGGAGGTCACAGCTAAGCCACACAAGTAGATATGTCTGCCCCAAGTCACCCCTCAGGCACATGCGGGCACTAGGCAAAGCTGGTATTTCAAAAGGATATTTTTTTCCTCTTGTGATGTTTGCCTGAGTCATGTAGGGAGTTTTTTTCCACGCTGCTGAGTGTCACCAGGGAGGTCCTCTTTCAGTTTCAAGTCTGCTGTCTTTATTTTTCTGCAGCATTAGGCATTCCTCTTCCTCCTCCCGTGCTTCAAAGGCTACAAGAAGCAGCCCAGAACCCAGCTGTGTTTCTCCCTCTCAAACAGCAATCGCATGGCACCCTTGTGACATCTCTCTTGTTCTTCCGTGGAACTATTTTATCCCTACTCTGTGGGAACTATGGAAGTGACTGGGGCATGCTCACCTTCCCAGCAACTGCATTCAGGGTTGTATCTAAAGCCATTGATAGAGATGCTGGGAGGAAACCTCTTCTGAACTGAGTGGCAGTAAAGTTCAGGGTGGAACCAGGCCACCGCAAAAACCTTTTCCTGGGTTCAAAGAAGACAGAGCTGAAGGATATAGTTCCACTGCGCCAGGAGAACCCCAGCGAGCTGTGGTACAGATTTCAGATCATTACATCGCTTGGTGCCCTTTGGTACTACATCTTTTGGCCTTAGTTTATTGCTGAGACAGGAACAAAACTTCACTAATTCCTCATTCTACAGAAATGACAAAACCTCAGAACAAGGAGGTTTAGGAGGAAGAAGAGTCCTGGGGAAAAAAAGAAAAGAAGTCAGGTCTGTAATGCCTGAAATATAAGGCATGCTGTGATTGGTGATGTGAAGAGGTTGCAAAGGCCTGAGGAGGAATGGATAGTGTTAGAAACATAGAATCATAGAATCATAGAATGGTTTAGGTTGGAAGGGACCTCAAGGATCATCCAGCTCCAACCCCCTGCCACAGGCAGGGACACCTCCCACTAGAGCAGCTCGCCCAAGGCCTCATCCAGCCTGACCTTAAACACCTCCAGGGAGGAAGCTTCCACAACCTCCCTGGGCAACCCGTTCCAGTGCCTTACCACCCTCACTGTAAAGAACTTCCTCCTAACATCCAGTCTAAATCTCCCCTCTTCCAGCTTAAACCCATTCCCCCTCGTCCTAACATTACTAGACCGTGTAAATAGTCCCTCCCCAGCTTTCCTGTAGGCTCCCTTCAAATACTGGAAGGCCACTATAAGGTCTCCTCGAAGCCTTCTCCTCTCCAGGCTGAAGAGCCCCAACTCTCTCAGCCTGTCCTCATAGCAGAGGTGCTCCAGCCCTCTGATCATCTTCGTAGCTCTTGAAACATGATTAGAGTGGTGATTTGTATTCAAGTCACCCTTCTAAAGAAAGTCACCCCAAAGCAAGTGCAGAACAGTCTCTGGCAGACCCATCTTTGATATGTGTCACGAGCTCATGACAGCCTTGGAAACTCTTCCCCAGGTGACACCAAGCCTGCAAGATAATGGTTTCATAGAATCAGTCAGGGTTGGAAGGGACCACAAGGATCATATAGTTCCAACTCCCTTGCCATGGGCAGGAACACTCTACCCTAGAGCAGGCTGCTCACAGCCTCATCCAGCCTGGCTTTAAACACCTCCAGCCATGGGGCCTCAACCACCTCCCTGGGCAACCCATTCCAGCCTCTCACCACTCCCATGCTCAACAACGTCATTCTCACCTCCAGTCTGAATCTCCACACCTCCAGCTTTGTTCCATTCTCCCATGTTCTGTCACTCCTTGACAGCCTAAAAAGTCTCTCCCCAGCATTTTTGTACACACACACTCCCCACACCCCCCTTTCAGATACTGGAAGGCCACCAGAAGGTCCCCTGGGAGCCTCCTCTTCTCTAGACTGAGCAGCCCCAATTCTTTCAGTCTGTCCTCACAACAGAGCTGTTGCAGTCCTCTGATATCCTTGTGGCCCTTCTCTGGACATGTTCCATCATCTCCACATCTTTCTTGGAATAGAGGCTCCAGTACTGGATGCAGTATTCCAGGTGGGGTCTCACCAGAGACACTGGCACAGACTGCCCAAGAAGACTGTGGATGCCCTCACCCTGGAGGTGTTTAAGGTGAGGCTGGATGAGGACATGTGAAATCTGGTCTCAGGACCAGAGGTCCTGAGGTGTCCCTGCCCACGGCAGGGAGTTTGGAACCAGATGACCTTCAAAGTCCAATAGACCATCCACAACCTCCCCGGGCAACCTGTGCCAGTGTCTCCTCACCCTCTTCCTAATATCCAGTCTAAATCTGCCCTCTTCCAGCTGAAAGCCATTCCCTCTCAGGGAATCTATTCCCTGTCAGCAGCGCTCACAGCTGAATGTGAAACCACTGTCTTGCAGGCTTGCTGTCACCCAGGGAAGGGTTTCCAAGGCTGTTGTGAGCTCGTGACGCATATTAGAGATGAGACTGCCATGTTTAAATGTTTTCTTCATTGACTTAGGCAGCATCATGCAGATTAGAATTGGAAAGTCACAGCACAGTAGCTTCAGACAGGTTTGAAAGCATTTTGACAGGGACACAATTATAATTGCAATGGTGTGGACACGGGAAGAAGTGATCTGAAGTAGTTACGATTTATTGTAGCCACTAAAAGTGCTAAGTCATCCCAAGCACAGTAAATGGCTGCAGCTATGATGGCTACATAAGGCCTAAGGAGGGCAATTCGATTTAGAATCATAGAATCATAGAATGGTTTAGGTTGGAAGGGACCTCAAGGATCATCCAGCTCCAACTCCCTGCCATAGGCAGGCACACCTCCCACTAGAGCAGGCTGCTCAAGGCCTCATCCAGCCAGGCCTTAAACACCTCCAGGGAGGAAGTATCCACAACCTCTGTGGACAACCCATTCCAGTGTCTCACCACCCTCACTGTAAAGAACTTCCTCCTAAAATTTAGTGGCACTGTGAGAGGAGACATGGAATGGATTTGGGCTATTCAGCCTGGGAGATGCAGCCAAGACATGGATCCTCATGAAGGGATGCATGGAGGGAAGTTCCAAAGTGGGGAAAAGTGGTTTCAGGTTGTTTATGAATTCCTTCTCCAAATACAAAAAGTAGGATTAGAATATATTAAATTAAATGAGTACTAGAGTACTGTGTCCAGCTCTGGGGCTCCTGACACAAGAGAGGCATGGACCTCCTGCATCAGAGGGCTGGACCTGCTCTCTCATGGAGACAGGCTGAAAGAACTGGTGATGATCAGCCTGGAGAGGAGAAGGCTTCAGGGATAACTCGTAACTAAGTTCCAATATCTGAAGGGGACCTACAGGAAGACTGAGGAAGGACTATTTAGAAGAGCTTGTAGTGATTGGATGAGAGGTAATGATCTGAAATTGGCGCAGAATAGATTTAGGTTGGACATCAGGAGGAAGTTCTGCCCAATAAGAGAGGTAAAATACTGGAACAGATTGCCCAAAGATGTGGTTGAGGGCCCAGCCCTGCAGACATTCAAGATCAGACATGATGTGTCCCTCAGAAGCCTGTTTATTTGGAGGTGTCCCTGCTGACTGGGGCATGACGTGTGGGTGTTGGACAAGATGACCTTTGAGGGTCCCTTCCAACCCAATGCAATCTGTGAATCTATAAATTAGAATAGAATAGAATCAGCCAGGTTGGAAGAGACCTCTAAGATCATCCAGTCCAACCTATCACCCAGCCCTATACAGTCAACCAGATCATGGCACCAAGTGCCTCATCCAGTCTTTTCCTGAACAACCCCAGGGACGGTGACTCCACCACCTCCCTGGGCAGCCCATTCCAATGGCAAATCACTCTCTCTGTGAAGAACTTCCTCCTAACATCCAGCCTACACTTCTCCTGGCACAACTTGAGACTGTGTCCCCTTGTCCTGTTGCTGGTTGCCTGGGAGAAGAGACCAACCCCAACCTGGCTACAACCTCCCTTCAGGTAGTTGTAGACAGCAATGAGGTCTGCCCTGAGCCTCCTCCAGGCTAAACAACCCCAGCTCCCTCAGCCTCTCCTCATAGGGTTTGTGTTCCAGGACACGTTCCAGCACCTCAACATCTCTCTTGAATTGAGGAGCCCAGAACTGGACACAGCACCCAAGGTGTGGCCTGACCAGTGTTAAGTACAGGTTATCCTGGCTGGAGCTAAGCAGACCAATCCTCAGCTTCAGCACTGCTTCAGAAACATGATTGCTCCTTTTCTGAATTACTGTCTGCTGCTTTTGAGAGACTTATGACTCTCCTAGGGCTGGTCTGTATAGAGACCCTCTGAAACCAGTGTCAGGTTTTTCTCTGTAGTTAAGGTAAGGAGGAATATATGCAGCTTTCTAGGCTCATTGCCACGAAAAAGCTTTCATGACTACTTTTATCGTGCAATAAATTACTCACAAAAGAGGACAGCATATTAGTTTAATTACTTTGTTTTAATCCCAGTAGTGTATTGTTTTATTAAGCAATGCTGTGGCGTAATTAAGAGTTGTAACTGATTAACCACAGAGCTATTTGTTAATACTGAGTTACAAGAAAATTAACAAAGTAGCATAAACAAGCCACAAAAATGTTTTAAAACGACAGTGATAATGCATCAACTAAAAAGCTGCTTATAAAAACCATTCCCTAAAGCGTGTGACTGCTGAAATTAGGATTTATAGCATGAGTTAATTACAAAAATGGAAACGGGGCAGGAGCATTCCTTCTGATTGCTCAATTCTAAAGACTGCTTTGGTGCAAAAGAGGGTGCATCGAGCTGGGTGGTTTTAAGTGAGTGTGGATGCATTAAGAAGAATGTAGCCAGTAGGTCAAGGGAGGTTCTCCTACCCCCCTAGTCTGCCCTGGTGAGACCATATCCTGGAGGATTGTGTCCAATTCTGAGCTACCCAGTTCACAGAATCACAGAATTTCTTAGCTTGGCAAAGCCCTTCAAGCTCCTCGAGTCCAATCATTAGTTTCACACTGACAAGTCCTTGACTAACCCAAAGCCCTCAGCACAACATCTCAGCACTATGAATCGCTATGCTTGGAAAGGACCACCAGCATCAGCCAGTCCAACCTTCATCCCAGCAGCCTTCATCACCAGACCATAGCCTCAAGCACCACATCCACTCCCCTTTGAAACACCTCCAGGGATGGCGACTCCACCACCTCCCTGGGCAGCCTGTTCCAGTGCCTGACCACCTGCTCAGGAAACAACTTCCTCCCAACAGCCAACCTGAACCTCCCCTGAGGCAACTTGAGGCCATTTCCTCTTGTCCTATCGTGAGTAATTCTGGAGAAGAGACCAGCTGCAGCCTCACTACAACCTCCTTTTAGGTAGCTGTAGAGGGCATTAAGGTCCCCTCTCAGCCTCCTCTTCTCCAGACTAAACACTCCCAGCTCCCTCAGCCGCTCCTCATAGGCCATGTTTGCCAGACCTCTCCCCAGCCTTGTCGCCAGTTCAAGAAAGACAGGAATATACTAGGGAGCATCCAACAGAAGCTAGGAGGATGATGCCTTCACTGGAAACATCTGGTTGATGGGGAAAGGCTGAGAGACTTGGGATTGTTTAGCCTGGAGAACAGCAGAGGAGGGAAGATCTTATTAATGTTTATAAATGTCCCAGTGACAGGACAAGGAGCAATGGGTAGAAGTTGAGGCATAAGAGGTTCCATATGAACCTAAGGAGGAATTTTTTCACTGTGAGGTTGACAGAGCCCTGGAACAGGCTGCCCAGGGAGGTTGTGGAGTCTCCCTCTCTGGAGATATCCAAGAACTGTCTGATGTATTCCTGTGTGATCTGCTCTAGGAGATCCTGCTCTGGCAGGGGGGCTGGGCCAGATTATCTTCCAAGGTGCCTTCCAGCCCCTGACATTCTATGATTCTATGAAATACCTGAAGGGTGGAGGTGCAAGAAGAAGGGGCCAGGCTCTTTTCAATGGTGTCTTAGGCCACACCTTGGGTGCTGTGTCCAGTTCTGGGCTCCTCAATTCAAGAGAGATATTGAGATACTGGAACATGACCAGAGCAGAGCAACATAGCTGGTGAGGGGCCTGGAACACAACCCTGTGAGGAGAGGCTGAGGGAGCTGGGGGTGTGCAGCCTGCAGAAGAGGAGGCTCAGGGCAGACCTCATTGCTGTCTACAACTACCTGGAGGGAGGCTGTAGCCAGGTGGGATTGGTCTCTTCTGCCAGGCAACCAGCAACAGAACAATGGGACACAGCATCAAGTTGTGCCAGGGGAAGTCTAGGCTGGATGTTAGGAGGAAGTTGTTGGCAGAGAGAGTGATTGGCATTGGAATGGGCTGCCCAGGGAGGTGGTGGAGTCGGTGCCCCTGGAGGTGTTGAAGCAAAGCCTGGCTGGGGCACTTAGTGCCATGGTCTGGTTGATTGGCCAGGGCTGGGTGCTAGGTTGGACTGGATCAGCTTGGAAGTCTTTTCAAACCTGGTTGACTCTATGATTCTAAATGGGTAGATTCAGACTGGATGTTAGGAAGAAGTTCTTCACCATAAGGGTTGTAAGACCCTGGAATGGGTTGCCCAGGGAGGTGTTTGAGGCCCCACCCCTGGAGATGTTTAAGGTCAGGCTGGAGAAGGCTCTAGACAGCCTGATCTAGAGTGAGGTGTCCCTGCCTATGGCAGGGGAGAGTGGAACTAGATGATCCTTGGGGTCTCTTCCAACCTTGACTAATTCTATGATTCTATGAAACTGAAGCTGAAATGTTTCAAGTCAGCAGGCTGCTAGAAAAAGGAAGTTTGTTACAAATATCCAAATATGGAATACTCTCAGTTTCAATCTCTTAGTCAAAATTTGATCTTTTTTTGTGGGCATTAATACATTGCTGTGACTAATACAGCAGCCTTTCAGTACCTGAAAGCTGGGGAGGGACTTTTTACATGGTCTTATAGTGACAGGACAAGGAGCTTTGAGCTTGAGAGTTAGACAGGATCTTAGGAATAAATTCTTTATGGTGAGGTTGGTGAGACACTGGACCAGGCTGCCCAGGAAGGCTGTGGATGCCTTCTCCCTAGTGGGGTTCAAGGCCAGGTTGGATGGGGCATTGGTCAGCCTGGTTGAGTGGAGTCATGGCAGGGTGTTTGGAACTAGATGATCTTTAAGGTCCCTTCCAACCCAACCCATTCTGTGGTTCTGTGATAATCTTTGATTAATCAGCAGTTCCTGCCCTGGTGATGAACCTGCAGTTCCTGTGTGTAGTGTGTAGACACACAATTATTATGTGGGTCCAGGCATGTGGATTTGCTATGTTGCAGATGCTCCTGTGGAGAGATTTTTGGGAAGCCATACACATAGCACAAATGCCTGCATGGGATCCTTAACAGGAATGGCCCTGGAGATACCTGTTTTCTTTCAGATACCGTAGTTTTTGCAGACAAAGGTATTTTCTGAAAAGACACAAGTTTGTGATTTTTGTCTTTAGTTAGCAGTGGACAGAAAGTTGATGGAGGAGAAAGAGCCAGGCCTAGAAGTGTTTGGAGCAATAACTCTATAAACATTGCTCAAGGTTTCCTCTAATAGTTCCAAGTAAGTGGGAGAAATACTAACCAAGCCAAACACTGCCTAAAATGGGCTAACAAATACTCCACAAACTGGGGGATGAAAGGCTCTGAAAGTTTTTATTCCAGAATATGCTGCTCCAATGTTCCTGAGCCTTGTTAAGATGGAGAGCAAGGGGGAGGTTGAGATGAGTATGAACAAACATGGAAGGGCAACCATTTATTTAAGAAGCACTGGATCATTGTACCATACAAGTTCATGACATTCCTAGTTAAGAACTCTTCCTAGGCTAGGGAAAGCACAGTGTGTGAGCAAGGGGTTGTGTCTGGGACTGGAACTGGGAATGTCCAGCTACAGATCCTGCCCAGGTTTGTGATGTGCAGTGTGTGGCTGAGGGCAAGTTATTTTTATGGTCTAGGAGCAGCTGCTGCTCTGTGTTTG
Organism: Tricholaema leucomelas; assembly: GCA_013400475.1. Taxonomy (NCBI): domain Eukaryota; kingdom Metazoa; phylum Chordata; class Aves; order Piciformes; family Lybiidae; genus Tricholaema lacrymosa; species Tricholaema leucomelas. Next base: position 20,337 of record WAAF01012852.1, read on the forward strand.
CTTGGACAAATCCTAAATCCTTTCCTATCTCACACAGATTTTGCATTTGGTGTCTCTTGCTGTCAGCTTGAAACTGTGGATCTGTTAGAATTTTGAATCTGGTGCAGACTTAACTCCCTCTGAGGACTAAGATTTTCTAATGCATGTTGGCAAGTATTGCAACTTTCCAGAGCTGAGAGGCTGATGCCTAGTTTCTCTTTGGTTGTGTTTAAAGAAGTGGTGGTGCCCCTCTAGTGCTCTGTCCAGTTCGGGGCATGTGACAGTTTGGGTGTTACTCTTATGAAATCACCCAGACCAGACTCAGCCAAGCTGGAAATTTGAAGAATGAAGCTTTCTATTTCCAGCTTAGCACAATATCCAAGCAGGTATTTACAGTAGATACAGCTAGAGATAGAAACAGACAAGGTAAAAAGTAATCCAGAAACACAACAGCCCTCCCAGAGTCCCCAGGAGGGGCTCCCAGCCACCATTCCACCTTCTTCCCACCCCTCTACCTTATCCCAGATTTTGCCTTATGTGCAAGGTGAGTTTGGAAGATCGGCCAGGGGGGTTAGAAAGCAGAAGGATTAGTTACACAGACAGCAGGGTAGAGAGAGCAGGGCAGGCAGCCAGAGCCAGAAAGCAACTCTGTTATCTGTTTGTGTTCTTGTTTTTATCCATCTCAGCAAGGCTATGAGTGCAGCAGACATCACCATTGTTTCCTTCTTACAGCCTATCATCTAATTCTTCTCACCAAAATATCCCAGCTAGCTTCAAACTAGCACAGGGCACTGCAGTATAATTAAGATATTGAAGTGCTGGGGTAGGTAGAGCACAATTAAGCTGGTGAAGGGATTTGGAGAGCAAGTCTTATGAGGAGAGGGTGAAGGAGCTGGGATTGCTTAGCCTGAGGAAGAGAAGGCTGAGGGGAGACCTCTCTGCTCTCTGTAACTCCCTGACAGGAGGTTGGAGTGAGCCAGTGTTGGTCGGCTACTGAGAGGGCAAGAGGAAATGGCCTCATACTACACCAGAAGAGGCTTAGGTTGCATATTAGGAAACAACACTTTCCTGCAGGAGTGGTCAGGCATTGGAAGAGGCTGCTGAGGAAGGTGGAAGCTAGTGGGGTCACCATCCCTGGAGGTGTTCGAAACACGAATAGATGTGGCACTTCAGAATGTGATCTGGTGGTTGTGGAGGTGTTGCGTAGAAGGTTGATTTTAGGGATCTTAGAGGTCTTTTCCAACCTTAATACTTCTGTGATTCTGAGAAGGTTAACCTGCTGTTCCTCATGACTGTCATCACATTCCCACCTCCACAAACCTCATGACTGGGTAGCTTTTTTTCTGAATCCCTGTTTTTGCCAAATGTCATTTAGATGTGATTGAAACAGATTGGAGAGCAAGCTGGTGGCCTGTGCTCCCAGCAGGACTGGGGGAGTGGGTGCCTCTGCCACAACAGCACTGAGAAGCAGCTGGACGTAGGCTGAGAGACGTGTGGGCCCAGGCAGCTTTTCACTTGGTATAGCTGGAGCTGCTGAGCATAAATTTGCAGTTTCTCTCTCTGGGTTTCTCTCCAACCTCCCTCCTTGATGAATTATGAACATTTTATAGGTAAGGACTGGCACTTCTTTATAAAGAAGTTGGTAGTGAGTGAGCTAAGCCCTTTTCAGCCTCAATAAACCAAAGAAAGATAAAAGGTGGTTTTTCTTTTTCATTCCTCTTCGTGTCAAACCATAGGGATGTTCTCATATGTTGAAAGATCCATTTGTTCCATGCTTTAAGACATCCCCTGAAAGGAAAAACATTTTGGGGAGCCTAATGAGGCTGGGCGAATAAGGCAGTGTTCCCGTGTGAGCTGAATGCCACATCCTGCAATGCCCCACAAAGACAGTTTTGTTAAAGCACTTGGTTGAGTGAGGTGAGGACAAAAGAAGAGGCTGAGTGTATATAGACTTTTTCTGCAGTGGGACTGGCACTTCATGAATTCTCACAACCAATTTCTTCAATACCACATTGCAGATGTACTACAGAAGGAGAAGGAGGGGGAGGTGATGGTGGGCTGCTTCTAGTGATGTTTTTTTTTTTACTGGAACCTGCTGTGGTGTGACCAGAGATTTGCTGAGGAAGTATTTCTCTTCATTTTCTGGGAGATACATTTCTGGAGAATCTGTGCTTCAGCCTTTGGCAGTGGAAATTCAATCTGTCTCTCTGCCTACCTACTTACCTAGCTTTGCACGCCAACTCACGACTTAGAGTTATTTTCTGTCTCTATCTGTAAAGAAGGGCTGGAGCATCTCTCCTAGGAGGACAGGCTGAGAGAGCTGGGGCTGTTCAGTTTGAAGAGAAGGCTTTGAGGAGACCTTAGTGTGGTCTTCCAGTATCTGAAGGAGACCTACAAGAAAGCTGGTGAGGGACTTTTTGCAATGTCAGGTAGCAATAGGGCTGGGGGGAATGGATCCAAGCTAGAGCAGGGTAAATTTAAATTGGATGTTAGGAAGAAGTTCTTCACCATGAGGGTGGTGAGACACTGGAACAAGTTGCCCAGGGAGATGGCAGAAGCCCCATTCCTTGGTGTCTTTAAGGACAGGCTGGATATGGCTTTGGGCAACCTGATCTAGTGGAAAGTGTCCCTGCACATGGCAAGGGGGTTAGAATTAGATGATCCTTGAGGTCCCTTCCAACCCTGACAGTTCTGTGATTCTATAATGAGAAGTCCTTACTTCTTGAGGGACATGTGGGAAGGACTGAGGTCATTCAACAGGGAAGGCTCAAACCTCTCTATTTCTCGTGTCATTCTGATCACCATACTGTGGCACAGCCTTTCCTGGCTGGTATCACCTCTGGGATCCTTCCCTTCTAGGCCCTGGTTCTTGTGTCTGCTTCTGCTCTCTAGGTTTTGTTGTTCTCAGGTTCCTTCCTGCCAGGTCCAGGCTCCTGCTATGTTTACTAACCTGGATGTCGCTCTGATCTAGTAGAGGGTGTCCCTGCTCATGATGGGAAGGTTGCAACTAGATGATCCTTCAGTTCCTTACCACCACTGACAAATCTGTGATTCAGTGATGTCCATGTCCACACTATCTTGGAAACCAGTTGTGGAACTGGGATAGTAGAAAATTGAGTCAAGCGTCCTCTGAGCATGCCAGGAGAGAAACCAGGACTGGGAAGAGTTTGAAGTTAGATTTTTCTTTAAGAAGTAGTTCAAGAAACCAGAGACACACTATGTTTCTAAACAGTGCCTGTACATGTGTATACATACAGATACATGAATGCACCTATCTATTTCAGTAGACTGTCCTTTAGATGTCAGAGCAGCATTCTGAATGCCATGAAATTCCTGCACACTTTTTTCATGTTTTCCTTAAACATTTGGTTGTCTTCTCCTTTGCCATGATTTAAAACAATTCAGATTGTCAATCACTGAAGTTATTCATTGCAAGGTTGTCACAGGCAACAGATTGCAGCGGTGAGGCAGTGTAATCTGGTGTTTGGGTTAGCATCCACCACACTTCAAGTGTTCAAGGAGCCAGAAAGGTCAATGCCCAGACTGACTCTTTTTTCATAGAATCACGGGATGCTTTGGATCGGAAGAGAACTTAAAAGAGCATCCAACTTAAAGTTCCGTCCAATCTGCCATGGGTGGGGTGTGCGACCCTTTCGCTGGCTTAAACAGCGCACCTGATGGTCTGAGAGTGCAGGGGGTCTGGAGGCGGCGCCCGCTGCCTGCCGCGCCGGCGGTGAGGGGAAACCATGGGAACTTCCGGGGGCGCAGGAGGGAGCCGCTTGGCTCTGCGCCGCTCCGCACCGACCTACGGCTCTTCGTTCTTGCCGATGCCTAGGGGGCTCTGCAGCAGGCGACCGCCTGGCACGGCCCTGCTTTCCGCCGCTCCGCTAGGCCCCAGGCCTTGGTCAGCGACGGTGAGAAGTGGGAGCGACCGCGAGGCACGGCCTGTACCACTCGCCTTCGCCCCTCGCTGCCTGAGAAAAGCCCCGTGGCACGGCCCTGCGGCCCCGCCGGGCCTGTACCCTTCGGCTTCGCCCCTTGCTGCCTGAGAAAAGCCTCGTGGCACGGCCCTGCATCCCCGCCGGGCCTGTACCCTTCGGCTTCCCGCCTCGTTGCCTGAGAAAAGCCTCGTGGCACGGCCCTGCGTCTCCACCCGGGCCTGTACCCTTCGGCTTCGCCCCTCACTGCCTGAGAAAAGCCTTGTGGTACGGCCCTGCGTTCCCGCCGCCGCCGAGAAACTTGGAGCTGTGCCTGCGACAGTGCCGCCATTTTCAAGCCAGGGAAATGGTGATCATCCTTCTATTGGTACTCATTTTTCCCACCGATTTTGCCTCCCTCTGCTCCATTTCAATCTAATAAGCCCAGTTCATTAGATCTTAGGTGTTTTGCCTTCATTTTACTCCAACGGAATAACTCCAAGGGAATACAAGCTGGGGAGGGACTTTTTAGGTTATCAGGGGGTAACAAGGCTAGGGAGAATGGAGCAAAGCTGGAGATGGGTAGGTTCAGCGGGGACTTGAGGAGGAAGTTGTTAAGCATGAGAGTGGTGAGAGGCTGGAATGGGTTGCTCAGGGAGGTGGTTGATGCCCCATGGCTGGAGGTGTTTAAGGCCGGGCTGGCTGAGGCTGTGTGCAGCCTGCTCTAGGGTAGGGTGTCCCTGCCCATGGCGGGGGGCTTAGAACTAGATGATCCTTGTGGTCCCTTCCAACCCTGACTGATTCTGTGATTCTAACTTGAACCTTAGCATGACGTACGGAAAAGACTATAACTCAAAAGATATAAAGTAGGTATGTTTATTGCGCAAGATGCACGGGGGATATTTCATCCAAAATCGTGCATGCCCAAAGGAGCAAGCACCCCACATTCATACACTGAATCCATGCATATTAATGAAACGCCTATACATTCTTATCACTAAAACCCGCCTGCTCCCGCTTCCTATGTTAATTATCAGTCCTCTGCGCTTGCGTAGTTCCCTTCTGAAATTGTGGGCAAGGGTCCTTCAAATGTGGGCAGTGGTCGATTGGAGGAAGGCTGTGAGTCTTCATCACAATGTACTTTTCACCCCTGGCTGGCATGTGATGACCATGCAGGTTTGTAGTACCCTTGTCAGCCTATCTCCTTGATGGTCTTCTGCTTTTCCTCCTCATGGGTACTGGCTGATAGGATTATGGCGAGTGCTGCTCAGTCCTTCTCCTCCATCCCAGATAACATTGTGAAGTATTTGGTTTTTTTGCCTTGCTTTGGCCTTGGAATGTTTTCACAGTGCTACTTGAGAATACATCCTTTGTTAATGATTAAGACCATCTTTCCCCCTTGTTAGTCATCTACTTCTACTTCTCTATGATTACCTATTCTGTTTCTTTGTTTCTAGTATAGATATACCTTTGGTCACCCCCTATTTCTTCATATCCCCATATCAAGCACAGCCAACCCCCCCACCTTCTGCTGACTGGTGTCGGTCATGACATAGGGACACCTATATCCTAATGTCTTGTCTCCTCTATTAGTGTCTGTTATAGTCACTTGGGACGCAGAGGTACCCCACGGATTAGCTTGTCCTACAGCCATCTTTCTGTTATCGATTGTTTCTGGGTAAAAGTGTATGAAGATTGCTTTTCTGACTTCTCCTATGTATTCCCTACTCCCATCCCAATAGATGTAGTGTCAAAACTGTGTTTCTTCAGAGCTGAGGTTTAGTCTTCCTCCTTAGTACTACCTACATCCATGGAGGGATTCAAAATGTGCTGAAGTTGAAAACATTTACAGCTGATGCCTACTATGAATAGAATCATACATAGTTTGGCTTGTAAGAGACTTATAAAGGTCATCTAGTTCCACCTCTCTGCTGTCTGCAAAGACATCTGTAACTAGAGCTGGTTGTTCATAGCTCCAAAGGACCTGGAATGGTTTCAGGGATGGGACTTTTATCACCTGTCTGGGCAACCTGGGCACCTGTTATACCATGGTCAGTGTAAAACAGTTCTGCCTTCTTTCCAGTCTAAACCTTTCTCTTAGTTTGAACCATCTCCCTTTGTCCATCACAAGAGACATTGCTAAAAGGTCGGTCCCCAGCTTTTCAAACGGCTTCCTTTACGTATTGAAAGGCCACCAGAAGACCTCCCTGGAAGCTGCCTTTTCTTTGGGTTGTACAACCCTACATCACAGCAGAGGGATTCCAGGCCTCCTGTCATTGCTGTGAACTCCTCTGGCCCTGCTCTAACAGAACTCCAGAGCTGACCACAGCAGAGTGGAGCAGAGGCTCAGAATCCCTTCCTTCGCCTTGCTGCCCACACAGCTGGGGATTGGCTCAGGACATAGTTGAGTCTGGGCTGTGAGTGCACAGTGCAGGCTCATGTCCAGTTTTCCACCCACTAGCACCCCTGAGTCCATCTCTGGGTTGCTTTCCATCCCTTCTTTCCCCAGGCTGTCCTGATACCAGAGATTGACCTAAACTGGTTTCCCAGTCTGGCCTTGCACTTGGCCATATTGAACACTGTGAGGTTCCCGTGGGCCCACTTCTCAGAAGAAGAGACATCCTGATGTCCTAGCTGCGGAGACAGGCTGTGTAGGAAGAGGAGAAAGAAGATCTCAAACACTTCTCTGAATAGAGTCTACTGCTATTCCCTTGCTTCACCACAGCTTGGTCTGAGGGATGAATCATGCCTTGAGCTGGATTTTCTGCTTACACTGAGGACCTGTTTACAAATTACAAGATACTTGTGTGAGCTTCATCTGGGGGATCATACCAAACCATATTTCTCATTTCCCTTGTGTCCAAATGAAAATCCTGGTAGGCAGTTCTGCTTTTTAATCTGAGGTGATTTGTACTGGTACCCTTAGCAATTTCCAGCCGAGGTGCTGGGTGTGATGGAATATGGCTGTTGGTTGTCAAGATTGTTTTATTTATACAAGTTTTACATTGCATTGTATTGTACAGCGAGTCAGAGGGTCAGAGCAAGCAGTACCTGCAGAACTGAGGAGTGAGGCAGTGTAAAGTAGTACCATGCAAAAGCAGTTCAGACTGGGTGGTTTATTTATTCTGTAGCTGGAATAAACATGCAGTTCTACATAATAGCAATATTTAACACTGCTTTTCCATTAGAATGTTATTTACTTACAGATTAATTCTGTTTTTTTCTGTTTTCGGATCATCTTATATATCAACTATAATCTGATTTGTTCTTGGCTTTGGCAGAGCTGGCCCGAGGGGGGCTAAGAGAAATCTGAGGAGGAACTTCTTTACACAGGCTTGTAGTGATAGAAGGTGGGTTAATGGTTTTAAGCTGCAAGAGGGCAAATTTAGACTGAATGTTAGGAAGAAAATTTTTACCATGAGAGTGGTGAGACATTGAAACAGGTTACCTAGGGAAGCTGTGGATGCCCCTTCTCTGGAGGTCTTCAAGGCCAGGTTGGATGGGGCCTTGAGCAGCCTGGTCTGGTGGAAGATGTCCCTGCTCATGGCAGTGGGGTTGGAACTAGGTGGTCTTTAAGGTCCCTTTCACCGCAAACCATTCTATGATTTGCCGTTGGAATGGGCTGCCCAGGGAGGTGGTGGAGTCACCGTCCCTGGAGGTGTTCAAGAAAAGACTGGATGAGACACTTAACGCCATGGTCTAGATGACAGGATAGGGCTGGGTGCTAGGTTGGACTGGATGATCTTGGAGCTCTCTTCCAACCTGGTTGATTCTATGATTCTATGATTAATCCCTCTTGATCTACAACATTTTTTCCTGAGGCACTGTGAAATTCTGTCTGACTTGCATTTAGAAAGGAATTCACTGGGACTTTTTCTTCAAACTCTTGGAAAATTGTAATTTTACTACAAGAAGTAAATTCTTTAAATGCATTTCAGGTGCAGTTGAGTTCTGCAGTGAGTTTGTGTGGCACACAGTGTAGGAAAAAGCAAATCAGAACTGAGATGATAATGTTGGGATTTCATCGCTGCTCTTGTAATCAGTCAGCCTCAGTGCCAGGGAAGGTCACGGAGCAGGTCTTCTTGAGTGCCATTATGCAGCATGTGCAGGGCAACCAGATGATCAGGCCCAGTCAGCATGGGTTCATGAAGGGCAGGTACTGCTTGATCTCCTTCTAAGACAAGGTGACTGTCATCACTTCAAAGATAAAATTAACCTATAAAATTGGTAGTGTTTTGGAGAGGAGTCATGTTTCCCGGGCTGAGCAGTATGGCAGAGGTTTGTACTGATAGTTCTGGTTATGTGGGAATGAGACCTGGCACAGCCCAGCTAGGTACCACCCAACAAGAATATTTTAAGCAGTGGGAAGGGACAAGAAGGGCCATGAAGATGATCAGAGGGTTGGAGCACCTCTCCTGTGAGGACAGACTGAGACAGATGGGCTTGTTCAATATGGAGAAGAGACTCATAGGATCATAGAATCAACCAGGTTGGAAGAGACCTCCAAGATCATCCAGTCCTATCACCCAGCCCTAGCTGATCAGGTAGATCATGGCACTAAGTGTGTCATCCAGGCTTTTCTTGAACACCTCCAGGGATGGCGACTCCACCACCTCCCTGGGCAGCCCATTCCAATGCCAATCACTCTCTCTGACAACAACTTCCTCCTAACATCCAGCCCAGACCTCCCCTGGCACAATTTGAGACTGTGTCCCCTTGTTCTGTTGCTGCTTCCCTGGCAGAAGACATCAACCCCACCTTGCTACAGCCTCCCTTCAGGTAGTTGTAGACAGCAATGAGGTCTGCCCTGAGCCTCCTCTTCTGCAGGCTGCACACCCCTAGCTCACTCAGCCTCTCCTCACAGGGCTCTGCTCCAGGCCTCTCACCAGCTTCCTCGCCATTCTCTGGACACATTCCAGTATCTCAACATCTCTCTTGAATTGAGGAGCCCAGAACTGGACAAAGTACTCAAGGTGTGGCCTGACCAGTGTTGAGTATGGGGGGCAGAATAACCTCCCTTATCCTACTGGCTATACTGTTCCTGATCCAAGCGAGGATGCTATTGGCTCTCTTGGAGAAGGCTGCAGGGAGACCTTGTGATGGCCTTTCAGTGCTTCAAGGGGCCCAGCAGAAAGCTGGAGACAGACTTTTGATTCTCAGAGTGTGGTGCAAACCCAGGTGATGCACTAGTGCCGGCTTTTATATCTATTACTGAGTTATTGTGGCCTTCCAGTATCTGAAGGGGACCTACAGGTAAGCCGGTGAGAGGCTTTTTAGGGTGTTGTGTAGTGGCAGGACTGGAGGGAATGGATCCAAGCTAGAGGAGGTTAAATTTAGTCTGGATGTTAGAAAGAAGTTCTTCACCGTAAGGGCGGTAAGACACTGGAAAAAGTTGCCCAGGGAGGTGGCAGAAGCCCATTCCTTGGTGTCTTTAAGGTCAGACTGGATATGGCTTTGGGCAACCTGATCTAGTGGAAAGTGTCCCTGCACATGGCAAGGGGGTTAGAATTAGATGATCCTTGAGGTCCCTTCCACCCTGACAGTTCTGTGATTCTATAATGAGAAGTCCTTACTTCTTGAGGGACATGTGGGAAGGACTGAGGTCATTCAACAGGGAAGGCTCAAGCCTCTCTATTTCTAGTGTCATTCTGATCACCATACTGTGGCACAACCTTTCCTGGCTGGTATCACCTCTGGGATCCTTCCCTTCTAGGCCCTGGTTCTTGTGTCTGCTTCTGCTCTCTAGGTTTTGTTGTTCTCAGGTTCCTTCCTGCCAGGTCCATGTTCCTGCTGTGTTTACTAATCGGCCCACATGACTCCTTGTTTGAAACCTTGACCTTTTTATGGCAAAGAATGTTTGGTTTTGTGAATTTGAAGGCCAAGTGTACTTCATTTCAGTTTGGTGTGCCTTGACTTGGTCCCTGTTGCCACTGTCTCTGCTTCGGTTTACACCCCCAAACCTGCTTGCAGTTTATTCTTAAGGACTGACTATAACCTCTCAGCATTTGTCTGTGGATCAAAGTTTGGAAACATACTACCAGTCACTGACAGGACAAACCTGACATCAGGTGGACCTGGCAGTTAAACCTGAGTGAACACAAAGAGGGTGCAAGTCCCGCAACGCTAACTAAAATACAACCAACTTCACGGGGTGAAAGCAGCAGCTTTTGGACAGTGCACATTCATAACAGCTGTATAGCAGAAGAGTCAGCAGATGGCTGTTGCAAGAGGTCAAGAACCCATTTCAGGAAGACTGAGAAATGAATCCTTTTTATACCCCAGTTCTAGCATTTGTACTTTCCCAGCAATTCCACTGTATTTCAGAAAATGAAGAATCATAAGCAGCTGGGCAGAAGCACAGGCCAAGCCTGTCAGGGTTTGCACATTGCATGTGGGTGTTCTTGGGAACAGTCTTCTTCTCTTCTTCCCAGACTTGGCCTTTTCCTCCCCTTTACTTGCACTGTTTTATTGTATTATTAAGAAAGAAGGAGAAAGCTGTCCTCAAAACCAAAACCAAGGAACTGAGACTTACACAAAAATTTGCTTTGTGTTTTAGTTACAGGAGTTGTTTTTCAGTCAGTCATCAATTGTGAAAATTAAGCTAGTCTTGAATTACAGCCTTGAAAATGTTCCTTAGCACAGCACTTTGAAATGATTATAACAACATGGCATTTCTGCTTCCTCTAGTTAAAAAAAAAACACCCAAATGTATACATCTGCTGGTTGCAAGCAAACAGAGAGGCAGGATTTCAGAGTGCCTTTCACCGTGTCTTCCGCTGCTGAAAGGACAGCAGAGAAATTAGAGGCCAAATGTCCCATTTTCAGCTGATGTGAGAGCTTACTGGTGCTTTATATCACCATGTCATCACTGCTAACTGAAGGATTCCCCCAGTTCTTGTCACTCAGAATGAGTTTTGGTGTTATGTGATACTTGCAGACAAGGGATAGGAGAGGGCACTGACTTTTTGCAAGAGCTTCTTGTCATAGGATGAGGGAGGATTGATTTCAGCCTGAGGAGAAGAGGTTTAGATTGGATATTGGTAAGGAATTTTTTACAGTGAGGGTGATGAGACAATTGAACAGTTTGTCTGGGGAGGCTGTGGATGGATAACCCCTCCCTGGAGGTATTTAAGGCCTGGTTAGACAAGTCTTTGAACAGCCTAGTGTAGTGGAAGATGTCCTGCCCATGGCAGTGAGTTGGATCTAGATGATCTTTAAGGTCCCTTCCAACCCAATCCATCCTGTAGTTCTGTGATGTAACTGTACCTTACCCTTACCATGGAGCTGCCAGCTTTGCCAGAAGCTTGTTGTGACAGACAGTGTCAAAGGCCTTGCTGAAGTTCAGGTAGGCTACATCCACAGCCTGCCCCACATTCACCAGGCAGGTAACCTGATCATGAAAGGAGATCAAGTTGGTCAGGCAAGACCTGCCCTTCCTACACCCGTCCTGGCTGGCCTGATCCCTTGGCCATCCTGTAGGTGCTGTGTGATGGCACTCAAGATGACCTGTTCCCTGACCTTGATCGGCACTGAGGTCAGGCTGACAGGTCTGTAATTTCCAGGTTCCTCCCTCCGGCCCTTCTTGTGGATGGGTATCACATTTGCAGATTCCAGTCTTTGGGGACCTCTCCAGTGAGCCAGGACTGTTGATAAATGATGGAGAGTGGCTTGGCCAGCTCATCTGCCAGCTCTCTCAGCACCCTAGGATGGATCCCATCTGGTCCTATGGACTTGGGAGGATCCAAGTGGCTCATCTGGTCCCTTCTTCCTCCTTTACAGCATTACAGGGGAGCTATACTGGTTCCTGATTCCATCTGCCAATTCAGAAGGCCAGTTGTCCTGGAGACAACCTGTCCCACTATTGAAGATGTGGGTGTTACGTACCTCTGCCTTTTCCTCATCTTTTGTTACTATATTCCACTTTGCATCTAATAAGGAGTGGAACCTGGAGGAGGCTCAGGTGCCAGGCACCCAGCAACAGAACAAGTGGACACAATCTCAAGTTGTTCCGGGGGAGGTCTAGGCTGGATGTTAGGAGGAAGTTGTTGGCAGAGAGAGTGATTGGCATTGGAATGGGCTGCCCAGGGAGGTGGTGGAGTCACCATGCCTGGAGGTGTTCAAGCAAAGCCTGGACAAGGCACACAGTGCCATGGTCTAGTTGATTGTCTAGGGCTGGGTGCTAGGTTAGACTGGATGATCTTGGAAGTCTCTTCCCACCTGGTTGATTCTGTGATTCTGTGTCAGCCTGCTTCTCTTACCACATGCTATCACTTCTTCTCAGGAAGGGAAACAGTTAATAATTTGGAGCAGCAGCATGGGTTTGGAGTGAATCTATTGATCATTATTGTTCATTGCATTCTGAGTCAGTTCAGAGTGGTTTAGTACATTTAAGTGATGGTTCCTTTAGAGGAAACTGAATGAGGAGCCCCATTCCAGTAGAAGCAAAACTTTCTGTTCCCCCTGCTGGAGGTGTGAGAGACCAAATGAGTGGCTGCACCAGGTAGCTGTGAACTGCACGTTTGGTGAGAATGTGAAGTTCCAAGAAAAATCCCAGCTAATATACTGTGGAGATGAAATGGCTACAGCACTGCCTGCTTTCATCTGCTCTTCTTGCACCAAATCACAGGCTGATGTAACAGCCTCGGTCTGTACCTGTGCTGTTATCTTCTGCTGCTGTAGAAATCTCAAAGCTGAAGTGTCTTTTTTTTCCCCCTTTAATATTAAATACAAATCAATCACAAACTAGATCCCATTTTTAATATAAAATAACATAGAGAGCTAAAAACCCTTGATGCTTAGGGAAGTGTTCTCCAGTATGTGAGCAACACAGCATCATGCATCTTCATTACAAAGATGCAAAATGGCAATTATTTATCATCAGATCTGCTGACATTAGGCATTCATCTCTTAGTAAAGCAAGCAGTAAACTCAGTTCCCATGGCAATGCAATGCGTTTTGATCTTCTCCCTCTGCTACATGGGAGACTGGGCATTCTCTGGACACATAGTAATTTTAGTCCTGGTGCTGTGAATTTTTTGTGGGTGAAATAGTGTTTTGGTGGAATACCAAATCAGTGGTAGCCATGGTATCGGTAGAACAAGTCACCATCTCTGGAGGTATTTAAAAGTAGGCTGAATGAGGCGCTTAGTGCCATGGTTTAGTTAATTAGAAGGGTTAGGTGATAGGTAGGACTCGATGATTTCAGAGGTCTTTTCCAACCTGGTTAATCCTGTGATTCTATGTCTAACCTTGAAGTGTTGAAACATTCAGGACTGAAGGCTTGGTTTAGTTTTCATTCTATTGAGTACCACAGAATCACAGAATGGTAGGGATTGGCAGTGACGTTGAAGATCATCCAGGACCAGCTTCTCTGCCATGAGCAGAGACACCTTCCACTAGACTAGATTGCTGAAGGCTTCGTCCAACCTGGACTTCACTCCCAGGGAAAGGGGCACCCAGAACCTTGCTGAGCAACCTGTTCCAGTGTCTCCCCACCCTCACTGTAAAGAATTTCTTCCTAATCTCCATTCTAAATCTCCTTTCTTCCAGTTCAAAGCCATCCCTCCTTGTCTTATAACTACAAGCCCTTGTAAAGTCTCTCCCCAGTTCTTTGTAGCCCTCTTAAGGTACTGAGAAGCTGCTCCAAGGTCTCCCTAGAGCCGTCTTTTCTTCAGGCTGAACAGCTCCAACTCTCTCAGTCTGTCCCCATAGGGAGTTGCTTCTGTATAGCCTCTAAAATGCTCCTATAGCTGTTGTGTCCTTCATCTCAGGGAGAGCTGAACATGCACATGGGGAAGGGTTGTAAAGCAGCAGAGATTTTACTCTTCAGTGTTTTAGGCTGGGGAAGGGCAGAGAATATATTTGAGTCTAAAGAAATTACAGCTAAGTGCCTAAGAGCTATGGCTCAGGGTATTTTATAAGAAGAAAAGTTTTTATGAATCTTTCCCTGGTTCCTGAGTTGACAGCCTTCATGAAAATATGTAAACTACTTGAATGAAAACCTCAGGCATTGCTTTCTTGTTATTTTTCTTACTGGAAGCTGCCTTTATCAGGAAGGAAATAGCAGGTATCCAGAGCTGCGTGTTCTGCTCTTCTCTATTTGAAATACTAATGTTATTTTAGGAAGGGGTAGATAAGTGATGTTAGTTGCTCTTCTTCATCAGTAGTTAAAAGATGAGCAGCATAACTGATCCTTCTGTTTTGTGTTTTCCAGGCGATCAACATATAATCTCAAGAGCTATGGCTGAGACGTGCAGTTAAGGTACTGTGATTTCCCTTTTAGTGTGGGTGTCTTTGGCGGGGGGAAAGGATAATCTACTTAATAACCTGTGTTCCTCAAGGCTGAGTTCACCTCTTGGATGGGTTGGGATTTTCATTTACCACTTTGTCCACTGCATATTCTGAACACTACATAATTTTTAAAACTTATCTTTCTCATTTTATTACTTTTCTGATTTGAAATTGCTTTGGGTTGGAGGGACGTTTGAAGGTCATATGTAGTCCCAACTCCTCTGCAGTGAGCAGAGACATCTTTGACTACATCAGGTTACTCGAGAGCTCTGTGCAACCTGACCTGAAATGGTTCTAAGGATGGGGCATCTACCACCTCTCTGAGCAACCTGAGCCACTGTCTCAACACCCTCAGCATAAAACATTTTTTCCTTCTCTCCAGTGTGAATTTCCCTCTTTTAGTTCAGACCATCACCCCTTGCCCTGTCACAACTGGCCCTGCAAAAAAAAGTCTGTCCTCAGCTTTCTTATCAACTTCTTTAAGTGCTGAAGGGCCACTAGAAGGTCTTCACAGAGCCTTCTCCAGGCTGAATTCCAGGTCTCCCAGCTTGTCCTTATAGTTATCTTTAAAGATTTATAGACTTCTGTCCTGCAATAATGCTTGCATGATACACTTGGAACCGAAGGTCATGCCTTTGAAACTCTAACTCAGAAAATGTGAGGAAATGAAGGAAAATCTGTCTGCAGGAAGCCACTATGAATTTAGTTGTGGATTTGAATGACTAGAGGGAAAGCAGCTCAGGAACTCTGCTGTGCCACAAGTAAGAGCTTGTTGATTTCATTGGAATACACATACCATGACCAGAATGCCCTCTCTTCAAGTCGGGTTTTCACCTGTCAATTTCTAGCTGTGACTTCAAATTGTAAGTAGCAAGATAAGAGAAGGTGGAAATATGTCAGGTTCCTTTTCCTTGGCTAGCTGCACTGAATTCAGATGGCAACACAAACTTCAAGCATAAAAATGTCTTCCTTCCTTGGAAAACCACAAATAAAGTATGAAGAAGTTAGCGCACAAGCAGCACACAGGTGCTATAGAGTAAAAACCTATTCAATGACATTAGACGGCTGTCCTAGAATGACATGAACCTGTTCTTAGAATCGTGGAATGGTTTGGGTTGCAAGGCACCTTACAGACTATCTAGTTCCAGCCCTGTGTCACGGGCAGGGACACCTTCCACTAGACCAAGTTGCTTAAGGCCCTATCCAACCCGGCCTTGAACACCTCCAGAGAGGAGGAAACCACACCTTCCCTGGGCAACCAGTTCCAGTGTCTCACCAATTCTTTCCAAAGCAATTACCCTGGCAATGATTTTTCATTCCACTTATAAGTGTTCTAATATTGCTTGAAATAGTAAAGTTAGATGATCACAGGCTCACAGGATGTTAGAGGCTGGAAGGGATCCAAAGAGATCGAGTCTAACCACCCTGCGAGAGCAGGAGCATACAGTCTAGCTCAGGTCATACAGGAACACACCCAGACAGGCCTTGAAAGTCTCCAGAGAAGGAGACTCCACAACCTCTCTGGGGAGCCTGTTCCAGTGCTCTGTGACTCCTCTAATAAAGAAGTTTCCCCTCGTGTTGAGGTGGAACCTCCTGTACTGCAGCTTCCATCCATTGTTTCTTGTCCTATCCCAGGGAGCAGTGAGCAAGGCCTGTCCCCCCTGCTCCTGACCCCCAGCCCTCAGATAGTTATAAATAGTGATTAAATCCTCTCTCAGTCTTCTCCAGACTAAAAAGCCCCAGGTCCCGCACCCTCCCCTCATCAGGCAGTGTTCCAGTCCCCTAATCATCCTTGTAGCCCTCCTGGAATGATCATCCTGGAATGCTGCAGGGCCAGGTCCCCTTTCTTTTAGGAGCTTTCATTGGATTTGGTAGTTACCTCCTTTGTAGAAACTGAATATGTTGCTTTCCTGACTTCACCTCTGGTCCCCAGAAATGTACTAGACAAAACCTCTAGATGTTTGTTTGTTTATGGGGGCTAACATATCTGCAGGGAAAAAAAAAAAAAAAGGAGAAATCCTGAAAACTACATAGAAACAAATGAGGTTATTTCAGCACTCTGTAGTGTCTTAGGACAGGTTTTGAACAAAGAGTAATCACAGACATCATCCTAAGTGAAAAGTGGGATAAAGTGCAACATTCTGATCAGAAGGTGATCTTGTCAGACAGACTTAATGCTTCCTTTTGCTTCTTTTTGCTGAGGCAGTGAACATCTCCAGCTACAGTAATGTGGTGGGCTTAAGCTATCTAGATTTATAGGAAGCATTCAGTCAGTACAGTTCCCAAAGGAAATTACTATTTAAAGTGGAGATGGTACAGATTAATACAGGAATTATAAGAAGCTGGCTTTGGCAGATAAGAAGCTGAGAAAAGAGGAGGCTGTGACAGGCTGTGCTGAGAGGTGAGTTACCAGGTTGCAGGAGTGTTACCAGAAGCATTCATAAGGGACAAGTCTTGTGACCAGTCCTTTGTGCTCCTTTCTTTAGTAACCTTGACACAAGGTCTTTGATACAGTTCTTTAACCTCCTGTAGTGCTGGGAGGGACAGAAGCATTCTACAGAAGAATTGTGTTGACTTTGTGGATTAATATAACAAAGACAGTGTCAAATGTAATAATAATAGGCATGCTGCTATTCTGCCAGCAACTGAGAACAAGGAGGGTGATGTACAAATGAATTCCAGCATATGGTAGCTCAGCTTAGGTTCAAGTATGTAGTTGAAGCTTTCCTAAGCTACATCATTTTTGTCAGCACCTGCTTATTTCTTGTTTCCAGCTGCAATTTCCTCACCCTAGTTCAGAGCCCAGGTATTCCACTGCTATAAATTCTGATCAAATAGAACCTTAGATTTTGACTATCAAGTTCCAAATCTAATAAGGTGAAGTTTGACACAGGTCTAGATGTGAACCCTAACCTTGTATTAGGGATAGGAATCACAGAATGATACGGGTTGGAGGGGACCTCTAGAGATAATGCATTGAGTCCAACTTTCCTGCCAAGGCAAATTCATCTAAAGAAGGTCACACAGGAACATGTCCAGGCAAGTTTTGAGTGTCTCCAGAGATGGAGACTCTGCCACCTCTCTGGGCAGTCTGTTCCAATGCTCTATCACCCTTAAAGAAATTCCTCCTCAAGTTTAGAAGGAAATTCTTGAATGGTCAAGTTTGTGCCTATTGTCCCTTGTCCTGTCATTGGGCACCACTGAAAAAAGCCTGATGCCATCCTCCCAACACCGACTCTTGAAGTATGTATGAGCTCTTCTCTTTTTCCAGACCGAAAAGACTCAATTCTCTCAGTCTTTCCTCATAAGAGAGGTGTTCTAGTCCCCTAGTCATCTTTGTGGCCCTTTTCTGTACCTTATCTAGAAGTCCCTGCCCTTCTTCAAAGGCACTTATCAGACTCTCAAAAAGTAGGTCACTGTAGCAGCTGAGGAACTGATCTTCGATATAACCAGCCCATCTGCCTCCTCCACTCCAAAGGTCCCCAAACAAACCCCAGACCTGGAAACAAGCCGGTGCAGATCTCAGGCACTAAGTGAGCAATCACATTAGTTTGAGGTAAGAAACCTCAGCTAGGATGGCGGTAGCTGTAGCAGAAGCTAAGCCACAGATGGAGGCAGGAAAATAACTATAGTGAAGCAAGGGGAGACTCAGGGGGTGGATTAAAACCCAGGGGATGGGTAAAGCTGCACGCTTTTGGCTAGAGGAGGGAGGAGGAGTGAAGCAAGATACTTACTACGCGTGAGGTCCTGCTGGTACAGAGGCACACTGATGCAAACAGTGCTCGTCCCACCTCACTGAGCAATTACAGGTACAGCCAACACCTGGTAGGGAGCTCCAGCTTACTAAAACATGTTTCAAACTGTCATGAATGTCTGCCTTGTGTGGTGCTGGCATGTGTCTGCTGATCAGGAGGAGAGCTCTGCTTCCTTTTAGAGGAAAGGTTGAAAGGTTCCCTGACACCTTGCCTTCAGAGTCTTCTTTCAACAAACCTTCCAGTTGAAGAACCCTCAAACTAGAGAGGAAGAAGAAAAGGAGAGGGCATTGTAGAACATTCCCACCTCAGAGCCATACCAAAATGATGTCCTGATGATGAAAAGGATCAGATCAACCCCAAAATGGGTCCTCCCCAGTGAAATATGGCTGTCCCATGCTCTGTGGCTAAGTGTTGGTGGACAGCCAGCTGAACATGAGTCAACAGTGTGCCCAGGTGGCCAAGAAGTCCAACTGCATCCTGGTGTGAGCAGCAGGAGTAGGGAGGTGCTCATGCCCCTGTACTCAGTATTCCTGAGACCACACCTCGAGTACTGTGTCCAGTTTTGGTCAACCACAGTATAGGAGGGACGTTGAGATACTGGAGCAGCTGAGAGGGAGGCTGGTGAGAGGTCTGGCAAACATGGCCTATGAGGAGCGGCTGAGGAAGCTGGGGGTGTTTAGTCTGGAGAAGAGGAGGCTGAGAGGGGACCTTATTGCCCTCTACACCTACCTAAAAGGAGGTTGTAGTGAGGCTGCAGCTGGTCTCTTCTCCCTGGTTACTGATGATAGGACAAGAGGAAATGGCCTCAAGTTGCCTCAGGGGAGGTTCAGGTTGGCTATTGGGAGGAAGTTATTTCCTGAGCAGGTGGTCAGGCACTGGAACAGGCTGCCCAGGGAGATGGTGGAGTCACCATCCTTGGAGGTGTTTCAAAGGACAGTGGATGTGGTGCTATGGTCTAGTGATGAAGGCTGCTGGGATGAAGGTTGGATTCTGGTGGTCCTTTCCAAGCACAGTGATTCATAGTGCTGAGATGTTGTGCTGAGGGATTTGGGTTAGTCAAGGACTTCTCAGTGTGAAACTAATGATTGGACTTGAGGAGCTTGAAGGGCTTTGCCAATCTAAGAAGTTCTGTGTTTGATGATTAGCTTTGGAAGCCAAAAGGACATACCTTTAAGAATCTTCACTTCCACCAGAGAGAAGTAATGTTTTACAGATAACAAAACAAATTGTTGTGAAGGTAGGAAACAGAAGGCAGGGCTGACTGATCAGTCTTCTGAGTGAGGGCACGACAGCAGTGGTGTCTCAAAAGATTCTGTACATAAACCTGTGATGCTCATCTGATAAATGAGCTGGAAAAGATGACAGAGTGTGCTGCTGATGCTTTTATTCAGAGCACTGGAGATGAGTGCTGACTGTGAAAACCTGCAAAAGGATTGTGCAAAACAAAGTGCCTGGGAGAGGCAGCGTCAGGGGGAATTCACTGGAGCTAGATGCAAAGTGAAGAAGACAAAAATCCTGTATGTGGGGTGATGAATGCAGAGCTGACTGCTGCCATTCAAGCTTTACTTTTTGTTTAGGAGGTGAGTGAAATGCTAGCCCTTGGGAGTCAGATGGGAGTTTTGGCCAGCTGGATAGCTTTGCTATTCCTTAGGGGCTGCTGCTGTCAGGGAAGGACTGCTGGGCTGAATGGACCCTTCCAGGAAGGGCTGTTAAAAGGTTGTCATGGTGCTTAAAAACCAAGGAGCCGTTGTTTAAGATGGGGAACACTGGAACAGGTTGTCCAGGAAGGTGGTGGAGTCCCCATCCCTAAGGACATTGAAGGTCAGGCTTGATGGGCCTCTGAGCAAACTGGTCTGTTTGGGCGTGTTCCTGCTTACTGTGGGGGGTTGGACTCAATGACCCCTAGAGGTCCCTTCCAACCCAAACCATTCTGTAATTCTACTAAATAAAACCAAACTGCTGCAAGGGATTTTAGGCTGTGACTAGCAAATAGGAAAAGAAGTGTTTGCTTAGTTGTACAAAGCTCTTTTAAAGTATCTTGTGTGGTTTGGTTACTTTGTCATCAAAAGATCTGTTCACCTTGGAGAGCTGTGGTGAAGGATGAATATTTGCATGGCGTGTCCCAGGACTGATAGAGATTCACTTTTGTAGCAAAATAAACAGATGGTTACTTTTCAGAAATGCACTGTGGGTTCAAATATGAGAGAGGGGATAGAATATAACAACATGGGTAGAAAATCACTTAAATCCACTTTAGTGGACTTAAGAGTCTCTTGAATATGTTTAGACTGGGAATTATTCCTCTGCCTTGGGTCGACACAAGTGACCTCAAAAATCCAGCCGGCTATTTTTACCTCAGTGCTGACTT
Organism: Tricholaema leucomelas; assembly: GCA_013400475.1. Lineage (NCBI taxonomy): Eukaryota > Metazoa > Chordata > Aves > Piciformes > Lybiidae > Tricholaema lacrymosa > Tricholaema leucomelas. The sequence goes on from WAAF01012852.1 coordinate 40,646, forward strand.
GCTATGTGAAAGGAGGCCGGAGTGAGCTGGAGGTTGGTCTCTTTTCCCTAGTATGAGGTGATAGAATGAGAAGAAATGGCCCAAAATTGTACCAGGAGAGGGTTAGGTTGGAGATTAGGAAAACTTTCTTTGCTGCAGTAGTGGTCAGGCATTGGAAGAGGCTGCCCAGGGAGGTGGTCATCATCCCTGGAGGTGTTCAACAAATATGTGGCCATGGCATTTTGGGACATGGTTTATGGCCATGGTGGTCTTAGGTTGATCTTTGGACTTGATGATCTTAGAGGTCTTGTTCAGCCCAAAGCATTCTATCGTTCTATAACCCTATAGTTGGACTGATATTCTATGGTCTGACAAACGTTTTCACTTAATATATTGAGCCACCTCAGAGGGCTACAACATCAGTTGTACCTTCCCCTGACCTGTTCTGCTTTTCCTGTCATATACTATCAGTTTTAGACTTCCCAGCCCATCTCCTAAAGCTCATCATTCACTGAAGGTGTATGCTTTAGGAGAGTGTTACTTCATGGCATGCAGTCAATGGAGAGGGCAGACTGCAATATCCTGCAGGACATTTTGCTCTCAATGTTTATGACATGATTGCTTGCAGGTAGTGGGGATAGCTGACCCAGGTGGTCCTTCCCAAACCTGTATTCCGGTGCACACACTGACTTCATTAGCTGGATTCAGAGCCTGTGCACTCAGCATTTATCTGCAAGTAGTCAAAGAGCTGTCTTCTCTCAGAGGATAAATCTCCTGGATCTGCACTTCCACTCCTGCCAGCTCAGGAAGCACTCAGCTGGCTTTGGAGCATGCAGGCCCACGTGAGATGGCAGTGCAGAAGCTAAACTGTAGTGGCATCAATAAATCTACCTTAACAAGGACAACAGAAGCTGTAATTCATGCAGTTCTGGGTGTATTTCATCAGCTAGGTATAGACTACAGTGATTTCAGAGCTACTGTATCAACACAGAAATTAAAAATTCATGAAGTGGAGTGCATGCTTGGAACATACCTATGCTTGCTGTCATCTCCTGTGGAAAACCTTAAGAGTAGTAAAGATATAATATGCTAATAGTAATGTTATAATAACATTACAGCACTGGGCAACAAACCTTGAGGCTTGTGCTTGTAGAAACCCATGCTGCCTTATTTTTACTGATGCCATTAGCAGTTGAAGCCAGAGCTAAATTACTGTTTCTTAACCCCAGGCTGTTGCTCTGTGGCCATCCCTTCATGGATGAATCCTGTCAGAAAGGTGGATCATGACACTTGGATACTGCCAGCTGAATTTATGTTCTTAACATAATCATGTTAGATGTGTTAGGATTAAAAAGATTGGTAGCAATATTCAGCATCGATGCCTGAAGTCTCACAGTACCTTCTGCCGTCTGAATTATGTAAATAATCTTGTAGGGATCCCTTGCTATAGTCAGAGTTAGAAGAAAGAATGGAAAAGACAGCCTGAAAGAAAGTTACGAATAGGAGAACCTGAGACATCAGGTACACTTTAGCCTCCACTGAAGATAACTAGAAAGGAGAGTGTAGTGGTTTTGAAGTTGTTCTCCCCACACACTAGATTAACGAGACTAACTCAGCTGTCTGGAAGTTAAGGAATGAAGCTTTACATTTACAGCTTGGCACAATTTACAAGCATATATATAGTATATGTTACGGATATTTACAACTATGTACTGCATCAGGAGAAGTGTGGACAGCAGGTCGAGGGAGGTGATTCTCCCCCTCTACTCTGCTCTGCTGAGACCCCACCTGGAGTACTGCATCCAGTTCTGGACCCCCCATTACAAGAAGGATGTGGATTTGCTGGAGTGTGTCCAGAGCAGGGCCAGGAGGATGCTCAGAGGGCTGGAGCAGCTTTGCTATGAGTTCAGACTGAAAGAGTTGGGGCTGTTCAGTTTATAGAAGAGGAGGCTCCCAGGTGAGCTTCTTGTGGCCTTCCAGTATCTGAAGTGGGCTACAAAAAAGCTGGGGATGGACTTTTTAGGCTGTCAGGGAGTGACAGGACTGGGGGAATGGAGCAAAGCTGGAGGTGGGGAGATTGAGACTGGATGTGAGGAGGAAGTTGTTCATCATGAGAGTGGTGAGAGGCTGGAATGGGTTGCGCAGGGGGGGGGTTGAGACCCTATGGCTGGAGGGGTTTAAGGCCAGGCTGGCTGAGGCTGTGAGCAGCCTGATCTAGGGTATGGTGTCCCTGCCCATGGCAGGGGGTTGGAACTGGCTGATCCTTGTGGTCCCTTCCAACCCTGACTGATTGTATGATTTTATATACAGTAATATACAAGTTAGAGATAATACAAGGGTAATACAAGGAAACACCACCCCCCTCCAGCAACCAGACTGCCCAAGAGGGGCTTCTGCAGTCACGGGAAGCTGGCGGAGGCAGGATCGGGGTACTGACGAGTCGACTCAATCAGCTAGCTGCAAGCAGTACAGTACGCTTTATTAAGGCAGTACAGCGGCTTATATGCTACTTGGGAGAGGCATGCACAACTAGTTTGAGGTTGGTACAAGTGGAAAGTACAGATTGGCTCAGAGCACCCAGCCCTATCCAGTCAACTAGACCATGGCACTGAGTGCCTCATCCAGTCTTGAACACCTCTAGGGACAGCGACTCCACCACCTCCCCAGGCAGCTCATTCCAATGCCAATCACTCTCTCTGTGAAGAACTTCCTCCTACATCCAGCCTATACTTCCCTTGGCAAAACTTGAGACTCTGTCCCCTTGTTCT
>WAAF01012852.1:43703-99066 GCA_013400475.1 Tricholaema leucomelas
TCCCTCTGCAGGGCTCTCCTACCTTCCAACATCTCCACAGCTGCTCCTAGCTTGGTGTCATCTGCAAACTTAGTGATGCTGGACTCAATCCCCTCGTCCAGATCAGCAGTAAAGATGTTGAACAGGAATATGCCCAGCACTGATCCCTGGGGCACACCGCTGGTGACAGCTGCCAACTGGATGTGGCACCATTCACCACCACTCTCTGGGCCTAGCCTTCCAGCCAGGTCTTGACCCATATCAGAGTGAATCTGTCCAAGCCATGAGCTGCCAGCTGTGCCAGGAGCTTTTTGTGGTAGATGGTGTCAAAGGCTTTGCTGAAGTCCAGGTAGACTACATCCACAGCCTGCCCCACATTCAGCAGACGGTAACCTGATCATAAAAGGAGATCAGGTTGGAGAAACAGGATCTGCCCTTCCTAAACCCATGCTGGCTGGGCCTGATCCCTTGGCCATCCTGTAGGTGCTGTGTGATGGCACTCAAGATGACCTATTCATGACCTTGATCAGCACTGATGTCAGGCTGACAGGTCTGTAGTTTTCTGGTTCCTCCTTTCAACCCTTCTTGTGGATGGACATCACATTGGCAGCTTCCAGTCTTCAGGAACCTCTCTAGTGAGCCAGGACTGTTGATAAATGATGGAGAGTGGCTTGGCCAGCTCATCTGCCAGCTCTCTCAGCACCCTAGGATGGATCCCATCCGGTCCCATGGACCTGTGAGGATCCAAGTGGCTCATCTGGTCTCTTACTTCTTCCTCATGGACCATTATACTGGTCCCTGACTCCATCTGCCACTTCAGGAGTCCAGTTGTCCTGGAGACAACCTGTCTCACTATTGAAGATTGAGACAAAGAAGGTGTTAAGCACCTCTGCCTTTTCCTCATCCTTTCATTCAAGGTTAAACTTGATGGGAGCCTAATCATTCCTGATCTAGATGAGGTGTCCCTGCTGCCTGTAGGGGTGTTGGACAAGATGACATATGAGGGGCCCTTCCTGTCCAATACATTCTGTGATCACGTGATTTCCTGGTGTGGCATGAATTCCTGATCTCCTCTTGTCTTTCTGCTGCAATGCTCTGAAGCAGTAGCTCTCCAGCATGGTGTAATCAGGCAGGATGCCTTCATAGGAAATGCCTTCACTGGTTATAACCTTTCCTTTTCTATAACCATATCCATAGGAAGGGCAGAAAAGTCGTTTGTGCAGTAGCACCATCTACATCTGTGCATTGGGAGAAGCTGCTGAGGGAAGTAGGATTGTCTAGCATGGAGAAGAGGAAGCCAAGGGGAGACCTCATTGGTCTCTGCTACTCCCTGAAAGAAGGTTGGAGTGAGATGGGGTTGGACTCTTCTCTCTAGTATCAGGTGATGGAAGAAGAGGAAATGGCCTGAAATTGTGCCAGGGGAGACTTAGGTTGTAGATGAAGACAAAATTCTTTGCTGCAAGAGCGGTCATGCATTGGAAGAGACTGCCCAGGGAGGTGGTGATGTCCCCATGCTTAGAGGTGTTTAAGAAATGTGTGGACATGGCATTTTGGGTCATGATTTAATGGCCCTGGTGGTTTTAGGTTGGTGGTTGGACTTGATGATCTTAAAGGCTTTTCCAGCTGAAACAATTCTCTGTTTCTCTTTGTGCTACCCATCGGTTACATTAGTAGCCAAGCTTGTATGTTCAAGAAAGCTTAAGGGCAGGCCTGTTCTTTGGTAGAACAATAATGGCTTTATTGTCCAGAACCTCGGAAGAGTGTTATAAATTCTGCAGCAGGAGCTGCACTGCCACTGTCACTTCGCTTAAAGGAGTGGTTCTGGCAGTTGAAAAATGTTGTGCTGGTTCTGTGCTGTCAGCTTACTGTAACTAACCACAAAGCTTGACTTCTCCAGCCACAAACTTACATTGTTTTCACAATGATCTTCTCCATTTTCTGTGCTAAAATAACGCCATAAGGAACAGAATATTGGGTACATTGTTGATCAGAGAGCATCACAGTGAGAGCCAGCAGCACCAGCAGTTATAGTTTATTAGACATCTCTTCTTAAACAGTTTATATTCTTGTGCTTCATATTATGAGTTTGTTAATAGGCATCATATATCTTATTTATGCATTTCGTCTTCATTGACAGATGCCAATAGTTATGCTACAAGCACATAAGTAGGGTCTTTATTTGAGGCTAATCTACAGCTCATCTCAGCTAAGCAATGGCAGATCTACCATTCTGTTCAGAATCTGAACTAGTATAAGGCTCTTCCTGGTCTTTCCTCCTACAAGTAAGGTCTTAACTGGGGGCTAATCTACAGCTCTTCTCAGCTGAGCAGTGGCAGATCTACCATTCTCTTCAGAATCTGAACTAGTATAAGGCTCCTCTGATAACCCTGGTCTTTCCTCCTACGAGTAGGGTCTTAATTGAGGGCTAATCTACAGCTCTTCTCAGCTGAGCAGTGGCAGATCTACCATTCTCTTCAGAATCTGAACTAGTATAAGGCTCCTCTGATAACCCTGGTCTTTCCTCCTACAAGTAAGGTCTTAACTGGGGGCTAATCTACAGCTCTTCTCAGCTAAGCAGTGGCAGATCAGATTCTGAACAGAATGGTAGAACTAGTATGAGGCTCTTCTGATAACCTTGGTCTTTCCTCCTACATGTGCCATGTAGTTTTACTAGTAGGTAGCCCCAACCTCAGTGTTTTGCTTACCTGTGCCGTGGTGTCATTTAGTTATCAAACACGAAATCACAGAGTTGTTTCAGTTGGAAAAGACCTCCAAGATCACTGAGTCCAACCATCAACTTAATACCACTGTAGGCATTAAACTTTGTTCCTGAAATGCCATGTCCACACATATCTTGAACACCTCCAGGGATGGTGACTTCACCACCTCCCTGGGCAGGCTGTTCCAATGGCTGACCACTCTTGAAGGAAAAAAAAAATCTTAATATCCAACCTAATCCTCTTCTGATGCAACCTGAGGCTGTTTCCTCTTGTCCCATCACATCCCTTGAAAAATCATGTATTGCAGTTTCCAAGAAGGGAAGTGAGACAGACAATGGGCTGCCCGGGGAGGTGGTGGAGTTGCCATCCCTGGAGGTGTTAATGAAAAGACTGGATGAGGCACTTAATGCCATAGTCTAGTTTATTGGACAGGGCAGGGTGATAGGTTGTGCTGGATGAGCTTGGAGGTCTCTTCCAACCTGGTTGATTCTATAATTCTATGAAATATGAAGGAAAATGTGCTTTTAAGGACATTTAAAGCTAGTGTAAAATAGATACCACTACGAGAAATTCCTACGTGGAAATCAGAGTCACCTTAGTGGATTTTGCAGTTTTGGCCTCCCCAAGGAGATTTGGCAGGCAGATTCTGGGCTTGTTGCCTAGATAAATGGATGCACTCCCCTTCTGATACAATGCTATTACATTACTGAGTTTATTCTCTGTATACATTACTGTCTGCACTTCAGCAAAATTAATACTTTGGATTGCTTTAATTTAATCTGGGGCCTTGACTTTTCTTGGTTGAAGTCTTTAATGATTATTTGCATGGATAGCAAAATAAGGCATCCCAAACTTAAGAGTAATATTTCCATGGTGGGAATAAATCACAGAGACACTGACTTTTCAGTCCCAAGGAGAGCATCTGCTTAAGACCTTCGCAGCTCCTTGCCTCAGTGCAGATTGACATTTGCAAGGTTAGTAGGTTGGTTGTTTGGATGTAAATCAACATGGAAGGAAAACAAGTTTCGATAGTTATGATAGCAGAGTCTAGTTTTACTTCCATTTAATATAACATAGTGGATAATATATCACAGAAATTCACCATCAATGCATAATTTAAATGATGGCTGCTGTTATGTATCAGTGTGGAGAGCTGGAAAGGAACAGAGAGTTAAAATATGGAACAATCTGCTACATTTAATAAAGAGGGGGGAAAACGTTGACTGGGGAGTTTGCCAACTATCATAGAATGGTTTAGGTTGGAAGAGACCTCAAAGATCATCCAATTCTAACCCTGTGCCATAGGCAGGGACACCTCCCACTAGAACAGGTCACTCAAGGCCTCATCCAACTTGGCTTTGAACACCTCCAGGGAGGGAGCAACCACAACCTCCCTGGGCAACCTGTTCCAGTGTCTCACCACCCTCACTGTAAGAACCCTTTCCTAACATCTAGTTTAAATCTCCCCTGCTCCAGTTTAAAACCATTACTCCTTGTCATGTAAATAGTAAATCTTGTAAATAGTCCCTCTCCAGCCTTCCTGTAGGCCCCCTTCAGATACTGGAAGGTTACTATGAGTTCTCCTTGAAGTCTTCTGTTCTCCAGGCTGAAGAGCCTCAACTCTTGTAGCCTGTCCTCTTAGCAGAGCTGCTGCAGCCCTCTGAGCATCTTCATGGCCTCCTCTGGACTGGCTTAAACAATTCCATGTCCTTCTTGTATTGGGGACTCCAGAACTGCACACAGTAGTCCAGCTGTGGTCTGATGAGAGCAAAGGGACATGGCTTATGGGGAGAGGCTGAGGGACCTGGGGCTGTTTAGTCTGGAGAAGGGAAGACTGAGAGGGGGTTTAATAAATGTTTATAAACATCTCAGGGCTTGGGGTCAGGAGTGGGAGGACAGGCTCTGCTCACTGCTCCCTGGGATAGGACAATGAGCAATGGGTGTAAGTTGCAGCAAAAGGGGTTCCGGCTCAACACAAGGGGGAACTTCTTTACTGTAAGAGTCCCAGAGCACTGGAATAGGCTTCCTGGAGAGGTTGTGGAGTCTCCTCTGAAGACTTTCAGGGCCTGTCTGGCTGTGTTCCTCTGTAATCTGTGTTAGATAGTATTGTCCTGCTCTGGCAGGGGGGTTGGGTCTCCTTGGGTCCCTTCCAACCCCAAATATCCTGTGATCCTGTGATCCTATGGTCCTGTGATAGTATTTTAGGGATTAGATGCAGACCTTTGAATATGAGTCATGAAGTCTAATCATGATATGCTAGCATCTGATACAAAGAAGTGAGAAAGATGAATTGCTTGCTTTCTTTTTTACTATTTTTCTTAATTAGCATTGCCCTTTGAAGACCTTGCATCTTTTCATATGCTTTTCTGAGAGCCAGAAAGGTCAGCAGTTTGCTCTGATCAGCCATGGCAACAAGCAGGCTGCCTGCACTCCTTGGTCTTAGTTTAGCTGAAGATTCTTTCAAGTCTTCGATAAACCTTTACAAGTCTATTCTGTTCTAACCTGGGAGCAGGGTGGCTAAGGATCCAGGGAATTTTGCACATGAGCACAACAGAAACCATTGAGGTGAAGGAGGGAAGCAGGAGTTCCCAGCCTTCCTGATTCTGCTGGTCCCCTGAGACTGGAGCAGAGAACAGACTGAAGGAGTTGGGGCTGTTCAGTCTGAAGAAGAGAAGCCTCCGAGGTGACCTTCTTGTGGCCTTCCAGTATCTGAAAGGGGGTTACAAAAAAGCTGGGGAGGGACATTTTGACTCTAAGGGAGTGACAGGACTAAGGGGAATGGAGCAAAGCTGGAGGTGGGGAGAGTCAACGTGGAGGTGAAGAGGAGGTTGTTGAGCATGAGAGTGGTGACGTCCTGGAATGGGTTGCCCAGGGAGGTGGTTGAGGCCCCATGGCTGGAGGTGTTTAAGGCCAGGCTGGATGAGCCTGTGTGCAGCCTGATCTAAGGTAATGTGTCCCTGCCCATGGCAGGGGGGCTGAAACTGGATGATCCTTGTGGTCGTTTCCAACCCTGACTGATTCTATGATTCTATGGTTTGTATCAAGACACCCAAAAGTGCTGACCAAGACTTTGCTACTAAAAATATCTTTGAGCATAGGGATTGAAACTTCACAGTCACTGAAAGAGCATTCTGTACCAAGACTTAGAGTGCCATTAGGAGACTCATGAGTCTGACTTTTGTTTAGCACACAGAGTTGTTGTGTTAGGACAATTTGGCTGCAGTGAAGAACCTCATACTGTATCAATTTTCTATCATGCTATTAGGAGATCTTCTTTTTGGAGATATGGCAGGTTGGTACACCCAGCATTGCTGTCCTGGGCAGATAAAATTGTTCATTTAGAGACTGCTGAGCTTATGAAATGCTTTTGCACTCAATTACTAGTGAACTAATTTAGTGACTGTTTCATTAACGATTGTAGAATGGTTTGGATCAGAAGGGACCTGCAAAGGTGATCTAGTCCAACCCCCTCTGTAAGTAGGGGTATCCTCAACTAGATCAGATTGCCCAGGGCCTTGTTGAACCTCACCTTGAATATTTCCAGGGACAGGGCCTCAACTGCCTCTCTGGGCAACCTGTATGTTGTTCCACCACCTTCATGGTAAAATCATAGTGACTGTGTAAGACCTACTGCTCATGGATTCTTTATGGCCACTGCAAACTCTCTTTTTGTATCCTTGGTTTGCTTTCACTGATCTATTCCACAAACAGCTAATCCTTACATGGACAGGGCTCAGAAAACACATCCCTGGTATTCCGTTGTTACAGGTTCTTAAGCACTTAGACACCAATGTGTGCTGGACATAGTTCCAAATTAACTTTTTTTAATCAAGTCAATCATTAAGGTGGGATTTGATAATTCTAAAGATCTCTTCTACCAAAGCAATTATACTCTGTGATTCTAAGCTGAAGCTGAAGTAGAGCATACTGTTCATTTTGTCTCCCAGAAGACTGCACTGCTATTTCTGGGCTTGTACACATTGAAAGCTGGGAGTGCTAGCCTTTCATCTTTCCTGGCAGTGCAGAGTGGTGCTTGAGCAGGGCAGCAGATTTGACATTCTGATTGATAACCCTTTCCTCATGCTCTGTTCGTGGGTTGTATCTTTGAGAACATTGCCCTTGGCAACACTGCTGCCTACCCATCTGCAGGAGTTAGCAGTAACAGTCTGACCTGCAACACAGACTTTTCATGAATGAAGCCTTCAGACTTAGTTCTCTCTTCAGATTCATTTGCAGCGTCATCTCAGACTGTTTTCATGTTATTTACTGCAGCACAATGCTGTGTTTTCTGGCTTTTGTCCCTTCATGGTCAATGATACCAGGCCTTGGCATAGAATCATAGAATCAACCAGGTTGGAAGAGACCTCCAAGATCATCCAGTCCAACCTAGCACCCAGCCCTGTCCAGTCAACTAGACCATGGCACCAAGTGCCTCATCCAGGCTTTTCTTGAACACGTCCAGGGATGGCAACTCCACTACCTCCCTGGGCAGCCCATTCCAGTATTCTGATAGCAAAGGATATGTTTTGAGGAGATGGTTCCCTAAGGTAACCCTAAACTTTTCACAGGAGTGATCCATTGCTTACTGGCTCTTGTCTTGAAACTGCTGTTAACAACAGAAAAGAAGCAGCAAATGCACTAAGTAGAACTTAGTGCATTTGCTGGATACACCTTAAGCCCTTGTGGGACATTCCTAACCTTTTATTTATCTATTCTATGCCTCACCCCCACCTCAACCCTGGAACTTTATATTAACTTTCTAGAAAAAAGAACTTTACAGAACACATGTATATTCATCTGCTTTCAAATCATTGGCAAGCCTCTGGCTTAAATACTGAAGCAAAGCCAATGCCATCTCCTTCATCTCAGAGACCTGCAAGTCAGCAGAGTGAAACAGCCCACTGCCTTTTATTAGATGTTATCACTTGACAGCCAAGTCAAATGCCAAGCTTGGGAGAGCAGTAATTCAATTTCTAACTGAGTAATAAGCTGGATTTTTCTCTCCTGTCCTCCAGAGAAATGTGTGACCTTTCCAGTGAGGTCCACCTAGAAACCCTCCTATTTTGGAGGTGACTTGTATTTCAAGTGGCAGTATCTGTCCAACCCCCTCACTCAATGCTCTGTTTCATTTTCTAGTCTTCAGTCTTCCCCTAGAACAGGGAAATGCACAAGAGTCCATTGATGATGTGCAACATCATCAATGACATCTCATCAAAAAAGTAAAAAGAAAATTTATCTTAAAACAGCCATTTTATCACTGCTTTGTTTGTGAGGTACATCTAGAAATCCCCATATTTTGGAGGTGACTTGTTTTCCAGGGCAATGGCGGCAGTGTCTGACCAACTGCTTGCTCTATCCTGTGTTTCATTTTCTAGTGTTCAGTCTCCTCCTAGGAACAGGGGAATACACGAGAGCCCATATCTATGCAACCCCATCAATGGCATCTCATCAAAAAAGTACAGAGAATATTGGTCTTAAAGCAGTTATTTTATCACTGCTTTGGTGGGGGAAAGAAGCCTTGAAGCAAGGCAGTGTATGTCATTACTTCACTGTGATTTGAAGAGTTGCTGAATCAACACCAAGCAGTGCTACAGGCTGGGGACAGNAATGTGTCCAGAGAAGGACAGCAAAGCTGGTGAGGGGCCTGGAACACAGCCCTGTGAGGAGAGGCTTTGAGAGCAGGGGGGTGTGCAACCTGGGAGAAGAGGAGGCTAAGGGGAGACCTCATTGCTGTCTACAACTACCTGAAGGGAGGCTGTAGCCAGGTGGGGTTGGTCTCTTCTGCCAGGCAAGCAGCAACAGAGGAAGGGGACACAGTCTCAAGTTGTGGCAGGGGAGGTCTAGGCTGGGTGTTAGGAGGAAGTTGTTGTCAGAGAGAGTGATTGGTATTGGAATGGGCTGCCCAGGGAGGTGGTGGAGTCGGTGTCCTTGGAGGTGTTGAAGCAAAGCTTAGATGAGGCACTTAGTTCCATGGTCAAGTTGATTGGCTAGGGCTGGGTGATAAGTTGGACTGGATGATCTTGGATATCTCTTCCTACCTGGTTGATTCTGTGATTCCAGGAATATTTTTTCTCCACCTTTATCAAACTTGTCTTTAGTACATGGACAAATTAATTGCCTTAAAGTATGAAGGGACTCCCTTCCTAGTCCACACAGACAGCTCATGTGTGCCTTCTCCTTGTGCTAAGCTTTGTGAAGTTGAGCTAAGCTTTAGCCATCCTGTCTGCAGCTGTTTTGTAGAACTTCCTTCATCCTGCATGCAGGAAATAATGCTGTGGAGTGAGAGAGGCTATTCTGTGCTGCATGGAGGATGGCCCAACATGGAGCCTTTAAAAGAAAGCAAAGCTCAGGCAATTACATTGAGATTGTAAGGAAATGACCAGGAAGACCTGCTTCAGCCACTACATTTTGGCAGGCTGAAGTAAAAGGTTTCTTAATTGTGCTGTTACTATCCAAACTCTGTCCAAGCCCCTGAAGTTGATTCTTCCTTATTGTCTATGGAGCGTGTCCAGAGAAGGACAACAAAGCTGGTGAAGGGTCTGGAGAACAGGACTGTTAAGGAGCAGCTGAGGGAACTAGTTTGGAGGAGGCTTAAGGGGAGACCTCCTTGCTCTCTTCAACTGCCTGAAAGGAGGTTGAAATTAATTGGTGGTTGGTCTCTAGTCCCTAGTGTCAGGTGATAGGAGAGGAAATGGCCTGAAATGGTGCAAGGGGAAGGTTAGGTTGGAGATGAGGAAAAAATTCTTTACTGCAAGAGTGTTCAGGCATTGGAAGAGGCTACCCAGGAAGGTAGTAGAGTCACCATCCCTGGAGGTATCCAGGAACCGTGTGGCCATGCACTCTGGGACATGATTTAATGGCCCTCGTAGTGTTAGGTTGGTGTTTGGACCCAATGAACATAGAGGTCTCTTCCAGCAGAAGCAGTTCTGATATTCAATGATTTTAAGTTGGTTTTAAAATAGCAATATATTTCCTTGCAAACAAAAACTAGTCTGCCAGCAACTGCATTGCCTTTGAGTTTTGAACTCAGCACAGTTTTATAATGATCAGGTTGTGGCATCAGGCTTCCTAATTAGAGCATTTTTTAAGGTACATGTTTGTTATGGTCCAACAGCCTTCAGAGGTGAGTCAGAGCATAGATCAATCACAGAGATGCAAATGTGTGAGATGCGTGGTGGTTAGGAATTGACTTGATCTTCTGGTGAGAATTCTCATCTAGATTTTTTAAAACCAAAATGGTTTTATTCAGCATCAGCATATTTTTGCATCAATATACCACTTGTGTTACAGTAGGGGGTTCATTGAATGAGTCAGGGTTGGAAAGGATCACAAGAATCATCTAGTTCCAACCACCTTGCCATGGGCAGGGACAGCCTACCCTAGAGCAGGCTGCACACAGCCTCATCCAGCCTGGCCTTAAACACCTCCAGCCATGGGGCCTCAACCACCACCCTGGGCAACCCATTCCAGCCTCTCACCACTCTCATGCTCAACAACTTCCTCCTCACATCCACTTCCTCCTCCTCCCACGTTTTCTGGTGGGAAAGCTTTTGAATTGAATTTCATTAACATGTAGATGAAGTGTTTAGGGTCCAAACATGTACCAAGAAGTTAGCCAATACTTATCATACAGTCAAAATGTCCACTCTGTTGTTTGAAGACTTCCTACCTTTTTGTTACCGTGTGGAGTCTTCTCCAAGAGCTCCCACAGTGTATCAGGTTTTCTTGGCTGGACACCACCTTCAGGATGCCACCTGTGCCTCCTGAAAGAGGCTGCAGACATTTGGCTGTTAACTTTTAATGCCATAATTCTATACTGACCAAATCGTGGGAGGTAGGTCCATGTAATGACAGAGATCAGGTTCTGCTCTGTCACAGTTATGAATCAGAACATTGTCTTACTTTAGATTAGATTGCAGCTGAACTAGGAGGTTGCAGAGCTACCAGACACCAACTCTTAGTCATATAAAAATAACTAAAAGACCTTGGAGTTTCTAAGAATCATATAGTGTTGACCCAAGGAGTAACTCTGCTCTACAAGTGCAGATTGAGAGGTCAAAAACTACTCTGGTCTGTAGAAGCAATCGATCTAGTTGTCCATGAACTATTTAGTCATGATTTTAGAGCACTTCCTAAGCCATCTGCACCTAATCATTGTAAGAATATTTTTACACTCTAAATTGTGATTGGCAATGGGAAGCATTGATGTGGAAGGACTTAAGCCACCTGCTTGAAACGTGCAACTGCTTGCAGTTTGAAAGGGCTTGTTAAAGCTACACTGCATTTCTTCCTCCAGGACTGGAACCAGCCCCCAGCTAAGCAATTAGCTTTAAAGAGAAATAAGTTCCCTTAGAAAATTATGCAGTAAGAAAAATCTCCAGTCTCATTAATATTTTTTTTTCCTGAAGCAGCACATCATAGGCATGATTCAAACATAAATTGAATATGCATGTCTTTAGTTTAGCATCTCAGTCAACAAGGGCAAGAGGAAATGGCCTCAAGCTGTGCCAGGGAAGGTTCAGGCTGGATATCAGGAACAATTTCTTTCTCATAAGAGTGGTCAGGGTTTGGAGCAGGCTGCCAAGGGAAGTGGTGGAGTCCCTGGAGGTATTCAAGAAACATATGGCAATGTGTCTCGGTTCTAGTTTAAATTTCCCAGAGACTCAAGTGTAGTTAATAGAACCAATAACAATATTTAGGATGCCTTTACCTCTCCTCTTTCTTTTCAAAGAAAAAGGAATTAGATATAGGGAGGAAAAGGTAAAACACACCCAGATACATAGTCTCACTTTGGAAGTTAAAAGAGCAAACTTTATCAGTAAGTAAAAGGTATGTGAGGTAGGGGAGTTACAAAGAGGTATAGGGAAGGGAAAACAAGATACAAAATCCACAACCAGATTGATGGCAGTGGGTTTGTCCACCTTGTGGATTGATGGCCAAGTGGTAAAACAAAGAGCAGCAGGAACAGGAGGGTGGTGCTAGCAGGCAGACAGGCAGGGCAAAAGAGAACAAAACAGGATGTTCCTCTGTTTTCATAGGGGGCTAGACAGGAAGTGTGAGGGGGCTAAATGCTACCCCTGGGGTCAGGTTCGGACCCACCCCTTGGGAGGAGTCAGGAGGACCTGAGGTCAGGGTCAAGACCACTCCCCCAAGAGGGTTAACCCTTTACACCATGGCATCTGAGGACATAGAATCATAGAATCAAGCAGGTTGGAAATGACTTCCAAGGTCATCCAGTCCAACCTAGCACCCAGCCCTGGCCAGTCAACCAGACCATGGCACTAAATGCCTCAGCCAGGCTTGAACACCTCCAGGGACGGCGACTCCACCACCTCCCTGGGCAGCCCATTCCAATGCCAATCACTCTCTCTGGCAACAGCTTCCTTCTAATATCCAGCCTAGACCTGCCCTGGCACAACTTGAGACTGTGTCCTCTTGTTCTGTTGCTGCTTGCCTGGCAGAAGAGCCCAACCCCACCTGGCTATAGTCTCCCTTCAGGTAGCTGTAGACATCAATGAGATCACCCCTGAGCCTTCTCGTCTACAGGCTGCACACCCCCAGCTCCCTCAGCCTCTCTTCACAGGGCTGTGTTCCAGGTCCCTCACCAGCTTTGCTGCCCTTCCCTGGAAGCATTTCAGTATCTCAACATCTCTCTTGAATTGAGGAGCTCCAGATGGTTTAGTGGGCATGATGATATTAGGTCAACAGTTCCTCTCAATGATCTGAGAGGTCTTTTCTAACCTTAATGATTCCGTGATTCTGGGGCAAGAACATTGCAGGAGGTGGTATGGTTCTCTTCATGCCGACAGCCTGAGCTGTGATGGAGATCTTTTCTTTAGGTAAATGCTTTCCCTGGTGATTAAATATCTACAGGGTGGAGACCATGAGGTTGGAGCTGGGCTTTTATCAGTGGTGTCCAGTGATTGGACAAGGGGTAATGGACACAAAATAGAAAATAAGGAAAAATGTCTTGTCTTTAGTAATTTACAGCCCTGGAGTGGGCTGCCTGAGGAGGCTGTGGAGTCTCCTTCTCTGGAGACTTTTAAAACCCACCTGATGTGATCCTGGGCAACCTGATGTAGATGAACCTGCTTTGGTGAGGGGGTTGGACTGGATGATTGGCAGAGGTCACTTCCAACCCCTACAATTCTGTGATTGCCCTCTGTCCTTTTGACTTTGGTATTTCTTGGGAACTTTTGAAAGGTTACAGGGCTAACTAGACCCATAAAAATCCAAAAGATTTCAAGTGCAATAGGTAAAGACATCCTTGCTGACCAAGAATAACTGGAAAATTATACTTTCCATCCAACCATAGTTTTGTCTGAACAGGTACACAGATCCATGCCAATTGTCTTTTCTTATTGCACATTCGGAATCGAGGAAAGCAAGATCACTACTCAGTTAAACAGGATCAAACCTTCTTGGCATAAAGTTGTCTCACACCTCAGCTTCTATAGAGTATGGAATGGTGATTTCTATCTTTTTTTTGGAGCCAGTAATGCTACTGTCACCATCTTAAGCCTTCTGCTGGCTTCTGGCCTCTATACCATCTTTGTGATTGTCCCTTGCTTCCCTGCTACCAGCTTCAGCAGGACCTCTGAGAAAACCTTTAGATGATCGTAGAATGGTTTGGGTCAGAAGTGACCTGCAAAGGTCATCTAGTCCAACCCCCTCTGCAGTTAGTAGGGGCATCCTCAACTAGATCAGGTTACCCAGAGCCTTGTTGAGCCTCATCTTGAGTATCTCCAGGGATGGGGCCTCAACTACCTCCCTGGGCAACCTATTGCAGTGTTCCACTACCCTCACAGTGCAGAACTTGTTCCTAACATCCAACCTGAATCTACTCTTCTCTAGTTCAAAGCCACTGCCCTATGTCCTATCACTCCAGGACTTTGCAAACAGTCCCTCTGCAGCCTTCCTGTAGCCCTGTTCAGATATTGGCAGGCTGCTATTTGGAGCCTCCTCTTCTCCAGGCTGAACAACCTCAGCTCCCTTAGCCTGTCCTTATTGCAGAAGTGCTCCAACCTGGTGACTGTTTTCTTGGCCCTCCTCTGGACATGCTTCATCAGGTTGCAAATCTGATTGGTTCCCAATGGCTTCCCTCTGCATGACCACACATTAGTGTGTGTGATGACTGTCACTAGATCTGTGTTACTCTTGCAGTCTTTGGTCACAGGTTGTATCCTACAGATCTCTCAGGATTCCTGTTGTTCTTCTGTATTCTTACCATCTACCTGCATGTGTAAGCAGGTGGACATTAGTTCTGAGCAGTGCCAGGACATCTTCCTGTTCCTCACAGGCAGTATTCCAGACAGGTTTCAGGACTACAACATGTAGCTGTGATCTTCTGCAGTCTCCCCGATCAGTGCTGAGCAAGTCAATCCCCATGCTATACCTGCACTTCTGGCTACTTACAGTTCACTTCTTCACTTGCTGTCTGGTGCACATGGTTCCTGGGTCAGGAACATATGCAAAAGACAATGACAAAATTAGCACAGAAATGTGCTAATGTGCTCTGAATGCAGCTGAGTTAAATTCTTGGAGTTTTACACAATGAAACACCTTCATTTGTGTGCCAGATTTGTTCTTGTTCTGTTGATTTATGATGTTTTCTCTTAATTATTCTCTGTTTTCTAGCTGAGGACAAAGAGACTAAGAATTAATACTCAAAAAACCTCTTGAATAGACTTGATTTAAATAAACCTCAGCACTGTTGAAGCTCTGAAGAGGCATTTCACAGTATAGGCAGCTTTTAAAAGACATTGTGCTGGTCCTGGTGCCAGTTGTGGAGAGGTGGGAAATTCCATTTCTGTCTGAAAGCAGGGCAGAATCAGCTGAGGTGAGTCAGGCAGTGAGTGAATTACCTCCCTTTTCTTCCAAGGTTAATATGAGGAAGCCTTTCAAAGTACAAAGTGAGGCTAATGGTAGTAGTGCCTGTGCATTGCATTTGTATCACCTGTCTGAGCAAGTGTCTTTTAAAGGCAGTGTATGCCAAATACAGAGATGGGCTTGGGCAGAACAAGAGACAGGGGGAAAAAAAGGGCCATTTTCTAGTATGAATCCCACCCTTAAGTCAAATTAATAATGAGGAACTGCTGAGGATTATGTTGGGAGAGAAAGCAGGGGAAAAGGGTGGTGAAAGGAGAGACAGCAGGAGTTTTGGCCAGTTAACTCATGGGATAGGTAGCTTTCCTCCTCCTTAGGGGCTGCTGCTGTCAGGGAGGGGTTGCTAGGCTTGATGGACCCTCCTGTGAAGGGCTGCTCATTGGTTATTGAGGAGCTCAAAAACCAGGGAGCTAGTGTTTGAGAGTTGAGGTGAGAGTGGGATGATGACACTGGAGCAGGTTGCCCAGGTAGGTGGTGGAGGCCCCATCCCTGGAGACATCCAGGATTGGCCATAATAGGGCTCTGAGAAACTTGATCTAGTTGTGGATGTCCCTGTTTATTGTAGCAGTGTGGGCTGGATGGTCTCTGGAGGTACCTTCCAATCATTCTGTAATTCTGTGATTAAGTCTACAAGTGGATAAAGTAAAGCAGCTAAGTACAGGGGGTTGATGCCTGCCCTGCTCCTGCTGGCCACGCTATTGCTGATCCCAGCCAGGATGCTGGTGGCTATCTTGGCCACCTGGGGAAACACTAGCTCATCTTCAGCCAGCCTCAGCCAGCACCTTCAGGTCTTTCCAGCTACTCTGCCCCAAGCCTGGGCTGTTTATGGGGCTGTTGTGACCCAAGTGCTGAGCCCAGCGCTTCAACTTGTTGAACCTCATATTGCTGGCCTCAGCTCCCTTAGATGTGTTCTTTCATCTCTGTACGTGCTGCACTTGTTCCAAGAACCTGTGTGTGGTAGATTACATGAGCCATGCTATGTCTGTAATGGAAGAGTCTTGTTGGGATTCATAGAATCATAGATTTAGTCAGGGTTGGAAGGGACCACAAGGATCATCTAGTTCCAACCCCCCTGCCATTGGCAGGGACACCCTACCTTACATCAGACTGCACACAGCCTCATCCAGCCTGGCCTTAAACCCCTCCAGGGATGGGACCTCAACCACTTCTCTGGGCAACCCATTCCAGCCTCTCACCACTCTCATGCTGAACAACTTCCTCCTCACCTCCACGCTGAATCTCTCCACCTCCAGCTTTGCTCCATTCCCCCTAGTCCTGTCACTACATGATAGCCTAAAAAGTCCCTCCCCAGCTTTTTTGGAGGCCCCTTTCAGATCCTGGAAGACCACAAGAAGGTCACTTAGGAGCCTCCTCTTCTCCAGACTCAACAGCCCCAACTCTGATCTCATAGCATTGCTGCTCTAACCCTCTGATCATCCTCGTGGCCCTTCTCTGGACACACTCCAGCATCTCCACATCCCTCTTGTCCCAGGGCGTCCAGAACTGGATGCAGTACTCCAGGTGAGGTCTCAGCAGAGCATAGTAGAGGGAGAGAATCACCTCCCTCACCCTGCTGGCCACACTCCTTCTGATGCAGCTCAGGATCTGGATGGCCCTTCAGACTGCAAGTGCACACTGCTGGCTCCTGTTGAGCTTCTGCTTCACCAGCATCCTCAAGTCCCTCTCCTCAGGGATGCTCTCCANAAGACTGGTGCCAAGACTGATCCCTGAGGGGCTCTGCTTGTCACTGGTGTCCACTTGGCCATGGAGCCATTGACAGCCACTCTTTGGGTGTGGCCATCAAGCCAGTTCTTTATCCATCAGTGCTCCACCCATCAAACCCATGTGTCACCAGCGTGGAGACCAGGATGTGGTGAGGGACAGTGTCAAAGGCCTTGCTCAGATCCGGGTGAATGACATCAAGATTCATTAGTCAGGACTGCACTGGCCTTCCCGCTCAAACAGACCAGTCAGCCTCATCCACTTCTTTATTCTTTACACTTGGGAGGTAAGACTTTCTCAAGCTGTTTGAAAGAAGGACTTGGATTTAATCTTTTTGAAGAGCATTTATGTACAACTGAGAGATCAGTATAAAGGTGTCACAGTAAAAGAGGAGCAACCTCCTGCCAAATGGACCTACAATCCAGCTGTGGTGAAGGCAGCAGTAGAACCTGCTTTAGCTTAAGAGAATAAAAGTGCCACTTCTGAAGGATCCTAAGCTAATACTACTGTCAGCCTCAAAAAGCACAGGTTACTGTTCTCAATGATGTGTGCCATCTTTCTGCAGATGGATGCAGCCGTAGGCATCTTCCCTGACTGATGAAGGAGTGACTACATTTATGGTCTGCCCAGGGCCATTTTCATCCAAAGTTGCTACTCCAAGGCCTTGACACATATGTGTTTATTCCTCTTGCTACTTTTTGAGCTCACTCTCTGAATTATGATGTATTCTTGCTGTTCAATCTTGTTTGCACTTCTATTTTATTTCCACTTTTTACTTCATGGAATCCCAGCGTGGTGGACAGGACTTCTGGGTATCATCCAGTCCAATTAGCATGCTAAAGCAGGTTCATCCACAGCAGGTTGCCCAGGATCACAATGTCCAGGTGGGTTTGGAATCCAGACAAGGAGACTTCACAACCTCTCTGGGCAGCCTGCTCCAGCGCTCCAGCACCCTCACAGCAAAGAATTATCTCTTCATGTTCAGATGGAACCTCCTGGGTTCCAGTTTGTGCTTCTTGTCCTTGCACTGACAAGAGTCTGACCTCACTGTCTTGTCCCCTACCCTTTAGCTCTTGCTGACTACTAATCAGATGTTGTGGAGGAGGATTCTGCCACCTACGCCAATTGTGGTGGAGGGGAGAAATTAACTGATGTGAGATAATGTGTATAAAAATATATATTTATTAACTTCAATATTCTGAACTCTCACCACCCCCAACCACTGCATTTTAATATAAAAATGATTCTACACAGGCATGAAAGACATTCTAGGATTAATAGCACACTGTAACTTACTAATAACTAGCAAACATTTCAAACTATAAACAGAGAGGACTTTCCCCACAGCTCAATGCCACTTGGGGTCTATATACTATTTGCCCAGCAGAGTAGGCTGAACTCTTTCTGCTCTATGGCAGAGACAACAGAAATTACAGAGGCATTCCAGCATTTACTCACAATTCTGATTAATCATCAATAATCACCCTCTGGGGCTATGTCACAGCCTATTACTAGTGTCCAATTCTTCAGGGGAGTCTTTGCTCGTGGACTTTGAGGCTGGAATCCTCCTGGCTTTAGGGGAAAGGAGAATCTTCTCGGATTCTGGGGAGATGAACAGTCTCTGCCCTTGTTCTCCTGGCGAAGGATACAATCTCTGCCCTTGTCTCCTGGCTTCTCGTGGACGCTCTGTCCGGGGACTGTTGGCAGGACCTTGGGTGCAGGAGAAGGATGCCGTGCAGTCTGAGCACGGTTCTCACGTGCAGGGGCCGATCGTGTGCAGACAAGTGGAGTCTGCTTCCTGGTAACTCAGCGGCAGTGGCGCTTACCAGGCAGCGATAAGGCAATGGCATACATGGCTGCTTGGGAGACTATGGGAGATTCTGTCCCCTAATAACAGCAAAGAGGCATAAGCAAGAGGCTGGTGAGTCTAAATCCTAATAATGAGTGAGTGTGTCTGAACGTGAGTGATGGTGAGCAGGGCAGGGCACGAGCACGGGCCCTGAGCGAGAGCGAGAGCAATGCAGGGCAGTCAGAGCACGCTGGTGAAGCACCTTGTTTAACTGTGTAGCTCTATTTATCAACTGTGGGCTGAGATTAATGGCCCTTAGGACACTAGAATGACCAATCAGGTTTTTGGCAGTCAGCCAAACAATACCATAATAGGCAAAATCACAAGCCTGGACTTCTCCAAATATGGGAGGAGCATGGGCTAGCATTAGGCGGACACAAGCTGGGTGTGTGGGGGCTTTAACAACCTGTTTGCAACCACCTTATACAATCTGAGCCTGGCCAGGCCCAACTTTATGGCACCAGGCCTGTTGTGCCCCTTTTATCCATTTTATGTGTTTACCTCTGGTTTAGGCAGAAAAACATGTCCAGGAAAGGTAAGGCAAAAAATAAGCCTATTTTCGGGCCTACAGGCCCTCCATGACATCAAATCCCCTCTGGGGCTGCTCTTCTTCAGGCTAAAGAGCCCTCCAGGTCTCTCAGCATTTCCTCTTCATGGAGATCCTCAGCATCTTTGTAGTCTCCACTGGACACTCTACAGTATTTTCCTCTCTTCAACTGAGGAGCCCAGAACTGGAGACAGTATTTGGACTTCTCCTCACTTTCTTGCTCCACCTTACCATTTTCTTCAACAAGAAGAAGTCCATAAGTTGAGCACCATCACCAAAAGTAAATTTCTTTCAAGAGCAAAGAGGTTACTCCAGGTCCCATCAGTAGTGCAATATGCTGCTGTACTCACTGTGCTGTGACACGTGGACACCTACCTAACAGATGATGCTGTATTTTAGCGCATGCTGTTAATGACTGACGTTCTCCCTATCTTTCATTCTTCTAGGCAATGCTCTATGGCACTGCAGGGATCTCTGCTGTAGTATGAAGAAGGCTCAGAAGTCCACGTGAGTGTGTATCTTCACTCTTGTGAATTGCTAAAGCAACTCTTAGCTCTCTAAGCCTTGTAAATATGAAGGAATTGAGACAACAGGAAACAAAGTGGAAAAGGGATGAGAAGATTGCAGAGGCAGAAGGCTAAAAATTCCCAAACAAGGTTAAAGAAATGCAGCAGATCCAAGTGAATTATCACTGTCTGGCTCCTTGGGAGTAGTAACAGTTTATGAAGGCTGTGAATCACCTGGAAGCCTACAAAGAGCAATAACTTATTTACTGACTTCCGTTCTGGCTTTCTCTGTTTGGTTTTGAGGATTTTTGTGTTTAATTATTTGTTGTTTTTTTGAGGGATGGGAGGAAGTTGCATTGAGCAGGTGTTAGGGCACTGCAAAGACCAGCAGCTCATTGAGGAGGCAGAGTACCTCACTGTTTCCTGTGCCTGCAGACCATGAACCTTTGAGTGTGTTAGTGCCTTCAGAGCACATTTTGGCATGCATATTTGCCAGCATTCGTTTGTTGTGTTGTCAGTTCCTGGTGGTTTTAGATGCATTTGCAGATCTGTTGTGCAGCCCAACATGAAGTTCGGGTGTGGACAGCTCTGCCTGCTCTTCTTGCACAGCCAATTTCAGAATGATACAAGGCTCACAGTATGTTAGGGGTTGGAAGGGACTCAAGCAGATCGTTGAGTTCAGCCTGCCTGCCAGAGCAGGACAATACTATCTTAACACAGAGCACAGAGGAACACATCCAAACAGGCCTTGAAAGTCTCCAGAGAAGGAGACCTCACAGCCTCCCTGGGAAGCCTATTCCAGTGCTCTGTGACCCTTACAGTAAAAAAGTTCCCCCTTGTGTTGAGACAGAACCTCTTTTGCTGCGATTTACACCCATTGCTCCTTGTCCTATCCCAGGGAAGCAGGTGCGTAGAGCCTGTCTCCCCACTCTTGGCCAGCCTTCAGATACTTACAAACTTCAGATACTTATAAGCATTTATCAAATCTGCTCTAAGTCTTCTCTTCTCCAGACTAAAAAGCCCCAGGTCCCTCAGTGTCTCCTCATAAGCCATGCCCTCCAGTCCCCTAATCATAGCCCTCAGCTGGACCCTCTCCAGCAGATCCCTGTCCCTCTTCACCTGGGGAGCCCAAAACGGAACACAGTATTCAAGATGAGGTCTCAGCAGGGCAGAGTAGAGGGGGAGAATTATTTGGCACCCCGGATGGGTTTACAAAGCCCTGAGAAGCTCCTACAGCTTGGCTGAGTTATTGATCGTAAGTGGTGCTGCGTTGGTTGATACTCTGATGTGTAAGATAAGACAAAGCACATTGTGCCTGCTGCTTTTGTCTACTGTGCCTCATTCCAGGGTTATCCTGGATTTTACATATTCCATCAGTAATGAGCTAATTGCACATGCCATGGTCAAATGTGTGATGAAGGTATTAGCAGTTTGCATGATTCTGTGTCCCGTAAAGGCATGAAAGCCCAAGAGCAATTATCTGAGGCTATTTGCTGCTGTGGTTGCTGGCTGCTTCCATAGTCAAACACTGAGGTTATGCTGAGGTCTGTTGGCTAAACAGGAAGTTTTACTTAGCTCAGCAGTTCTATGATTCTGTGATTTTCCCTTTTTTCTTGCCTTAGAATCATACAATTGTTTCAGTTGGAAGAGACCTCCAAGATCATCAAATCCAACCTAAAACCACCACGGCCATTAAACCATGTCCTAAAGTTCCATGTCCACACCTTTCCTTAAGACCTCTAGGGATGAGGACTCCACCATCTCCCTGGGCAGCCTCATCCAATGCCTGACCACTCTTGCAGGAAAGAATTTTTATCTAATCTCTGACCTAACCTTCCCCTGGCACAATTCCAGGCTGCTTCCTCTCACTGTATCACCTTGACAAGACATTCCATAGGGAGAGAGAATAAAACTTTGCTTGTCCATGACCACCATTGAAGTCAGATGGGGTGCTGCATATTTTCAGGAGAAAGGAAACAATTTCTGTTTCCAAGAAGTAAGTCCCCAGAGAAGGGACATTGCTGTCCAAGTCTCTCATTGCCATCTGCCAGAGAGCAAGAGATTTGGGATTGGAAAAAAATCCTATTGCAGTGATCCATTAATCCACTGAATTTCTTGGATGCTTTTCAACACAAGGAAGTAATTAGCCAAGATCCCAATTTTTGAATCTGTATTGAACATTTCTTGGTATTTCTAATGCTTTATTTTCTTTTACTCACTGCCCTCTAGAGGTCTTGCAGCTGAAATGGGAAAGTAAGGTTGCAGCAGTGCCTGCCTCTGGCTGGTGCTGCTGTGCTTCAGCTTACACTTTTAGAAAGTGACTGCAGAGATGCTCTTGGAGCTATATGCTGCTTGCAACACTTGCTAGGAATAGAAAAAAATATTTACAGTGGGAGAAGTTCAGGTTTTAATATAGTGACTGGCAGTGCCAGCTTTTATGGCTACTCACAACTTCAGTATTATGTTTTAGTTTGGAGCCTCTTACTCCACCAAGGACATTGAGGTGATGGAGTGTGTCCAGAGAAGGGCAACAAAGCTGGTGAAGGGTCTGGAGAGCAGGGCTGGTGAGGAGCAGCTGTGGGAGCCGAGGCTGTTTAGTTTGAAGAAGAGGAGGCTGAGGGGAGACCTCATTGTACTCCACAACTTCCTGAAAGAAGGCTGGAGTGATGTAGGTCTCTTCTCACTAGTAACGAGTGACAGGATGAGAAAAAATGGCCTCAGGTTGCACCATGGCAGGTTTAGGTTGGACATGAGAAGAAATGAGGGAGCTGAGGTCGTTTAGACTGGAGAAGAGGATGCTCAGGGCAGACCTCATTGCAGACTACAACTACCTGAAGGGAGGCTGTAGCCAGGTGGGGTTGGTCTCTTTTGCCAGGCACCCAGCAACAGAACAAGGGGACACAGTCTGAAGTTGTGCCGGGGGAGGCCTAGGCTGGATGTTAGCAGGAAGTTGTTGGCAGAGAGAGTGATTGGCATTGGAATGGGCTGCCCAGGGAGGTGGTGGAGTCGCCATCCCTGAAGGTGTTCAAGCAAAGCCTGAATGGGGCACTTAGTGCCATGGTCTGGTTGATTGGCTAGGGCTGGGTGCTAGGTTGGACTGGATGATCTTGGAAGTCTCTTCCAACCTGGCTGATTCTATGGTTCTATAAAATTTCTTTCCTGAAATGGTTCTCAAACACTGGTACAGGCGTCCCAGAGAGGTATTTGAATTCCTCTCTCTGAAGGTGTTTAAAAGACTCAGATTTGTAGTAGCAAGGGACATGGTTTAGCACCTGACCTGACAGAGTTAGATAATGATTTGTCTCAATGATCTTTAAGGAGCTTTTCCAGAAGAAATGATTCTGTGATAAAGGCAAGTCATGACGCTTCTCTACAAGAGCCCACCTACTCTATGACAGCTGAGAACACCTATGGTATCATCAAATGTTTGTCTGTTATTTTTTTCAGTATGTTCTCCTTAAAAACGTTTTCAGGGAGAGGTCATCTTTGTAGATGAGCTGTAGAAATGCTTCTGGGCCTAGGAGTCTAGCACTTAGTAGTAGTGTGGCAGAGGCTTGGTGTCTTTATGGCTTTGTGTCTTACAGTCCATCTCTAGTGCCCTCGGGAGGCATTGCCTTCTCCTGGAGAGTTGAAACAGCTCTCTCTTGAGTAGACTTCTCATGTGCTTTGCTTAATGAAGGTGAAGTGCAACCTGCAGTGTGTCCCCTTGAAGGGATGTTTGGGAATTGCTCTCCTCTGTCTGGCTGCCTGCAGTCAAGAAGTGATTTGCATCTTAATAGCTCTGATACTGCTATCAAAGGGTTTGGGAGGAGGACAAAAAGACAGTGACATGGTGCGATTATGTGAGCCTTGCTTCTCAGAAAACCAGCTGAAAATAGGAATGTTGTCTTCAAAACATGAGCAAACTTCAGTTCAAGCTTTGCTTCGGCCACCAGTGCTTGACACCAGTCTGAGAAATGAATGTAAAGCCATATTTATCTCTTTGACCCTTTACTCACGGGCAGTTGTCCTGTTGCTTATGTAATTAAGGAAAGTGCAGTGCTTCTGGCCTTTTTGTTTTACTGAGGAAAACTCCATCCTGTACTTCTCCACGTGTCCCCCAAGGATCAGTACTTGGGCCCAGTTCTATTCAGCATCTTTATTGATTACTTGGATGAGGAGGTTGAGTCTACCCTTAGTAAACTGGCAGATGACACCAAGTTGGGGGCAGTGTTGATCTGCTGGAAGGTAGGAAGACACTTCAGAGAGACCTGGATGGGTTGGGTCTGTGGGCTGAGGCCAATAGTATGAGGTTTAACAAGGCTATGTGCAGGATCCTACACTTTGGCCACAATAACCCCATGCAGCACTACAGACTGGGGGATGAGTGGCTGGAGAGCAGCCTGGTAGAGAGGGACCTGGGAGTACTGGGTGACAAGAATTAAGGGATGTGGGAAAAGAGGTGAAATTGTTGAAGGTGTCTACTATAGACCACCAAACCAAGAGGAATATGTTGATGAGGCCTTCAGACAATTTGAGGTAGCCTCTAGAGCAAACTCCTTGGTACTCATGTGTGACTTCAGTCACCCTGATATGTGCTGGGAAGCTCACACAGCCAGGCACAGACAGTCCACAAGGCTCTTGCAGTGTATCAGTGATAACTTCTGGATGCAGGTAGTGGAGGCAACAACAAGGAGAGGTGCACTGCTGGACCTTGTATTAACTAATAAGGAGGGACTGGTTGAGGGCGTTAAGTTTGGAAACAGCCTTGGGGACAGTGATCATGACATGGTGGAGTTTAGTATTCTACAAGGTAGAATCAGAACAACAAGTAGAATTACAGCCCTGGACTTCTGCAGAGCTAACTTTGTGCTCTTCAGGGACATGCTTGCAGAAACCCCATGGGCTAAGGTTCTGGAGGGGAAAGAAGCCCAAAGAAAGTTGGTTAATTTTTAAAGACCACTTCTTCCAAGCCCAAGCTAGCTGTGTTCCCCTGAGTGAAAAAATAGGTAGATGTTTTAGGAGACCTGCATGGCTGAGCAAGGAGCTCCTGAAGGAAGTCTCAGGGAAGAAAGAAACTTACAGTGCATGGAAGAAGGCATTGGTCACTTGGGAGAACTATAGAGAAGTTGTGAGGGCATGTAGGAAGGCAACAAGGAAGGCCAAAGCCCTCTTGGAACTGAAGCTGGCAAAGGAAGTAAAAGAGAACAAGAAAGGCTTCTGCAAATTTCTCAGTAGGAAAAGGAAGTGAACAGGTGTGGGGCAGTGCTGAATGAGGAGGCAGCCTGAGAACTGAGGGTGCAGAGAAGGCAGAGCTGCTGAATACCTTCTTTGCTTCAGGCCTTACACCTAAGGCTGAACTCGTCTGTGTACTCTAGACCCAGGATGAAGGGGAATGGAGAAGAGAATGCTCCCCCACTGGTCAGTGCCGACTGGGTTAGGGATCAACTACACAAATTGAATATTCACAAGTCCATAGGCCCTGATGGGATGCACCAAAGGGTGCTGAGGGAACTGCCTGAGGTTATTGCTCTGCCACTCTCCATCAATTTTGCCCAATCATGGCAGACAGGAGAGGTGCCTGAGGACTGGAGGAGAGCCAATTGCACTCCAATCTTCAAAAAGGGCAAGAAAGAGGTTCCAGGGAGCTATAGACCAGTCAGCCTCACCTCCATCCCTGGAAAAATGATGGAGTGGCTCCTTCTGGAGGGCATCTCAAGGCACTTGGAAGAGAATAAGGTTATCAGGAGTAGTCAGCATGGATTTCCCAAGGGGAAGTTATGCTTGACTAACCTGATAGCATCCTGTGAGGACATAACTGAATGGAGAGATTCAGAGAGAGCAGTGGATGTAGTCTACTATGACCTTAGCAAGGCCTTTGACCCTGTCTCCCATGACATCCTAGTGAGCAAGCTGAGGAAGTGTGGGCTGGAAGAGCAGGCAGTGAGGCGGATTAGGAACTGGTTACAAGACAGAGTTCAAAGAGTGGTGATCAATGGTGCCAGGTCCAGCTGGAGAGCTGTGACCAGTGAAGTCCCTCAGGGATCAGTGCTGAGTCCAGTCCTGTTCAACATCTTTATCAATGACATTGCTGAGGGGACGGACAGACAGAGTCTGCTCAGCAAGTTTGCCAATGATGCCAAACTGGGAGGCATGGTTGAGACAGCTGAAGGCTCTGTGAGCATCCAGAGAGACCTGGACAGACAGAGCTGGGCACAGAGGAACCAAATGAGGTTCAACAATGACAAGTGCAGAGTCCTGCACCTGGGGAGGAATAATAAACTGCACCAGTACAGGCTGGGAGGTGACTGCTGGAGAGCAGCCCTGTGGAGAGGGACCTGGGAGTGCTGGGCGAGAACATCCATGGCACAGCAATGTGCCCTTGTGGCACATGGATCCTAGGATGTATTAGGAAGAGTGTGTCCAGCAGATCAAAGGAGGTTCTCCTGCCCCTCTACTCTGCCCTGGTGAGACCTTATATGAGATGATGATGAGACACCATCATGCTGTGTTCAGTTCTGGGCTCCTCAGTTTAAGAGGGAGAGGGATCTGCTGGAGGGCTACAAGGATGATGAAAGAACTGGAGCACTGCCTGATGAGGAGAGGCTGAGGGACCCGGGGCTGTTTAGTCTGGTGAAGACTGAGAGGGGATTTGATAAATGTTTATAAACATCTCAGGGTTCGGGGGTCAGGAGGGGAGGTCAGGCTCTGCTCACTGCTCCCTGGGATAGGACAAAGAGCAATGGGTGTAAGTTGCAGCGCAGGAGGTTCCAGCTCAACACAAGGGGGAACTTCTTTACTGTAAGGGTCACAGAGCACTGGAACAGGGTCCCCAGACAGGTTGTGGGGTCTCCTTCTCTGGAGAATTTCAAAGCCTGTCTGGATGTATTCCTCCGTGACCTGAGCTAGATTGTGTGATCCTGCTCTGGCAGGGAGGTTGGACTTGATGATCTCTGGGTCCCTTCCAACCTCTAACATCCTGTGAGCCTGTGAACTGGCTGGCCATGAGCCAGCAGTGTGCTCAGGAGACATGGAAGGCCAATGGCATCCTGGCCTGTATCAGGAGTAGTGTGGCCAACAGGACCATGAATGTAATTCTGCTCCTGTACTTGGCACTGGTGAGGCCTCACCCCAAGTACTGTATGCAGCTCTGGGCCCCTCACTGCAAGGGTAGATATAGAGGTGCTGCAGTGTGTCCAGAGGAGAGTGACGAGACTGGAGAAAGGACATCTGATGAGGAGAGGCTGAGGGAGCTGGGATTGGTTAGCTTGGAGAAAAGATTCCAGGGAGGCCTTATCACACTCTACAACTACCTGAAAGGAAGTTGTAGTAAGCTGAGAGTCAGGCTCTTTTTCCAGACAACTTATGACAGGACAAGAGGCCATGGCCTGAAGCTACACCAGGGGAGGTTTAAGTTGGGTGTTAGAGAATGCTTTCTGATCGAAAGGCTGATTAGACACTGGAATGGACTGCTCAAGGAGGTGATGAGGTGATGGAGTCACTATCCCTGAAGGTGTTTGAGGAAAGATTGGATGTGGCACTTAGTGATGTGATCTAGTCCTTGTGTTGGTGTTTGATCGTAGGCTGGACTTAATAATCTCAGAGGTGTGTTTCAGCCTCAGTAATTCTGTGAAGTGTACTTGTGAGATGTTGAGGTACTGGAATGTGTCCAGAGAAGGACAGTGAAGCTGGTGAGGGGCCTGGAGCATAGCCCTGTGAGGAGAGGCTGAGAGAGCTGGGGATGTGCAGCCTGCAGAAGAGGAGGCTCAGGGCAGAGCTCATTGCTGTTTACAACTACCTGAAGGGAGGCTGTAGCCAGGTGGGGTTGGTCTCTTCTGCCAGGCCAGCAGCAACAGAAGAAGGGGACACAGTCTCAAGTTGTGCCGGGGGAGGTCTAGGCTGGATGTGAGGAGGAAGTTGTTGGCAGAGAGAGTGATTGGCATTGGAATGGGCTGCCCAGGGAGGTGATGGAGTTGCCATCTGACAAGGTGTTGAAGCCAAGCCTGGATGAGGCACTTAGTGCCATGGTCAAGTTGATTGGGCAGGGCTGGGTGGTAGGTTGGACTGGATGATGTTGGAGGTCTCTTCCAACCTGCTTGATTCTATGAAGTGAAAGTTGATTGGAGCAACCTCAATGTTCTCTCCTGTTTGAGGAAGACCAGACCCAGGGGAGGGCAGACTTGACAAGGCCCTGCCTTGGCACAGGGGCTGCTCCTGTGCAAACTAGGGTATTTTTAGTGTGTGTTGGAGGTTGGAAATGTTAGTTCTGGGCACCTAACATCTACTCAGCATTTGCAGGAGATTTTCTGCAGAATGGCTCTAGCCTGGTCTCATAAAGTGGCTGGCCCTCAGCAGCTGGAACAGCCACATCCTTCCTGGTTTTCATCATTTCTTCCTCCAGGAAAGCAGTTTCCTTGCTCCCAGACCTCTCTGCGGTTCAGAACAGTGTACTGTAAAGTAAGGACAATGAGGGGAATCACTTCAGTGCATATCTGACCTGAACTGTAGCACTCCTACTGAGGCACCCTTGATGTATCAGTACCTGTGTCCTCCACAGAAGAATAAGGTTCATCCCAGATCTCAGATGCAGTAATTATGTAACCTCTGTAGATTTATATGTGACACTTACCTCTATGATTTGTCTCTCTTATGTAGACTCACAAATTTATTTTCCCTGCCCAAGATACAGTTGTGGATGGTTTTATAGACTCTGCAACTCAAGCTTTAGCTGAATTGTATCTCAGCACTGGGACATTCCTTCCCAAAGTGAGTTTGTTCCCAAATTATGCTCCCTAAAGGAGAGAAATCTTATCAGCTATCACAGTTGTATAGTGGCACAAGAAGAGCCACAGAGGTAACTGGAGCTGGCTCTGTTGCCTGCTGCTTGCTGCCCAAGTGGGCACCCAGAGTTAATTAGCACTGTATGAAAATTTGTTGTGAGTGATGGATATGGCAAATTGATTTAAATAGAGTTGCAGCTTTGCATTCCTCTTAGAATTACAGAATTGTTTCTGTTGGAACAGACCTCTAAGATCTGTGGATGTAGTCTACATGGACTTCAGCAAAGCCATTGACACTGTCTGCCACAACAGGCTCCTGGCACAGCTGGCAGCTTGTGGCTTGGAGAGATTCACTCAGATATGGGTCAAGAACTGGCTAGAAGGCCGAGCCCAGAGAGTGGTGCTGAATGGTGCCACATCCAGCTGGCAGTTGTCACCAGTGGTGTGCCCCAGGGATCAGTGCTGGGCCCAGTCCTGTTCAGTATCTTTATTGATGATCTGGACCAGGGGAATGAGTCCAGCATCAGTAAGTTTGCAGATGACACCAAGCTAGGAGCAGGTATGGAGCTGTTGGAGGGTAGGAGAGCCTTGCAGAGGGACCTTGCCAGGCTGGATGGGTGGGCAGAGGGCAATGGGATGAGATTGAACAAGGCAGTGATATGCCATTGGAATGGGCTGCCCAGGGAGGTAGTAGAGTCACTGTCCCTGGAGATGTTCAAGCAAAGACTGGATGGGGCACTTAGTGCCATGGTCTGGTTGATTGTCCAGGGCTGGGTGCTAGGTTGGGCTGGATGATCTTGGAGGTCTCTTCCAACCTGGTTGATTCTATGATTCTGTGATTCTAACACCACCACAGCCATTAAACCATGTCCCATAATGCCATATACACACATTTCTTGAACAGCTTCATGGACAACGACTCAGCTACCTCCCTGGGCAGCCTGTTCCAATGCCTGACCACTCTTGCAGCAAAGAAATATTTCCTAGTATACGATCTAAATCTCCTCTAGCACAGATTCAGACCATGTTTCAGCCCATCTTACTTAGCTTCCCAGCTGACTGAGGATTTGGTCTGCCACAGAAGATTTTGTCTTTCTTCATTGCAGTGCAAAAGCTGCTATTCCAAATTGTCAGACTAAAATGTTTTGGGACCTGATGATCTTGGAGGTCTTTTCCAAGCATAGTCACTATCTGATTCTGCTTTCTTATTGATGAGCTGTGTGAGATTTGAACAGGAAGGAGATCTGAAGCATTTGCTCCTTTACAGGAGCTTATTGCTAGAGAAGTTGGTGTAAGGGAAGTGTAAAATACCTGGTGGAAATAACTCCAAATAGCTATAATAGGATATGAAAGGTCAGATGAGTACATTGAGACAGACACAGGAGAGAGGGCTGTGCTCATGTATTGCAGACCTTTCAGGAGAATGGGCATCTCCTCTTGATCTCCTGCCCCATTTCTTCCTCCCATCACCACTTTTGGGCAAACCCTAGGAGTGGTTTGGGTTGGAAAGACTTCAGATCAAGAGAAGAGATGAAGTCCCCATGATGACAACAGTAACACCCTGACAGGTTTGAGCTGTGCCAGCAGGCAGATGTTTGCCTCTGTGGGAATGGAGCAGTAGCAGGTATCAGGACATTTACTTGGGCTCTCAGCACACAGAATCATAGAATGGTTTGGGTTGTAAGGGACCTTAAAGATCATCTAGTTCCAGCCTCCTGCAGGGACACCTCCCACTAGCCCAGGTTGCTCAAGGCCCTGTCCAACTTTGAACACCTCCAAGGAGGAGGCATCCATAACCTTCCTGGGCAACCTGTTCCAGTGTCTCCCCACTCTCACTCTAAAGAGTTTCTTCCTAATCTCCAGTCTCGATCTCTGCTTTTCCAGCTCAAAGCCATTGTCTCATGTCCTGTCCAAGAAGCCCTTGTCCAAAGTCTCTCCCCAACTTTCTTGTAGGCCCCCTTCAGGTACTGGGAGGTCACTCTGAAGTTTCCCCACACCTTTCTTCAGGCTGAACAGCCCCAACTCAGCCTGTCTCCACAGGGGAGAGTCTTCAGCCCTGTGATCATCTTGGTGGCCTCCTCTGAACCCACTCTAGCAGCTCCACATCCTTCTTATGCTGGGCCACCAGAACTGGATACAGTGCTTCAGGTGATGTTTCATGAAAGTAGAAGGGAAGAATCACCTCCCTTGTCCTGTCCTGCTCGTCACACTTTTTGGTGCAGCCCAGCTGTGGTTGCCTTCTAGACTGACAGTGCACATTCCCAGCTCATGCTGAATTTTTCATCAGCCCCAAGTCCTGAGTTGTGTAGTCAGAAATAACAAACTGCTAGTACTGAGCCTCAGCTATAAGATTCTATTTAAATAACCTCTTCCATCACCATTTTAGAGGTCTGTTTTTCTACCAGTTCTCTTGGCTTGCTATTTAAAAATGCTATGGGATTGTTTACCTTGATGCAGATCATCCTTGGACTGCTTGAGTGACTGGAGTGTTTGGAGCTGTTGACAGAGCTGAATATTGGTTGAATTGATTCGTCTAGAATCAAAAAAGCTTTATTTTGTACTTGAATGGGAGCAGAATTCCAGGCAGGTTGATTTTCTTCACAAGTCAGCTCTCTGATTCAGTCTCCACTTTGTGTGCAGCATCAGTGAATGCAGCACTCTGATTGCTGTCCCCAGATGCTGTTTCTGTGTTCAGAACCTTGCCTGTGATTGCAGCAAAATTGTCACTCAGGACTTGAAACATTGGTCACTATTTATGGAGATTACCAAACTGGGATTTTCTATTTCCTGCAGTTTAGGAATCTTTAAATTGTCCCTACTCTGGCAAAGCAGCCCTGGATCTGTGCTTTCCCTGCTCTCAGTACCCCCAGCAGCAGCTCCAAATGCTGAAGCTGCATGTAGAAGGGTTCCATTAAGAAAGTTCCTGCATTTGAGTGCCATGGTGCATTGTTCCTGCCTGCATTCACATCATGCTCTGCAAATGTTTGGGGGTGGGGGAGGGTGGGGAATTTTTAAAGCTTTAATTCTTAATGCTGCATCATAGAACCAGTCAGGTTGGAAGAGACCTCCAAGAGCATCCAGTCCAACCTATCACTCAGCCCTATCCAGTCAACTAGACCATGGCACTAAGTGCCTCATCCAGGCTTTGCTTCAACACCTCCAGGGACAGCAACTCCACCACCTCCCTGGGCAGCCTAGTCCAATTTCAATCACTCTCTCTGGCAACAACTTCCTCCTAACATCCAGCCTAGACCTGCCCTGGCACAACTTGAGACTGTGTCCCCTTGTTCTGTTGCTGGTTGCCTGGCAGAAGAAACCAACCCCACAGCCTTTCCTCATAGGGCTGTGCTCCGGGCCTCTCACAATCTTCATCGCCCTTCTCTTGGCATGTTCCAGTACCTCAACATCTCTTTTGAATTGAGGAGCCCAGAACTGGACACAGTAATGGTAGTAACTGTAGTAATGTTGCAGGAATCTACATGCTCCTGGGGTTCATGCTGCCATGGTGGAGCAGCCTCACCTAAGCTGTCAGACACAGAACAGCAGGTGATCAAGGCTCTTCAAGGGGAAGTCCTGCAGAACCCAGGAGCTGTTTTCTTGCAGCACCCTCTCTGTGTGCTGCTTCCCTTGACCCAATTGTCTCCAGAGTAACAAAGACCTGTTGGCCATTTGTACGTGACTGATAGCTGAAAATCAGAGCTGCTTTCATCCAGAGAGACACGAAGAAATGCAGCATGGTGAGAGGTTCTAGCTCCTGTGGAGCTCAGGAACAAATGTGGCTGGATTTTGGCCACTTTAGGCACTACACAGTTTTGCACACTCAGGCCTTGTGGCATCTGTCACTTGTTCCTGCGCACTCTAAACAGCGGCAGCTCTGAGGGGGCTGGGCTGGACATCAAGCTTACAAGAAACGAGGGAGAGCTGGAGAAAACCTTTGAGGTTATCTCACATCATAAGCCAATCTTGGTAATAAGTCTGGGATAAAAATGTCACAGCTGTTACTGGGTCCACAATTTGCTTGCACAGTTCATTCAGCAGCCTTGATTTCAGGTGCTGCTAAGTACAGGCCTTCAGGCCAGCCTCAAATGCTAAGGTGCAGAAATCCCAGGCCATGCTGATGCTCAGTGGATTAGTCCAAGGCTGGATATTTACTGACTCTTCCAAATTCTTACCCATGCTAAATGGCTGTTAGGTGAAGCAGACAGCTCAGAAGGGACACAAGCAGCAACTGCTGCTGCATTTCTTTCTGTTGTTTTAGAAGTTTTGGAGTCTCTTACACCAGGAAAATTACCCCTGGGAACCAGTAGGAACCCCAGGTGATTCACAGGGGACAAATATTGAAGTACAGTGTGGCAGGAACTAGTGAATACAATACATAAGCAGGATGGAGTGTTCAGGAATGTAGGAAAACTTGCACTTCCAGGGTGTAAGTCAGAAAAAATTAGGGCCACGAGGATGCTCAGAGGGCTGGAGCAGCTCTGCTATGAAGACAGACTGAAAGAGTTGGGGCTATTCAGTCTGGAGAAGAGGAGGCTCCCAGGTGCCCTTTTTGTGGCCTTCCAGAATCTGAAAGGGGCCTCCAAAAAAGCTGGGGAGGGACATTTTAGGCTGTCAGGGAGTGACAGAACTGGGGGAATGGAGCAAAGCTGGAGATGGGGAGATTGAGACTAGCCATGAGGAGGAAGTTGTTCATCATGAGAGTGGTGAAAGGCTGGAATGGGTTGCCCAGGGAGGTGGTTGAGACCCCATGGCTGGAGGTGTTAAAGGCCAGGCTGGATGAGGCTGTGTGCAGCCTGATGTAGGTAGGGTGTCCCTGCCCATGGCAGGGGGGTTGGAATTAGGTGATCCTTGTGGTCCCTTCCAATCGTGGCTGATTCTATGATTCTGATTCTGAATCATGAAATAATCACTCACTTGATAAGAAAAAACCTATACAGTGCTGAACAGCCATTACTTAAAATCATTTGATATTAAATTGGAATGGAAAGATCACAGAATCCCAGCATGGTGAAGGTTTGACAGGACCTCTGGTTATCCTCCAGTCCAACCACCCTGCTAGAGCAGGGTCATCCACAGCAGCTTGCCCAGGAGCACAGCCAAGGTGGGTTTGGAGTCTCTTCAGAGAAGGAGACGCCACAACTTTTCTGGGCAGACTGCTCCAGGGCTCCAGCACCCTCACAACAAAGTTTTCTCCTCTTGTTCAGGTGGAAGCTCCTGGATTCCAGTTTGTGCCCATTGTCCCTTGATCTGTCCCTGGGCAGCACTGACAAAAGTCTCTCTGTCCTCTTGCTCCTCTACTCTTCAGCTTCTGCTGAGTGTTGATCAGATCCCCTCTCAGGCTGCCCTTCTCCAGGCTTAACAGTCCCAGGACTCTCAGCCTTTACTCCTTGCAGATATGCTCCATTCCCTGGCACATGACAAGATGTCCTATTTGCACTGAAACTCAGTGGCATGCTCTTGGTGGCAGATAGTGTTTAATCTTTGGGTGGCAAAGGGGACTGGGACAAGAGGTTCTCAGGTTCTATTGCTAGTTAGGTACTGAAGAGTCACACCACTGAGGACAGGGAAAATGTGAGGGCAGAAGAGTGGTAAAATGAAATCCAGTCTGTTTGAGTGGAGATCAGAGGAGTGCATTTCTGTAAAGAGAAGGGAGGATGTGCTCTGGCTGCTCCATTCTGCAGGAGCAGATGGGTTGGTCTGTGTGCTGCGCTAATTCACAACCACTAGGATTGCTCCTGTGTGATGTGCATCAGGCACAGAGCAGTGCTCCTACAGCCCTTTCAGCAGCCTCAGCTCAGATGAAGCAGAGCGTGACAGAGTGCTCTGCTGGCAGTTGAGGGAACAGGGCCTGGCAAGCAGAGCAGTTGGAGGATGAGTTCATCCAAGGTCTTGATTCCTGCCAGTGGCTCCTCTGCAAGTGAGATTCTCCTGCTCATCTGTGTGGCTAGTAGGCTGAGGGAAGTTCTCCTCCCCATCTACTCTGTGCTGCTGAGGCCTCACCTGTAGTCCTGCGGCCAGTTCTGGGCAACTTAGCTCAGAAGGACAAAGAACTAGGGGAGAGAGTCCAGCACAGCAGCACTGAGATGCTGAGGAGACAGGAACAGCTCTTGTATGAGGAGAGGCTGAGAGACCTGAGGCTGGTCAGCCTGGGGGAGAGGAAGCTGGGGCGGGGGGATGGATCTTATTAATGCTTACAAGTATCTAAGGAGTGGGTGTCAGGAGGATAGAGCCAGACTCTTCTCAGCGGTCCCCAGTGACAGGACAAGAGGTAATGGGCATAAACTTGAACATAAGAAGTTCCATCTGAATGTGAGATGGAACTTTTTTACTCTGAGGGTAGCAGAGCACTGAAGCAGGCTGTCCAGACAGGTGTTGGAGAGAAAGTCTCTGAAGACTCACAAGGCCTGCCTGGACATGTTCCTATGTAATCTGCTTTGGGCGACCCTACTGCGACAGGGGGCTCGGACTTGATGATCTTCAGAGATCCCTTTCGACCTCTACCATCCTGTGATCTCCCAACTCAGACCTCTAGTCAACTGTCAGGAGGGCCTGAGGGCTTTTGTTGCCCCAAAGATCTTCCATGGAAGCCTCTGGGGCAATGTGTTCTGCTACTGAAGTTTGTGCATATCAAGACTGTTCATCTGTCCAGCCTTTGAATTTCCTTGAAGGCCTGGGAGGATGAGTGCAGGATTGTCTTTGTGTAACTGAGAAGCTGGGGAAGACAAGATGTTCAGAGATTCAGGGTAGCAAGAAGCATTTTGCTGCTGAAGTGTGGCCAGCAGGTCCGGGGAGGTGATTCTCCCCCTCTACTGTGCTCTGCTGAGACCCCACCTGGAGTACTGCATCCAGTTCTGAAGCCCCTGGGACAAGAGCGATGTGGAGATGCTGGAGGGACACGAGGATGCTCAGAGGGCTGGAGCAGCTCTGCTATGAGGACAAACTGAAAGAGTTTGGGCTGTTCAGTCTGGAGAAGAGAAGGCTCTCAGGTGACCTTCTTGTGGCCTTCCAGTGTCTGAAGGGGGCCTACAAAAAAGCTGGGGAGGGACTTTTGAGGCTGTGAGGGAGTGCCAGGACTGAGGGGAATGGAGCAAAGCTGGAGGTGGAGGGAGTCAGAGTGGAGGTGAGGAGGAAGTTGTTGAGCATGAGAGTGGTGAGAGGCTGGAATGGGTTTCCCAGGGAGGTGGTTGAGGCCCCATGGCTGGAGGTGTTTAAGGCCCCATGGCTGGAGGTGTTTAAGGCCAGGCTGGCTGAGGCTGTGTGCAGCCTGCTCTAGGGTAGGGTGTCCCTGGGCATGGCAGGGGGCTTGGAACTGGATGATCCTTGTAGTCCCTCACAAACCTGACTGATTCTATGGTTCTGTTCTATATCACTGTCTCCGAAGATGAGAAGTGCTCAGGTGCATAATGTTTTCTAGGTCCCTTACTGTGTGCTTTGGCAATTGAGGTACAAAATACCCCTTTACTGACATTTTCTCTTTTAATTTCTTTAGGTTTTGGGTGTTCTTGGTTGTTTCATTTTTGGTTTTATTTTCATTGTGAACTGCCCTTCAGATATTTATAAACATTAATGAGATCTCCTCTCAATCTGCTCTTCTCCAAACTCAGTAGTCTAAGGTCTCTCAGCCTTTCCCTGTCAGACAGATGTTTCAGTCCCTTCATCATCCTTGTAGCCTCTGTTAGAAACTGTAGAGTATCTCTCTCTGTCTTGAACTTGGCAGCTCAGAACTGGGCACAATCCTTTAGGATGTGGTCTCATTAAAGGAAAGTAAAGTGAGAGAACCTGCCTTGAATCAGAATCATTGAATCAACCTGGTCGAAAGAGACCTCCAAGCTCATTCAGTCCAACCTAGCACCCAGCCCTGTCCAATCAACCAGACCATGGCACTAAATGCCCCATCCAGGCTTTGCTTGAACACCTCCAGGGACGATGACTCCACCACCTCCCTGGGCAGCCCATTCTAGTGGCCAGTGACTCCCTCTGTAACCTACTGGTCATGCTCTTCTCAGTGCACCCAAGAAGAAGCTCCATATTTCTACCACAGCAGAATATTAAGGGTCATGCTGGATGACCTTAAAAGCCTTTTCCTGCCAGGACACACTTTGATACTGTTTCTTTCAGTCATTATGGTGAGGCAATCAACAAGGGCAGGTAGATTTTAAAGGGCAAATTTCAATTTCTTTTATTTACTTTGGGTTTCTTTGTTTCATTGCTTTAGCTACTTTAAAAAGAAAAAAAAAAAGCTGACTGCAGCAAACAATTCTAAGAGCTCTAACAAAATAATTTGTGCCTGTGGCATGCTTTTTCCTAACATTTTTCTCATACCATGTGCCTGTCTTGGGACAATAAAGCGTAGTTCAGGGACTGTGTTTGCAGAAAT
This sequence comes from Tricholaema leucomelas, assembly GCA_013400475.1. Lineage (NCBI taxonomy): Eukaryota > Metazoa > Chordata > Aves > Piciformes > Lybiidae > Tricholaema lacrymosa > Tricholaema leucomelas. Next base: position 80,049 of record WAAF01012852.1, read on the forward strand.
GAATAGTATTTTGTGAGTTGGCAAGAACCTGATTCTTATTGTGTTGTATCTTAAATTACATAGGCCCTGTTTTTCAGCCCAGGAAGCTTCAAGAAATGCCAGGAATTAATTATTTTATGTTATTGCTGTTAATTATTAATGGATGGCATAGGGCAGTAGGAGCAGCTAGACAGAGCTTTGGGCTGGTTTTGTTTGCCAGCTCTGTCTGCACTGGCCCCACTACAGGGACTCTGCACACTACAGCATGGAAGAGCGGAGATTTAGGCTGGAGATGAGGAATAAATTCTTTACAGTTAGGAACAGGCTACCCAGAAAGGTTCTGGATGTTCCCTCCCTAGAGATGTGACTTTGAGCAGCCAGGTCTAGCAGAAGGTGTGCCTGCCTGTGGTGTGGGAGCTGGAAAGAGATGATCTTTAAGGTCCCTTCTAACCGAAACTGTTCAATGATTCCATGATTTCTCTGCACCTCAGCTTTTGCAGCTCCTGCAGTGTCAGAAATCCCATTGTTTGTGTTTGAAATGCATGATTTCAACCCAAAGCATTGCTAATAGTGTTTGCAGTGTTCAGAGCAACACAAATGGCAGGTTATTATGGTTTGACAGCTCACTGTGACCCCCATGTTTTCAGCTCTTAATGGTGTTTGGGTGAAAACTCTGCTCTGCTTATCCTACATTCCCATTACAGGCAATACCTTAGCAGTCAGGCCAGTATATAAATGAGCACAAAAATGATTTGTGTTTATTTTGCTCTGCAGCAAGAGATGGGCCAGTGTTATTTAGCTCATTGAATGCTTGTCCTGCAGATAAATACTTAACTTAGTACCCAAGTTTGTTCATGGGATAAGAGGACTGGATTATATCAGCTTCTTTTTTCTCTGTCCTAAATCATAGAATTATTTCAATTGGAGGAGCCCTCTAAGACCTAAGACCACCGTGGCCATTAATCATAGAATCATAGAATCAACCAGGTTGGAAGAGACCTCCAACCTCATCCAGTCCAACCTAGCACCCAGCCCTGTCCAGTCAACCAGACCATGGCATGTGCCTCATCCAGGCTTTTCTTGACCACCTCCAGGGACAGCAACTCCACCACCTCCCTGGGCAGCCCATTCCAATGCCAATCACTCTCTCTGCCAACAACTTCCTCCTAACATCCAGCCTAGACCTCTCCAGGCACAATTTGAGACTGTATCTCCTTGTTCTGTTGCTGATTGTCTGGCAGAAGAGACCAACCCCACCTGGCTACAGCCTCCCTTCAGCTACTTGTAGAGAGCAATGAGGTCTGCCCTGAGCCTCCTCTTCTGCTGGCTGCACACCCCCAGCTCCCTCAGCCTCTCCTCACAGGGCTGTGCTACAGGCCCTTCACCAGATTTGTTGCCCTTCTCCAGATGCGTTCCAGTACCTCAACATCTCTCTTGAATTGAGAAGCCCAGAACTGGACACAGCACTCAAGGTGTGGCCTGAGCAGTGTTGAGTCCAGGGGAACAAAAATTTCCCATGTCCTACTGTTCCTGGTACCTTTCAGGATGCCATTGGCTCTCTTGTCCACCTGGGCACACTGCTGGCTCATGTTCAGCCTACTATCTACCATGTCCCAAGGTGCCATGTCCACATCTTTATTGGACTCCTCCAGGGATGGGGACTCCACCACCTCCCTGGGAAACATATTCCAGTGTCTGACTTCTCACTGTCTGTGTTCTCTAGCCCTGGTGTTTGCTAAATTCATTGCCTGTCACTCTAGCTTTTTAAAAGTGCAATGAACATTTAAAGCTTGAAGCAGAAAGCTGAGTTTTAATTAATAAACAATTTCAGAGCAGCAACGTTCATGAAGCCCTGTTAATGGCAGTTATTTTTTGTAGGTTGAGGAAGGAAGGAAAAAGGCAAATAAAAGCCTTCTTCAACCACATTGAGCCAGCTTGATAGTTTCTGTAAATCAAGGAAATTGTTTCTTGATGCTGACATTTAGTGTGCCTGGCAATTCCTTGCCAGGAATTACAAGGAAGAATTTCCTGTAGGTTAATGTTAAGTTCTCTAATTTATTATTGTTAGTGAATATTTTATTTTCATTTTTCATGTCAAACACCTGAGAATGCATTAGAATGAGGATTAAATTACAGCAGTGTTATGTGATGGCTCTCCTGAGGTTCCATTTTCCTTCTGGTTGTATCTCTGCAAACTTCCTCACAGAGTTTTCTGAGGGAAATTCCAGTGTGGCAATGGAGCAGCTGCTGTGTCTGAAAGCCAAACTGAAGCACCTCATGCAGGAGGAAAGCAGGGCTCTGCCTTTGTGAATAATGGATTGCTTTGTTTAGTGTGGGCTAATGAGTCTGTGCACAAGGGGATAGAAAACCTGAAGGGATCAGACTGCCTCTTGCTTATGACCAAGGAAGAACTGGAATCATGCAGCTACTACAGCCTGGAGAGGTGGGTGGGAGCAGGCAGAGCAGCCTCCTGTTCCATAAAGACCTAAAGAACTAAAGCCAAGGTTACTGCTGTTGGAGGCCTTGCCCTGCATTAGGTCTGGTCCATTAACCTGTGCCGTCATTTCACAAGCAAAGTTCTGGCCAGGGATGTATTAAAGGCCTAATATAGAAGTGATAATCCCAGCGTGGTGATAGGCAGAAGGGTATCATGCAGTCCACCCGCCCTCTAAAGCAGGGTCACCCAGAGCAGGCTGCCTACGGTCACAATGTCCAGGTGGGTAAGCAAGGCCACCCAGAGCAGGTGGGTAAGCAGGGTCACCCAGAGCAGGCTACCTAGGATCACAATGTCCAGGTGGGTTTGGAATCCCACCAGAGAAGGAGACTCCACAACCTCTCTGGGCTGCTTGCTCCAGAGCCCCAGCACACTCACACCAAATAGTTGTTTTCATTCTGTCCCTGGGTTCCAGTTTTTGCCCGTTGTCCCTTGTCCTGTCCCTGGGCACTGAGATTCAGTTCTTGTCACCTGCCCATGGTATATTTAACATGCTCATCTTCCTGGTCCAGTGCTGGTTATTGAAAGCAATATTGCTGTGAAAGTTTTCTCTTATGTCTCTCTGACATGAATCAGAACCAAGATTTAATGAGGCAGAGCTGTGCTGTTGTGGTGGTTGGGATAATTCCTCTGCCAGGTCCTTGGAAAGCCTTTGGGACACAGGTTTGCTGCATCAGCTGCAGGCTTCTCTGCTCCTAATTGCAGAGTTTGGGGCTTCACAGCTTTGCATGGGTGTAGGTGGGACAGGCTGAGGGAGCTGGAGTTGTGCAGCCTGAAGAAGAGAAGACCCTATGAGGAGAGGCTGAGGGAGCTGTAGTTGTTTAGCCTGGAGAAGAGGAGGCTCGGGGGTGACCTTATTGCTGCCTACAGCTACCTGAAAGGAGGTTGTAGCCAGGCGGGTTTTGTCTCTTCTGCCAGGCAACCAGCAACAGAACAAGGGGACAGAGTTATAGTTATTTCCTGAAGGTAGGTTAGACTTTTACAAGACCCAGTTCTCACTATGGCTTGACTTAACCAAACAACCTATGCCCCACCTCTCTCAGAGGAGAGTGAGAGCAGCCTATTTGAATCAAACTGCTGGACACTAGACAGGCAGGAGAACCTTTAGTGAGCTGGGATGAAACTTTTTATCTTTCCAAGTACTATTTAGCATTCTTTTTAGATATAAAGATGGGGATTCCCTCCAGTCTTCGTTTAGAGTTTTGAAATTGCGTATTGGTGCCAGGGACATTTGATACTCAAGAGAGATCATGCAGCAGATTATCTTCAGGCAAAGGTCAGAGTTACGGCTTTGCTTCTTGGAGGCTCCTTCCTGTGGCAGTTCAATGAAAGCCAAGAGCTCACAATGAGGTTTTCACTCCTGGGCTTTATTTGACAGTGTGAGCAGACCTTGAGCTGCCTCTTTTTTCCCTTCCTCTATTGACCCTGCTTGCTAGCTTTGTAAAATATGTGTGGAGTCAGAAACTGCAAAATGTAGGCAACCCAGCAGAATTGCTCACATTTTATATCCTTGCACATGAACAAACCACATCATTGCTCTACTTCCCATAGGTCTGTCTCTCACAGAAACAAAGATTTAGGCCTAAGCAATGCAATGTTCAAGAAAAGCCTGGGTGAGGCACTTAGTGCCATGGTCTAGTTGACTGGATAGGGCTGGGTGCTAGGTTGGACTAGATGATCTTGGAGGTCTCTTCCAACCTGGTTGATTCTATTCTATTAATGTTCATATGATGGAGCTCAGCATTCGTGAATGAAATGTAGAGAAAGTCATCATGTCCAAACACTCCCAAGAAAAATAATCTTTGCTGTTTTAATTTTACATATAACCCAAAATTCACCCACTCACATCTTCAATCCACCTCAGATGTTGCTCACTGCTGCTAGACATTGAGGTGCTGGAGCGTGTCCACAGAAGCACAACAAAGCTGGTAAAGGGTCTGAAGATGAAGGCTGGTGAGGAGCAGCTGAGGGAACTGGGCGTGTTTAGGTGGAGAAGAGGAGGCTGAGGGGAGACCTCATTGCTCTCTACAACTCCCTGAAAGGAGGCTGAAGTAAGGTGGGGATTGGTCTCTTTTCCCTAGTATCAGGTGATGGAATGAGAGGAAATGGCCTGAAACTGTGCCAGAGGAGGGTTAGATTGGAAGTTGGGAAAATTTCAGTTGCTGCAAGAGTGGTGAGGGATTGGAACAGGCTGCTCAAGGAGGTGATGGAGTCACCATGTCTGGAGGTATTCAAGAAGTGTATGGATATGGCATTTTAGGATGTGGCTTAATGGACATGGTGGTGGTCTTATGTTGAAAGTTGGACTCAATGGTCTTGGAGGTGTTTTGCAACTGAAACAATTCTGTGGTTCTATAAAGTTGTTTGGTTTGGTCAATATATTGCTGCTGATGGTGTTATTTAATTTTACCCCCATAAAGTTAGAGGGTTTTAGTTATGTAACAAGACATCAAAGAGGCATGAGTGAGTTTGCCTTCCAGGAAGAATAAATACCAAATTTTTCTTTGAAGCTGGAATCAAAGTGAGAGTGCAACTGATTTGAGTGTAGGAATGACAGGTACCCTGCATGGAAGTTAATCAGAGTTTTGGCCATGACAGGTACATCTCTTTTTAAACACTTGTGTTTCTCTTTCTTGTGATTTTCATCTGTAAGCCAGTTTTATTCACTCCACTGAGGCAGGGTCGTCATCTAATGGATTCCTTTGTTTGTAGTGCAAAGGAAGTTTGAATAGATGGAGTAAAGATAGGATCCATCATCTTTAACAGATGAAGGAAAAAAAAAAGTGTAAATAATACAACTTAAGACATCTAAAACTATATCAAGAAGTGCTTGATCAACTGGAAGCATTCCCTTGAACACTGCAGCAAAGGATGCCTCAGGAAAATATCTCTTAGTTTGGTTTACGGTGACTGACTTTCTGCTGGCTTGGTGAAGCTTCACAAGTAGTTCTTTCCTGCAGGAATGACCATAGGAGAGGAGCTTTCAGCTGCCTTCATTCTCTTGTGGAAACATTGGATGAAGTGTGGTCCTTAGAAAGCATCCTCATAGAATCATAGAATCAACCAGGTTGCAAGAGACCCCCAATTACAGCCTTTTTTGCTTCAGCAGTTTCAGGAATATTAATATTTTAATTAGTATGGAATTGTAGAATCATAGAATCAACCAGGTTGGAAGAGACCCCCAAGCTCATCCAGTCCAACCTAGCACCCAGCCCTAGCCAGTCAACTAGACCAGGCTTTGCTTGAACACCGCCAGGGACGATGACTCCACCACCTCCCTGGGTAGCCCATTCCAATGCCAATCACTCTCTCTGCCAAGAACTTCCTCCTAACATCCAGCCTAGACCTCCCCTGGTACAACTTGAGACTGTGTCCTCGTGTTTATGTTACCTGGTGCCGTGGTGGTTTTTCTGCTGCAGTTTGCGCCTCAAATTTTCTAGTCCCCACCTCAGTTTAGCCCAAATGTGGTAACTGGTTGTTTGCAGCCAAGTAGTATAGTTGATACAGATTAGTTGCTTGTGTCAAAGTAACAAAGGGTGGCAGGCTGGCTGATAACTCTTTAAGTCCTTTTTGGCTTGTTATGGCTCTGTTTTGCTTTTCGTAAGGTTAAGAGTTCACATCACTCCTGCTGCTATTTCTTTGAGAAGCAGGGATGTAAAACCTCCCTGGGGCTTCCTGTTTCAAAGCCGGTTACACGCAGGGAGCAGCTCTGCAGAGAGCACAGCTTGCTTTCACCTCCATTGTGCCATCTTTCTCCTTCAGACTGCGAAGAGACTTGGAAAAGGCACAATCCTGAGCTTGTAAGGAGACATGAGTACTGTGACTAATGCCACATCTGTCTGACCTAGCCCTGTGGCAATTGCTAGAATGAAGTACAAATTTGTTTGAGTTTACTGTGGCAATATCTAGCAGGAGAGTGCTGTGCCACTTAAACCCAAGTCATTCGAGAGTACTCCACAACATATTCATAGAATTATAGACTCATAGAATAAGCTGGGTTGGAAGAGATCTCCAAGATCATCCAGTCCAATCTATAACCCAGCCCTGTCCAATCAACCAGACCATGGCACTAAGTGCCCCATACAGTCTTGAACACCTCCAGGGATGGCGACTCCACCACCTCCCTGGGCAGCCCATTCCAATGCCAGTCACTCTCTCTGTAAAAAAGTTTGTCCTCCTCACATCCAGCCTAGACCTGCCCTGGCACAACTTGAGACTGTGTCCGCTTGTTCTGTTGCTGATTGCCTGGCAGAAGAGCCCAACCCCACCTGGCTACAGCCTTCCTTCTGCTAGTTGTAGACAGCAATGAGGTCTGCCCTGAGCCTTCTCTTCTCCAGGCTGCACACATCAAGCTCCCTCAACCTCTCCTCACAGGGCTGTGCTCCAGGCCCCTCCCGAGCTTCATCACCCTTCTCTGGACACATTCCAGCACCTCAGCATCTCTCTTGAATTGAAGGGCCCAGAACTGGACACAGCACTCAAGGTGTGGCCTGAGCAGTGTTGAGTCAGAGGGGCAGAATAACCTCCCTTGTCCTGCTGGCCACGCTCTTCCTGATAGCAGCCAGGATGCCAGTGGCTCTCTTGGCCACCTGGGCACACTGCTGCCTCATCTTCAGCTACTCTCTACCAGCACCCCCAGTTCCCTTTCTTCCTGGCTGCTCTCAGTCACTCTGACCCCAGCCTGTAGCGTTGCTTGAGGTTGTTGTGGCCAAAGTATATGACCCTGCACTTGGCCTTGTTAAATATCATCCCATTGACCTCTGCCCATCCATCCAGCCTGTCATATTATATTATAGAATGGTTTGGGGTGGAAGGGACCTTAAGGATCTGCTAGTTCCAACCCCCCTGCCTTGAGCAGGGACACCTCCCACTCAATCAGGTTGGTCAAGGCCTCATCCTACTGAGGACTGCTTATTTAAATTTTGCTATCACAAACAGATATGATGAGAAGCAGATAACTCCACCTATTTCTTGTTTTACAATCAGCCAGTTTGGAAGAGACCTCCAAGCTCATCCAGTCCAACCTAGCACCCAGCCCTAGCCAATCAACCAGACCATGGTGCTAAGTGCCCCATCCAGTCTTTTTTTTTAATACCTCCAGGGATGACGACTCCACCACCTCCCTGGGCAGCCCATTCCAATGCCAATCACTCTCTTTGGCAAGAACTTTTTCCTGATATCCAGCCTATACCTGTAGGCCAGCCTGGCCTTGAACACCTCCAAGGAGGCGCATCCACAGCTTCCCTGGGCAATCTGATCCAATGTCTCCCCACCCTTACTGTAAAGAATTTAATACCCAGTATAAATCTACCCTTTTCTAGCTTAAACTCATGCTCTTCTATTAACTCCCTAAGTGTGGTGTCTACCTCCCCTTGATTATGGAAAGTTACACTGCCTCTGCCCTGCATTCGTGGTGCTCAGGTGGGGAGAACAAAGCCTGGCAAGTGCAGCTTTAAACTCACACAGCTCTTGTCTCCGAGGTTTTGCATAGCTTTCACATCCATCTTTGGACTCCTGACCCCCTGAATGCAAATAATTATAGTATTCAGGTTTCTTCTTTGAGATGATTAAATCCTTTGAGATATCAGATGGAGGGGCTCATTTATGTAATTTTGTTTTAATTAGGGGATATAAAAAAAATAGCATCACTTCAGCAAATCATGGCTTGATAGCAGTGCCATAATTATGTTCAGGCTAGGCTGTACTTTTGTACTCTGCTTGCAGGAGAATGTTTAATGACAAAATCTTACCCTGTTGATATCTAAAAAGAGCCTAATTTGCCTATTTTTTATTTTGTAAGTAGAACATCTAATTTATTCTGTGTAGGATTTACACTGTTTGGTTAAAAAAAAATAATATTGTAGGCAGGCTTTTTAAGTTCATTCTATCATTAGAGCTATGCACACATTCCTCTTAGCCAGCTCTGAGTAGTATTCAGGTAGGTAGAGAGGCACTGGAACAGGCTGCTCAGAGAGGTTGTGGAGTCTTCTTCCCTGGTGAGATTCCAAGCCACCTGCCCATTGTGATATACAACTTTTGCTGTCTACGACTACCTGAAGGGAGATTGTAGCCAGGATGGGGTTGGTCTCTTCTCCAGGGCAATCAGCAACAGAACAAGGGCATGTCTCAAGCTGTGCCATGTGAAGTATAGGCTGGATATGAGGAGGAAGTTCTTCACAGTAGAGTGATTGGCGTTGGAATGAGCTGCCCAGTGAGGTGGTGGAGTCATTGTCCCTGTAGGTATTCAAGAAAAGCCTGGATGGGGCACTTAGTGCCATGGTCTAGTTGATTGGATAGGGCTGGGTGCTAGGTTGGACTGGATGATCTTGGAGGTCTCTTCCAACCTGGTTGATGCTATGATTCTATCTTCCTGGGCAACCTGCTGGGTGACCCTGCTTTTAGTAGAGGTGTTGGACTGGATGAGCTCCAGAAGTCCCTTCCACCCCTCCCATTCTGTGAAACAGCTCTTGCACACCTTATACCTTGGTAGAAAGGAGGTTATTCTTGGCAGTTGACACCCCTTGGTTTTACTTTCTGAATGGATTTGTTGTCTCAGTCTGTGGGAGGAGACATTTTTTCCTCGGAAGTGGATGTTTTGATACAAACATAGCCCATACTTCTGTGCAGGGGTCTGGGAGGCCAGGACAGAGAGAAAGGTGCTAATAAAGAAGAGAGAAATCGGCCTTGGAGCCTTCCTTTACTCCTCAGTCCTGGCACAAGGCTGCTTTTCTGGTCTCCTCTGCTCCCCCCAAGCAGTGCCATCTGCAATGTGTCCTGCTGGACAGCCCTGGGCAAGAATGAAGCTGGGGGATCTCTGAGCCCTCCTGCCCTGCTCTCATCAGAGCTCCCTGGCTCTGTCCAGCAACACTAAAGAGGGAACAAATGTCCCAAGAGCAGCAATGCCCAGGCATGCCGCATCAAATCAGGCAAAAGTTTATGAGACAGAGCCCCCTGGTTAGAACTTGTGCCTTCTGCTGTGGCTCATGAATGCTCTGAATGCTCGTAGGATGCCCTGAAATATCAGCAATGGTTGTAACTGTTCTGTGGCTGTGTAGGATGGGTAGTTTCTGTTCTAAGGGAAACAACTGCAATTTTTAAAGCAGACTTTTTAATCTTATTTATAGGATATTTTATTGATTTGTTCAGTGCCTGTGGTTTTCTACTCCACTTACAGAGGTCTACACAGTTGTCTGATTTATTCTACAGTCTTCTAAATAGGAGGGATTTCCATCTTTACTGGAATACAAGAGCAAGCAAAAAAATCCATATAGAAGGATGTTCTGTGCAGAGAGCCAAAACTAATAGAAACTAGAGCTTGCCATCAGATGTAATGAAAATTGTGAGCCACGTTATCAAAATCATCTGATTTTTAGCTTTGGCTACATGGTGTCCTCAATGTGCATACCAGCTTGAAACTGCAGGAGCGGTTTCACTGCCAGCTCTCCAAGAGCAGGAGGAGGTGAAGTGGTGCTAGGAGAGCTCCATCTAAGGACTAGGCAGAGGAGCAAAGCAGACTGCAGACCTCTATATACAGGCAGAAAGTAGCCTGAGACAGGAGAGGGGTAACTGTGTTGGAACCTAGGCCAGTTTTGGAGGCAAGACTTGTGAGGTGGCTCACAGCAGAAATCCCCAAACTTACAAAAGTGCAGGCAGTGCTCCAAGGAAGTTGTAAAACTAAATTTGAAGGGATGAAATCAAGTATACAAAGAAAAAAAAAGAGTAATAGAGGCATGTGGACAAGAGGTTGTAGCCAGGTGGGGGTTGGTCTCTTCTGCCAGGCAATCAGCAACAGAACAAGGGGACACAATGTCAAGTTGTGCCAGGAGAGGTCTAGGCTGGGAGGAAGTTGTTGCCAGAGAGAATGATTGGCATTGGGATGGGCTGCCCAGGGAGGTGGTGGAGTCAACATCCCTGGAAGTGTTCAAGCAAGCCTGGCTGGGGCACTTAGTGCCATTGTCTGGTTAATTGGACAGGGCTGGGTGCTAGGTTGGACTGGATGATCTTGGAGGTCTCTTCCCACCTTGTTGCTTCTACGATAAGAAGTACATATAAAAGGGCTGTGTTTATTGTAATGGAAATAAGTTATTATGGGTTTGATTTCTGATTTCTGTATCTTAAATTTGGAAGAAGAGAAAAAGATGAGGCATAGGCAGATGCCCCTGCAAGTGGGAAAGGTTTAGCAAAGAAAACAAAACCCATTGTTAATTAATGTCTAGCTGGAGAGCAGTAGAAGGGCAGTGGATTGTGCTGGTTGGCAGAGGTGTCCCAGCCTATGAATGCTCATTCAGAAAGTTCAGACAGAAACTGTTTGCACTACAGGGGGAACAGTCTCTGGAAGCAGTGGCCACAGCCAGTAGAGAGTGTAGACCAGAATTTGGGATTTCCAGAGGTGTGGGCTGGAGGGAGAGGACACAAAAGACACAAGATATGCTGTGTCTCAGCAATAAAGCAGTTGTCAGAAGACAAACATGGAGAGCAAGAAGAATGATTTTCAGTGTGGAGAATGGTTGGCTGTGGATTCCCACAGGATCTTATGCTCCTCTGAAGTCTGTTGGCAATGCTAAATATTTTGGGGTCGTGATTGCTGAAGAAATGTGGAGTCCTAGGCATCCATATTAGGAGACAGTGAGTGCCATGGGATTCAGTGCAGATAAAACAGTGATCTGCTGCTGCCTGCAATAATGGAAGATTAAGATGCCAGCAGGTCAAGGGAGGTGATTCTTACCCTCTGCTCCGGTGAGACCCCACCTGAGTACTGTGTCCAGTTCTGGAGCCCCCATTACAAGAAGGATGTGGAGATGCTGGAGTGTGTCCAGATAAGGGCCACAAGGATGCTCAGAGGGCTGGAGCAGCTCTGCTATGAGGACAGACTGAAAGAGTTGGGGCTGTTCAGTTTGGAGAAGAGGAGGCTCCCAGGTGACCTTCTTGTGGCCTTTCAGTATCTGAAGGAGGCCTACAAAAAAGCTGGGGAGGGACTTTTTAGGGTGTCAGGGAGTGACAGGACTGGGGGGAATGGAGCAAAGCTGGAGGTGGGGAGATTCACCCTGGAGGTGAAGAGGAAGTTGTTGAGCATAAAAGTGGTGAGAGGCTGGAATGGGTTTCCCAGGGAGGTGGTTGAGGCCCCATGGCTGGAGGGGTTTAAGGCCAGGCTGGCTGAGGCTGTGTGCAGCCTGCTTTAGGGTAGGGTGTCCCTGCCCATGGCAGGGGGGTTGGAACTGGATGATCCTTGTAGTCCCTCACAACCCTGACTGATTCTGTGATTCTATGATTTTTTTGTTTAGCTGGAAGTTATGGCTAAGCATCCTTTGATAGTAAAGAATGTAAGATTAAATCTTGGAGAAAGATCAGGAAGCAAACTATAAAGCATATGGCAATCAGACCTGTGTGGTACAGTTTTGGTCACTCGAAGGGAGATACTGAGGGGCTGTTGAAGGTAGAGGACAATGGCAACAAAGATGATGGAAAACATGGAAGTGCTTACAGGAATGACAGACAAGACTGACACCTTTGAGTATGGAAGGGTGAAAAATACATGACAGGGGAGCATGAACTCCTGAATACAAGAGTTAGAGAGCACACTATGAACCTAGAAGAGAAGACATCGAGGTTCAGATGAGCAAGAGACAGTGATTCCTTCCACATGTGTAGTTCCTTTGCAGAGCTCCTTGCTTTGAATGATGCCGTTCAGGTTGGACTTCAGCAAGCGCCTGGATAGTGTTATGAAAGGAAAATCCATCACAGGCCCATGACCATGAGAATACAACCTCAGCTTCTGGAATTTCGAATAAGAAGTTGCTGGAAATCATTCCTAGGAGGATCCACTATGTGCTTTCCATTTCTTACTCTCTTCCCCGGGCTTGTCCTGTAGGTGCCCAGCAAAGGCAGAATGTGGCTAGGCAGAGCTCTCCTTGGAGCTGCTGTGGCTGTTCCTGTGTTTATGTGTTGACAAAGCAGTTGATGTAAATAAATGTAGTATAATCAAGTTCTGAACCCTGACCAAGCATCTTCAAGCTTCAATTCATCCTCTGTGTTGTAGGGCACTGAGCATGTTGTTGGCAGTAGAATCTGTGGAATGATTGCAATTTGAAAAACAAGAGGATTTGTTCAGTAGAAGACTGGGATTAAAGCGAGGAACAATTGAATACAGTGACTGGGACTTGATGGCTGCACACTGTGATAGGTGGGAAAGCTGCTAACAGTTATTAGGAATTCATTTGGGAAAATATCAAGGACCAAAGGCTGGCAAGGAGCACAAGATAAAAAGTGTAATAATGAGATGATGAAGGACTTCTTTTGATTAAACTGGGACATATTTAGTGTGGTAAAACAGCATCTCACCAGGGATGCCTCTGGCTGCTTCTCTGTTTGACTTACTCGTTATCACACCTCGTTTCCAAGTAAAACACATTTTCTATTGATGCTGAACTGACAGAGGTACAAATAGGAAGTAACAGTGAGAGTGAAATTACATGGATGATCTGAGGTTTTGGCCCAGGTTTCTGGTGGGCTGTGTAGGAAGATTTAATCATCATAAATCCAGTAATACATAACAGAATGTGGCAGGTGAAAAAGAAAGTCCACTTGGGATCATAACTGAATCACCCAGCTACAGCTGTCTGTGCAGTGCTCTTTCATTTATCAGGGATTAAACCAATACCTTTGAGCTGTATACTGCAAGATAAAAGATGAAACATTATCCTGGCAGTGGAAAACACCTCCTGTACAACCACCCTCAGACTCCTAGGGATTGAGCCCCTATGTTCCAGACTGGCTTTACCATATTGCAGTAGTACAACAATGCAGAAGCATCTTGATTCTGGTCTTCAGAAAGGAAAAAAAGTCAGTCACAGCTCTCTGAAGCTGTCTTCTTAAAGCACATTCAAGTGGGGTCAAAGAGAAAAGAAGTGGAAAATCCAGAAGTGGATTGATGAGATTTAGTTGCCTCACTGCTTGGAGGAAGTGATGTGGAGATGACTAGTACTGGGGTGAGATGAGGAGAAGAAACTCAGCCAACGTGTTTTGGGCACAAAAAACAGTTAGGAGTGAGGGTGAAAGATGAGCAGGACTCAGAGAGTGAAAGAAACATGCATCATCAGCTTGGGATAGGAAGCTGTTACTGAAAAATCTTCATGCATTAAAGACAAGTAGAAGATGGGGATTGATGTGCTCTGCAGTTGGTGATTTCTGCTGTTCAGCTCTTTAAGGACACATCTTTATTGACTTTATGAAATTTTCTGGAGGTTGGAGTGAGGTGGAGGTTCATAGAATCATAGAATAGAATCAACCAGGTTGAAAAAGACCTCCAAGATCATCGAGTCCAACCTAGCACCCAGTCCTGTCCAATTAACCAGACAATGGCACTAAGTGCCTCATCCAGGCTTTTTTTAACACCTCCAGAGACAGCGACTCCACCACCTCCCTGGGCAGCCCATTCCAATGCCAATCACTCTCTCTGGCAACAACTTCCTCCTAACATCCAGCCTAGACCAGCCCTGGCACAACTTGAGACTGTGTCCCCTTGTTGAAGTTTGACCTCTTCTCCCTGGTATCAGGTGACAGAATGAGAGAAAATGGCCTGAAATTATACCATGAGAGAGTTAGATTGGAGATTAGGAAAAATAAGTTTCCTTCAAGAGTGGTCAGCCATTGGAATGGGCTGCCCAGGGAGGTGATGGAGTCATTATCCCTGAGTGACAGTTTGGGAGTTACCAGCCACCCCCACACTTAAGAAAATCACCCAGACTAGACTCAGATGGCTAGAAATTAAGGAATGAAGCTATAATTACAGCTTAGCACAATATACAAGCACACATGAACAAAGATATAGTTATATGCAAATTAGAAGTAACACAGAAACACAGTACCCCTCCCAGAAGCAGTCAAAGCCCCCAGGAGGCCTCCTGACCCAAGCCCTCTTCCCCCTTCCTTTTTTTCCCTCCCTTCAGAAATAACCAGATCAACCCACGTACATCTCATGCTGAAAATCTGGAGATCTGAGGTGAGATGTCAAAAAGGAGGATGACAAGAAGGTTAGAGGAAAAAGGGGTTAGGTGGATTAGAGCATTAAAGGCAGAGCCAGACAAAGACCAGATCGCCAGAAGGAAGGCACAGCCTTCAGTGAGAGCTGAGCTAGTGTGAGCCTAGCTGGAATATTTTGGTGAGAGGAATTAGATGACAGGCTGTGAAAAGGAAACAGTGGTGATGTCTGCTGCACTCATAGGCTTGCTGAGATGGGTTAAAAAAAAGAACAGAAACATAGATAAGAGAGTCTCTCTCTGTGCTTTTGGGGTTGCACTTCTCTCTCTAACCTGCCTGACTAATCCATCTGCTTCCCCCTGGCCGACCCTCTAACTCACCTTAAGCATAAGGCAAAGTCTGGGATAAGGTAGAGGAGTGAGGAGAAGGTGGAAGGGTGGTTGGAAGCCCCTCCTGGGGACTCTGGTTTTTTACCTTGCCTATTTCTGTCTCTAGCTGTATCTATTGTAAATACCTGCTTGTAGATTGTGCTAAGCTGGAAATAGAAGGCTTCATTCTTGAAATTTCCAGCTTGGCTGAGTCTGGTCTGGGTGATATTCCAAAGTGTGTGTGTGTGGGGAGGGGAGGAGGTAACACGCAAACCATCGCAGTGTGAAGTGCCCATCTTAGCTGTATTTCGACTAGTTGCATTTCTCAGCAGAAGAATGGTGATATAGGGTACATGTTGTTTTTCTTCTTTCTTTTCACAGCTAAGGATTTAATTCCTCTCAGTAAAATGTTTCAGTTAGTCTCAAACCAGCACACCCTGGGTAAGTTCAAGAAAGCTGTGAACATGGCACCTTAGGACATGGTTTAATGGCCATGGTAGTGTAGGGTTGAAGGTTGGACTCGATGATCTTGGAGGTGTTTTCCAGCCCAAATAGTCCCATGATTCTGTGATTCTGTGAGTGTTTAAATATACACTCCCAGCACAACACTGCTGCTCTTGCTCCTCTGGCCAGGGCTTCCCACCTCTTCGGTGTGCTGGCAGCTTGCTGTGGAGGAGCTGCTTGGCAAAACTTAAATTCCAGCTGATTGAAATAAAAGCTGTATTCTTGGCAGAAGTGTTAAACAGGATTTATAGAGAATAAGGCATCATTTGACAGAACGAAAACGAAAAGGAAGGGAAAGAGAGTTGAGCTTTATTCATGGGCTGTGTCAGTGACACACAGAACAGCTCTTCTTTACAGGGAAGAGCTGAATAATCTTCTGCAGAGATATCTGTATTAATAGCTACAAAACTCTCTTGTTACCTCACCCTGGACTTTTCCTTGTCAGAGTGACATTCCAAAGACAGAATTATTTGCACATTTCAACTATTTTAATTACTTTCTTTAAAAATTTATTTAATGATATTGACATTTAACTCTTGTGGATGATGCTGATCATTTTGAATAAGGTACAAGATAGTTCTTTTTTTTCAGCATGCCCTAGTGAGGCCACACCTGGAGTATCATGTCCAGTTCCTTGCTCCCAGGTTTAAGAGAGACAGGGAACTACAGAAGAGAGTTCAGTGAAGGCCACAAAGATGCTAAGGAGCCTGGAGCATCTTTGCGAGGGGAAGAGGTTCATAGAATCATAGAATCAAGCAGGTTGGAAGAGACCTGCAAGCTCAACCAGTACAACCTGTCACACAGACCTAGCCAATCAACCAGACCATGGCACTGAGTGCCTCATCCAGGCTTTTCTTGAACACTTCCAGGCATGGCGACTCCACCACCTCCCTGGGCAGCCCATTCCAATGCCAATCACTCTCTCTGCCAACAACTTCCTCCTCACATCCAGCCTAGACCTCCCCTGGCACAACTTGATGCTTTGTCCCCTTGTTCTGTTGCTGGTTGCCTGGCAGAAGAGACCAACCCCACCTGGCTACAGCCTCCCTTCAGGTGGTTGTAGACAGCAATGAGGTCACCCCTGAGCTTCCTCTTCTCCAGGCTGCACACCCCCAGCTCCTTCAGCCTCTCTTCACAGGGCTCTGCTCCAGGCCCTTCACCAGCTTTGTCACCCTTCTCCGGACACGTTCCAGCACCTCAACATCTCTCTTGAATTGAGGAGCCCAGAATACAGGACTCAAGGTGTGGCCTGAGCAGTGCTGAGCACAGGGGCAGAAGAACCTCCCTTGTCCTGCTGCCCACACTGCTCCTGAGCCAGCCCAGAATGCCATTGGCTCTCCTGCCCACCTGGGCACACTGCTGCCTCATCTTCAGCTCCTCTCTACCAGTACCCCCAGGTCCCTCTCTGCCTGGCTTCTCTCCAGCCACTCTGTCCTCAGCCTGTAGTGCTGCTTGGGGTTGTTGTGGCCAAAATGTAGAACCTTGCACTTGGCCTTATTCAATCTCATCCCATTGGCCTCTGACTCCACCCTGGCAAGCCAATAGCAATTAATGGATGCTTTTCCCTCTCCCCCTGCTTTTACAAATAAAGGAATTAGATGTAGAGAGAAAAAGATAAAACGCACTCAAATAAGTAGTCTCACTTTGATTTGGAAGTTAAAAGAGAAAAGTTTAAACTTTAAATAAAAGGTGTTTTAGGTAAGGGAGTTACAAAGAGGTATAGGGAAGAAAAAAAAAAAAACAAGATAGAAAAAAATATGTATATGCAACCAGATTGATGGCAGTGGGTTTGTCCACCTCGTGGAATGATGGCCACGTGGTAAAACAAAAGAGCAGCAAGAACAGGAGGGTGGTGCTGGCAGGCAGGGAGGTAGGGTAAGAGAGAACAAACCAGTAAGTTCTTTTGTTTTCATAGGGGGCTAGACAATAAGTGGGAGTGCACTAAAGACTGAAGTTCAATATCCACCCCCCCGAGGGTTAACCCTTTACAGTTAATTAAACTGTTTTGGAATGAGAATCTTGCAGTTGATATGATGCTTGCCCACTAGGGAGAACTTGAGAGGTGGCAGAAGGCACTTAGAACTTAGTTACAGAGAGGCTTTTGAATATTTACTCTCAAAAATAATCTCTTTGGAGTTTCCAGAGATGAATTATAGTTTCAGACAGTACTCAAGCACTTGAAGTGAGTTCTGTCAGTGTCTTGTTAGTCGTTGAAGCATTCTGGAGCTTCCCCCTGGCTAACAGGATGCTGTGTGTCAGACAATCTCTAACCTAATCCTGGTTCCTCTCAGAGTGTGTCCTTTTCCAGGGCTCCCAGTCTTGGCAGGAGGCTTGCAGATGTCCATGCAGGCGTAGTGTTTTTCAAATGGCCGGTTGTCACCTATCATGTGAAGGCACTCAATGTCTGTCCCTGGGAACTGGAGGAAGACGGTTCCAGATGTACAGACCGAAAGCATCAGGTTTTGTTATTACACAGCAATCATAAAATCATACAATCAGCCAGGTTGGAAGAGACCTCCAAAAGCATCCAGTCCAACCTAGCACCCAGCCCTATCCAATCAACTAGATCGTGGCACTAAGTGCCTCGTCCAGGCTTTTCTTGAACACTAATGCTGCTTTGAAGCTTAGCAGGCACAATGCTGCAGAGCAAGGTAAGGCAAAAGCGTGGCAGAGCAAGGCAGTGTACAACAGCAGAGCACCTTGTTTTTACCTGCTCCCATATTTATCAGTTGCCCTTGTCTATACCCACTTGGCCACAGAGCTTACCCAATCAGAATGGCAGTTTGCCAGCTTGACCACATTAGGTAAAATCAGGGCTTGCTTTCACCTTTATTAGAAAAGACACAAACAAGTGCAGAAACCTGTGTGGGTACCTTGTTTACAACTTTGGAGGAGACATAATGGCACCAGGCCTTTGCCTTCCTTCCCAAAGTTGCTTCCCCCAGCAGCATAAGGGAGGAGGAACAGGGGACATGTCTGGACAAGCCAGGACATGTTTTAGGCCTATACTGGCCTTCCACAACAGCAGTGATGTTGAACTGGATGATTTCCAGATGTCCCTTCCAATTGCCTTCATGCTGGGATTCTGTGACACTGCCTTCAATTAAACCTTCATTTAAATTCCCAGCCAATGTTAAGGTTGTGTTATTTCCCTTAACTGCCATTGAGTTGTAATTTAATTTTATAACTTTTATTATAACTCCCCCCAAAAAAAAACCACCAACTATAAACCCTCTGTACCTAAATAGTGCTCCAGTGTTAATGTTACTGGGAGAAAATAATTGAACGTGAAGGTTCTAAATTGCTGCTTACAGCCATTGATATCTTTTTAATGCTTATTTCTTCTGCGTGGCATTTCAGATGAAAAATGAGATATGATTGTGGTTACCTTGTCACTACCTGGCCTTCTGCCAGCAATTGGCAGTTGTCAGGCCGATGGGAACAGATGGGGAGGCCAAGAAGTAAACAGACACTGAGAGCAAACTTTTGGTGAGTTGGACCAAACTGACGCCTTGAGAGGACATAGAAGAGGGATTGGTAATTTCAGATCTCAGCAAGGTGCCCTCATTATCACATGCTTCCATTAAGTCTTGGGATTTATATCATAAGCCTTAGAGTCATAAAACTTACTTGCTGATCACTAGTGTTGTTCCCCCAGAATCAGTGCTGGGCCCAGTCCTGTTCAATATCTTTATTG